>JAAIXI010000223.1:1453738-1727129 GCA_013403645.1 Heliconius nattereri
GCTCGGCTGATGAAGTTGCCTATTGCGTCACCGCCATCGTCAGAGTAATAGACACAGGTGTTGGTGTGTCTCGTCACTGCGACGACTGCGTGAGAGACGCTCTCATGTACTCGGATCCGTGCGCGTCCGGTTCGGACGATGACGACGTCTGCGAAGGTCTGCCCCTGGGCCTCATGGATAGTCATGACTCGCGAACCTGCTCCAGCTCCATATCCCTGGTCTTTCAGCTGCCTCTTCTCCTCCTGCGTGTGGACCAGATATAGGGTGCCGTCATTACAGTGTGGTATTCGCGCGTCGGTGTATCCGAGAACCTTTAGGGAGTGGACAATGGGGCTTGCGGAGTAAATGCTGTTATATACTCCGGCGAGGGCATAGGCGACGTCCATTGGGCTCCGGTGTGTGCAAGGCAACTCGCATGTGATGTTGGTTGTCAAGCTAGGCCTGCAGTACCTTAGTTCGAATAGATTTTGTCTGTCGATGTAAGGCAGCTGATTGATATCTCCGATGAGTGTGACCTCGTTCGCTCCTGACAGTCTGGCCGCCATAACAATGGCCCCGAAGTGGTTCATGAGGGCTTCGTCCACCGTTAGCCGGTTTATAACTATTCCCTCATGAAAACCGTTGACTAAGATCGAGGCCATTGTTCGCACTCTCTTTGTCGCTTTCGTGCCAAGGCGGTGCGCCAGCTTCTCTCTTAGATCTTTCGCGGCCTCTACTGTGGTTGTCGCTACTACTTCCGTGTCCTCATCGAAGTGCTTGATAATGTGAGTTGTCTTACCACACCCCGGAACCCCGTTTACCCAGGAAAGTTTTGGTAGCTCCCAATTCACGAAGGCTGCGCCCGGCTCAGGATCGCTTGAAATGGCGTTTGCCATTCCGAGTATCCTATCGTCCAGCATCACTCTCGTGCATTCGGCCACTACTACCACTTGGTCGCTCTCTGATGTTAGGAATTTGGGGGGATCGTCTACTCTTGCACTTTCGACCAGGCCTATAAAGCCCTTTGTGCTGCTATAGGCCGCCATGTACTGTCCCGTCATGCTTCCGTGAATGACGCGGGAGCTGACGTTGTCATAGATGGCGGCTTTGGCTTCATCGAGCTCCACTTCCAGGAGTTTGAAGTTCCCTCTCTGGAAAGTCTGAAGGATCTTTTTACAGACATTGGTGTTTACCTCGCGGGTTGCCTTTAATGTGGCTAAGAACTCGATGAACGCATTTATAGCATGCTCCTTTGGGCTTCTGGCCATTTTTAGGTCAGGTAGTGTTATGTTGCCCCTGCTGTGCTCTAGTACGCCTTCGCGGTGTCCTTTTTGTTCCCGTTGATTTCGGGTATCGAAAAAGGCTTTGACCTCTCTCTCTTGCGTGCTAGTTTGGCGCGCAGCCTTAGAGGCAGAACATTTTGGAGTTTCTTCGACTCCCGGAATGTCAGCCTTAGAGGCAGAGCATTTTGGGGTTTCTTTTCCCCTTGGAGAGACGACTCCCAGAATGGCCCTCGCCAAAGTCCTCGAGATGTTATGTTTGGGGGTGGGTGTGTTGGTCTTGCTTGTGGATGGCTCGGGGTACAGCTTCTCTTGCAGCCTCTCGGATCCGCTCTGCTTCGGCGTTTCGGTTGGAGCCTCTGTTGAGGGGGAAGGTAGATGTTTCTTTGCCTTTAGGAAGTCAAGGCATTCCCCCCTGTCTTCGTAGATGACTAGCTGGTGTTTGTGGGCGACCTTGAGGCATTCGTAGTAGTTTGCTATGCTGCCTCTATAAGGTTCTACCCTCGTTGCGTCTACGCTTATGGTCTTAGGGGCTCCTTGCGGCGTGCATTCCCGAACTCTTCGGAGGATCGAGTCAAGTTGGGCAAAGGGAGATTTCTCCCCACATTCAAGCAATGCGATCACTTTTTTCTGTGACCGCAGTATTCGGCAGGGGGGTTCAGCCAGCCTTTGCCATGTCAGTGAGTCTATTTTTCCTGACCTCACCGATGTTTTACTCGTGGTTCCTTTGAGTAGGGCTGCTAGTCCTGGTGAAATTCGGACTCTATCCGGCGGTTCCGAGCGACTGAAAGCTATTCCCACCCTTTCTGATTCCTCGGCCATGAACAAGGCTACGCTTCTGACCCTTATTCCGGGTTGTCCGTCCGCTGCCTTCTCATTTAGCATTTCCGTCACGTTGGTTGTGGTCAGTGTTGGTGGATTGTGCTGTGGCGGTTTTCCTTTTGTGGTTAGTTTTCTCCACTTCTTTGGCAGGCCTCCTGTGGTCTTTTTGAGGGAAGCCAGTAGTTTACTTATTGTTGGTGTTGTTGGTATTGTTGGTGTGGGAGAAGCAGGTGTCGAGTGTGTTTGTTGGATTGGTCCGGGGATTGGAAGTGGTGCGGAAGTTGGTATCTGGGGAGCTTGTGGAAGCGGTGCAGGTGTTGTTGGTGGTGTGGGTACTGGTGTTTGGGAATTTTGTATGAGTGGTGCAGGGGTTTGTGATGGTGCAGGTGCTGGTGTTTGGGATGTTTGCGAGAGTGGCGCGAGTATTGGCGCGGAGGGGGGAGCCACTAGCGAGCTGTTGCGTTTCGCGGCTGTTATGATGGCTTTACGTGCGAAAGTGAGGAAAGGTGTCCTGGTGGCTTCTGATTCTAAGATGGTGTGGAGTGATTGCTGGTCTAGGTTTTTGTTGATGGTGACCTCCAGCATCGCTCGATCTGAGCCGTATCTTGGGCAGTCCAGGATTACGTGCGTGACCGTTTCCTCACATTGCGGGTCGCAGAGACAAGATGGGCTGTCTTTTAAGTGGAATCTGTGCAAGTAGGCGGCGAAACCTCCGTGGCCGGTCAGTAGCTGGGTGTCTGTTGGAGTTATTTTTGTTTTCCTTACCAGAGTATATGCCTTTTTGACGTCTGGTAAGAACAGCTTTGTGACTGATCCGGTTTGGGAGGCCTCATATCTCGCTTGCCATGTCTTGACAGTTTCCTCGCACGGACTACTCTGCCCACACTATTCTTACGCCCGTGAGGTAGTGTAGAAGAGAGAATCTAGAAAAAAAAGTGCCGAAATTTCAACGGGAACGGGAGGAAATGCTGATATACTCGTACACTAGGCGTTTTGTGACAAAAATAATTGAAAATTGTAAGATAATAGGTGTTTTATCAACTTTTTATTTCAAATCCATATTGAAAGTTACGAACGAAAGTTTAAAGTGATTTAAGTAGTATAAACTATAAAATACTAAAGAAGAAAAAAAAATCTTTATTCTATTTTCATTAAAAATATATATTTTTGGAAGTGATTCTTTTTTCATAGCAAAATAGAGCTCCTAATACCGCTATTGCTATTGTTTTGTCACATTTATACAGAACTAGGGATTGCATGTCGAAGTAACGCGGCGAAGTGATTGAGCCTGGAAAATACATATATTTTTTTAATATAATAAAACTCTTCTGTTTCCGACACCAATACTGTACTAAAAAGGTTAAAATTTGTTATTTCGGTTGGTTAGGGAGTATAGGAGAGCACTAAGAGAAGATTTCCAGAAATGTCTGCGGGAACGTGAAAAAATTGGATTTTTCACATCAAAAGCTCACTAATAAACTTGCGGACGACGTCTAGTATTTGATATAATTTAAATAATCAAATACGTGACATCAATTCGAACATTATAAAGATCTTAAGTAAAAAAAATATCTACAAGGTTTTTTTTGGAAAAAAAAGTGAAAAAAAAAAAACTATAATCACACGTTAATTACCTCTCGATAATGATTCTTAGATTTCCATTCTATTTCATTAAATCTAAATAGAAGCAAAAACAAAGGAAGTTGTGTAGTGAAAGTGTTTACGGGCGCGGCCTTCAGTTTATCAATTATGTCTATTCTGATACCCTTTTTAAGTATTTTGCTAGTTGATAAGCTATTACGGCGTAGTTGGGATGCGCTTGAATGAACACGGCAGTTTTTTTCTTGCTTTCAATTCAAGAATGAATATTACATATATTATTTCCTCAAGCTGGAATCGAACTTACAACCAGTCGAGCTTATAGTCCACACACTAGTCTCCTTGCACCACGGCTGGTCTGAACTTTTAGTTAGTATTTTTACTAAATAAAACTACTGTTTTTTAAATGAAAAACCAGCAAAATATGCCGCCCCTTTCATGTCAGAATAAATAAAGATGGCGACAGTCTGTGTTGCAAGGCCACAGGAAATTTTAAGAAATACAAAATATCTATAACAACCTTGGCAATTCGGAGTCAAATTGTTTTTATTGAATCATAATAAATTAGAAATAAAACTAGTCGGTCATTTCCTGTATTTTTTCAAAATATATATATTAATTTTCAATGTCGTTCAGTTTATCACTCCACATAATTAAGTATAGTGCTATAAAAACTAATTTAACACTAATAAATACAATAATAGTCAAATATTTATAAACAAAACGAAGGTTTTTTTTTAAATTCTTATTTATATAATACTGTGAGGTACATTATGTGAAAATATTATTTTAAAGCTAACTGATATATATATTTTTTGATATTTTTTTATTATAATATATTTAATTCTAGACTTATCATATGAGAAGTTCAGATTTTTTACTACAAATCAAGTGAATGGACCTTATTCTTAATTCAATCGAGTCCTTGACCTTGCTATCATTATCTAAGGTCATGCCAATATTTTTTTTTAGCTTCACGCTGTATCCGCACATAGCAGGGTAGGCATTACATTATCAATGGTTCATTCCCCCCAGCGGGGATCGAACCCACAAGCATTGCGTTACATTCCCCTCTTATGGCTCAGCGCCACGCCGGCTTCATCAAACATTCTTGCAAATTTCTGTACTTAGACAGCTATAGTTAAGTCGTTAGTCTTCCCTTATTACGCGCGGATAGTAGCAGTGAGAGCCCTACTATTAGTGATCTACTAAAGCGGGTTTAAATCCTCGCAATATACAAAGATATAGTAAGATTGTGAAATTTTTCGTCTTATAAAAAAACGTAAAACCCGATTGCTTGTCTGTATTCATTTATAGTATAGCTGTTTCTATTTTAGCTTCAACCTATATCCCGCACATAGCAGGGTAGGCACATGGCAAAAGGAACTTGGGAACCTAGTGTTAAAATCCTCCGTTCCCTATTCAGTTCACCCAGAGGCCTGAGATCCCACCGCTTCAACCTGCAGGTATCAGTTTTCTTAATTAAACTAATATTCATGATAAGTAGAACAGATTACACCTGGGTAGCCTAGAAGAATCCTGCCGCAGAAAAAAATGCACTCATACGTTTTTTATACGAATCGCGCATTATTTGAAAGATAATCGCATAAGGAATTGGAAAATTAAGGGTTGCCAGCTCTCAGTCTGCCGCAAGTCTAGGGTTTTTTTTTATTTTAAAAGCTACATCCACGGGCGCATAGTCGCCCGTTCCTTTTTTTATTTTATGAAAGTTCTTTTAATGTGGCGTACTTAATTTTGGGACAATTTAAACTGTACTTATATCTAGAGCTTATACTAGAGGGGTTGGATGAGACCCCTACCGACAATCTTTTTTTTTTCTTTCTTTCTTTTTTTTTTTCTTTTCCTTATTATATATATATTTTTTTCACATATATTATTATAGTACATTACACATATACCTGTCTTATATATAATTATTTTATACATGTATAGGTGTGGAATCTTAGATTTGGGCTGGCTTATGCAAGTCGAGGGTTGCCTGGTTTAAACAAGTCACTAAATGTTAATAATTTGCACTCATGTGTTTTTTTAATGAATTATATATCAAATTAAAGCTTTTTTTTTCTGAAACGCTCTGGCAACGAGACAATGCGCGGCGTTGAGTTGTGCCGACGAACGGCAATTTAAATTTCTCTTTTTAATGGAAAATTCCTATAAAAACCCAAAACGAGAGCAGTCACGTCATCAAACCAGTATCTATTAAAATATCAAAAAAATATGTAAATACAAGACATTGTCTGTGGCATTTATTGAACTATGTAATAATAAAAAAATGTAAAATTACTACAAGTTAATGTATAAATATTCTACAATAATAATTGAAGTTTTTGTACAAATATGTTTTATATAAATTACATTTATTAGAACACCTTTAATGGCTAATTGGTGTAGGAAGTTGGTATTTCCGATTGTTATTAGAATGACCTTTTATAATTGACAAACAATCGCAATAGATATATGACAATGGCCAGTCCACTGACTTTGGTTCCGGGTTCCGTTCCCGGCCGTGTACCATTCATTTTCTATCTATTTTTATTTAGGTCATCGTGTAGGACCGATTAACAATAAACGCGATAGTTATTACTTGTATTCCTCTCGGGGCAATGTTTTATTTTCAACTTTTATTTTCAGTACTACTTTATTTTAGTAGCAGGGGCACAAGGTGTGAGTGTAAAACCGACTGGTTGTGAGTTCGATTTCCAGTCGAAGAGATGAAATATTTATTAACATTTATATTTCCATCTCTTCGCTCTGGTGTCGATGCAAAAGCGCGGCGTTGAGTACCGAAAAATTCGATTCAAACTAGGTTCCCTCTGCCTACTCTGCTGAGTGCAAGATACAGCGTGAAGCTGATTTAAGTATGTTTTTTATTTTCACGGGATTCAACTCGCTATCTCCTCAAGTTTTAAAGACCCACCGATTTTGCCACTAAAGCTTCTGAGATCCGGTAACAGGTATGTTACCTATGTCAGTTATTCTTGGTATTTTTATCATAGTAATTGATATATCCATAATAGAATTGAAATGACAGAATATGAAACAATTACAGTTATATATCCTGTAACAAATTCTTTGTCGTTTTATATATAATTCATAAACAATTAATTGTAAACGCAACGGCTGTGGTTCGATTCCCGATCGGGGGATCTATTCTTTGGTCAGATAACGAGACAAAGCGAGGCCTGCTGCGTAACACGCAAATCAGGTAGGAAGGGAAGAACGTATTAGCACGAAGTTTTCACTGTCTATCCTGCTATGTGCGGGATACAGCGTGTAACTAAAAAAAATACTTATGTTCTCTTTTTGAAGTCAGTGTTCATATTAAAGTAACAAAACAACAAAATTTTACAACAACATATATAACGTATTATGTTAACTTTGCAAGCAATAATGGAGTAAGGAAAGTTCGTTAAAATTTTCCGTTCATAAAATATACTTACGAAGAAACCGCAATTGGCGTTGTTTTCAAAGAATTGCACAACATTTTTTTAGCTTCACACTACCATTTTCCACTTTTCGCCAAATTTTGTAGGCATTGTGCGTCGAGCTCATTATTAGAGCAATGAAATAAAAATATTAATAGAGTGGGAACCGATCCCACAACTTAACTTAACTTTTGCTTAATATTAAAACGATTGATTTCATGCTCTTTTGCGGGGCCCACGCTATAGAAAATATTAACCTTTAAGTATGGACGTCGGGTCTGACAGGCCCATCTAGTTCTACGAATTCTACAAATCGGCCACTTCTCGGTGACCTCCGCCACTGAGTCGCTAAGTACTTTTCGTATTAATGACAAAATGAATGTAGATAGCAGTGGTTGTGTTTCTGACTTCAAAAGACGTGAGTATTTAACGTTCTAAGCGGGGCCTCGGTCTTTGAGACCCGACGTCCATGTTTCCCATACATAATGATTTCGAAACAACTTATTTTTATGATATTACAAGATATACTTTAATATTTTAATTGTATTATTTGTATTCAAATGTTTTTATTGTTATATATCATATATTATTTTGCATTGTTTCTTATATATTTTAGTATAATAAATATGAATTACCTAAAAAAGATTCAATTTTTTTAGTTTTTATGATAAAATGGAAAAAAAATAACGACCAAGCACGTCAGGGACAAAAATATTAGTACTTTATAATCAACATCCAAACAAAAGAATTGGACGACGACATTTTATAAAGAAAATAGCACTTTATCAAATAAAAAGACGCGTTTCGTATACTAAACTACTCTAAGAATTGAGAATGACTTTGACTCGCGTTTCGCGATCTGATCTATCATTTATTGAACATGAAGCTAAAAAAATAGTTTTGGGTTCTTGAAAAACATGTACACTTTGCCCCCAAAAGATATATAGAAAGACAACACATACTTATGTTGACTGCAATCGTCCTGTTAGCCTACAATGTTGAAAGCCATTGTGTATCGATGTTCAATAGTACCTTATCTTGAGGTGTTGTCAAAATTTTTATTTTATAACATAAGATGTAATTTCTTTATTTTTTTTATTTTTTTTAGACTTTATATTTTGTTAAAAAAATACTTATTTTATTATCTGTCTTTTTTTATAGTATTATTTTCTTTAGAGTCATCCCATGTGGCCAAAGACTGAAATTGTGACTTTAAGTTACTTAAATCGTCGTGATGCGTAAACTTTAATAAAAAGCGATTTTATTTATATTGATTTTGTTTGATTTGAGGCTATTCATGTAAACTAAAACATAAAATTGTCTTCTTCCTTTAAAAAACAGACGGAATATGACCAATAAATACACTGGTCTGACAGACCCGACGTCCATATTTGTGTTATAAAAAAATCACGTCCATAGTTAAAGGTTAAACACACTTTTAAAAAAATGTAACTTTTATATTTTGTTGTTTTTACATTTAAAATTTTGTCAGTGGAGTTAAGTTGGTTCAATTCCCAGTCGTGTAAATGAAATATTTAACATTTTCACTTCCTGGTAACGGAGGCCAAGTACGGCTATGAGTTCCGTCACTCAACACGGTATTTGGTCAAAAGTGCGTTTTAATGACAATGGAGTGTTTTAACACTAGGTTCTCTGACTAACCTTCTAAGTGCGGGATACAGCGTGAGACAAAAAAAAATTAAAAGTTATTTAGTAAATAATAATCATAAAAACTCTATCGTTAAACATAAATGACAGACAGATTGAAGGAACCATTTCCACAGTTTATAAGAAAAAAAGGTTTCTTACAATATATATATTTTTTAATTTAGATGTATTCAATTCCTTTGAGAATTTGATCGCCGTGTAAATACGTGACAGCCGACTACCGACTTCCGGGCTACAGATTTTATATACAATATAACAACAATAAATAAATCTATCTAGATATTTTGCGACGTAAATTAGCTTATTTTTTAAGACTATCAAGAAGAGTGTATTTTTTAGCCGACTGTGTCAGAAGGTCAGTAATGAATTCAAATGAATGTATGTATGACGTATGTTCATTTCGCTGGAACGTACAAATACTGTGAAACATTATGAAAAACAAAGTTCTGTTGGCGGAAAAATGTTGGTATTTTGGCTAGTTGTAGGTAATTTACTAATCTCAATATATTATGTCCATCTATGAGTCCGACTCACACTTGGCCTTACGACATTTTTATTCTGCCTTCTCCTTTCTGTTTGCCGAATATAAAAAAAAAAAATAAGTTCACAGAATTTTTTTCTACTATAGATTCCACTTGTATAAAATAATAAGATTCGCGTGTGTAACAAACTAACCATCGATTACAGCGGCCGTCACCCACCGAGTACTTGGATATCTTGTTAATAACCTTATGAATAATTAAATAGCAATATAGAGGCAAATTACTATTATTAAGAAATAAAGTTAATAAAAATATTTTTCTTTATAGTTAAATATAATTATGACATTAAATGAGGCTAGGCGTTACGGAATAGTATTTCTAGTAGTAGGTACCCTGACAAAGGTAGTAAATTCGAATAGGTAAAGCTACTCAATCCAATGGGACTGATGGTTGTTGAATTACGTTTTAATATTTTTAATATTAGATTGCAAGACAAAAGTAATAATTGTCGACAGTGCAAGTAAAAACTCGTCACCCTTCGTTCCCTCTTTTTTGGCCGAATTTTTCAAGGCATTGTGTGTTGAGTGGCGGAACTCAACGCCGCGTGACAATAATTCATTCCCTTGAGTGGGGATTGGACCCAAAACCTTCGCGTTCCAGTCCCACTCTTGTGCCTACGCCATAACGGCATCAGGAATCTATCTAGGAATTGTATAGGCTATATTACTAGGCTACTTCTATTTCACCTAGTAGACGGAAATGCATGTAGTTCTTCTATCTGTTTGTAGAACATAGCGATTTTCAAGTCGAAAAGCTAAAGCTATAAATAGGATTAACTGCGTTGTTCTCAGCAAATTAAAATATATGAGCTAGCCTCGATCACTCATTTATCTCAATTTGTAATGGTGTAGAGGAATATAATGTTTTATTTTAAAAGCAAAAGACTATCTATGGTCGTGGCTTCGAATGCCCTCAGAATACAGTGGAAATTGGAAAACGGAGTGTCGGAAACAATAGGTACTCTCTGCCTAGCCTGCTGTGTGCTGAATACAGTATACACAGCTAAAAAAATTGTATAGTTTAATTCTATTATTAATAGTACAAATTTTAAAGTTTAAATATACGGTTCTTGCAACTATTGTTCTTGGAGTCAATATTAAATACGTGATAATACTGGGTTCGTTCCCACTCGGTAATACAGTAAAGTTTCATCTAAATCCGTTCAGTAGTTTTTGTGTAACAGTGGTACAAACATCTACCAAGCTTTATCATTTATAATATAATTAGGATGTTACAAGTTCTATTCCCGACAAGTATAATTTTCCATTACACATTTTTTTATAAACAATGTAATTTAAGCAACAATTCCACTTTAATAGTTATTAATAAAGGTAGTTTGCTTCGTCATTGCAATCAATGGCGCATTTTTTTCTAAGTCCAACCGATGGTAGGAAACGATATTAGCGAGTAATTTTAATTGTTATGTTGGTACTGGAATGTTTGTTACCTACGTTTTCCAATTGTTTTTCAGATATAATTAAAACTGCATAAATCGGTTATAATTATAGGAAGAAAAGCAGCTTCTCGTTTCTTACCGCATATCGGGGAAGGCAGAGGGAACCTAATAAATTATCGAAATATTGCTCGTTGAGTGGAGGATTCAATGCCTCGCTTCGTCTACCGGAACGATAAATGTTAATCAAGTAAATACGTATGGCATAGTGTTCAGAGCATTTCGACGGTTTCAAAGTGGGTTCAAATCCCGATGAGTTATTTTTTATACGATTTCTACATAAGTATTCTGTCATTTCTAAGCGTAGAATAACACTTTAAAATGTAAAAAATATTTAATAAGTAGCATTCTCTCGTGCCAAACGATAATTCTAAGTTCAAATCAAAAATCAAATCTACAGAGATGCTTACAACATAAAAAGTTGCAACTTGTCAAGCTTGTCAAGCTACTTCAACATTCTTAAGGGTGTAAGAAGCTTAGGTTCATTCTGAACCCAGTGTCAAACATTTCATTCTTCACTTTTCGCCAAATTTTTCGGGACTTGATGGTGGAATTCTCCACGCTTTGTTTTGTTTCCCGATAGAGGAAACGAAAATAATTCATTCCCCCGAAAGAACCCACCACAGCCGCGTTTACATCAGAAGCTGTCTACTACAGCCTCAACTCCAAAACTATACATGTTCATAAATAACTATGAATTTATGCACAATTCTTTAACAACATTAAAATAAAAAAAATGTATTAAATATCTATAAGTACATTTACTCGAACTTGAAGTATTGAAAACCTTCGTGGTATGAAAGATCTACAGCACAGTCAGTAGCCGACGCGCAGCTACCACCGGCGCACGCGCAACCTAGTAAATTAAAATTTAGAGGTTGTTGAAACAATGTACTATTATTAGTTGAAATTTTAATAAGAATTTTTAAGAAGATACGTATGACATTTGAATTGCCGCGCTTTTTGGTAAAATTTAGTTGTCAAGTGTTTTTTTTTTTTCAATTTGGTGTGTTGTGAATAGCAGTCTAAGGGTGAGTTTTATTATGCGTTAAGTTTATAATTATAGTTTTTATTTTTTTTTCTTTGTGCAGTTATGGTTTATCTCTGACATGAAAACGAATATTTTTTTAACCCTTCGTTCCATATTCTATATATTTTGTTATATAACAGATATTATTAGATGACAATGAGATTCTCTCAAAAAAAAAATTAGAACTCGAAAGCTCTTTATACAGACAGCACACTTAATCAGATTTCTATTGGGGATCGAACCCACAGCCAACCACTCTTACAGTCACACCGCGCCCTTGCGCCTTTCCCTTCCATCCCTTGGATGATGATTTCTAACGTAAAAATAAAATTATATACGTTTTCTAATAAGATAAATATAATACTAGAAAGAATATTAATATAGTATATTTTTTATCTAGAAACAATTTAAAAGCTTGAACCAATAAATGAATCATCTTTGGCCATATTAGCTTTTACATGTTTTTTAAATATTAACAAGAAAAAGCGAATTCCACCCTTTTTATATAAATTTAATGTCATATTGAATGTAGGTACTAGGTATATCTAATTTAAAATTAGGAAGAATTCTGCCACAATAAGTGGACTCGATCCTCGATCACATTTCCTAGAATAGATTAAGTCCACAGTTTCTACTAAGAAATTTGATGGATCCATCACGTCAATTGCACCAGCTATCATTATTACAGTATAAAGAAATAACTATAGTATGGTAGCATGTATTGTGACACAAATATAAGAAAAAACAAGGAAAATAGCGTTAACAAATCAACATTTAATAATTATTTTTTAAATTAATGAATAACTAATTAAAATAATTAAAGTTTTTATATTATAATTATTTGCTGTGTTAATATTAGTTTCTTTTTTAATTTAATTTCTTTTTAAATTTTCTATTAACAACTGTTTATATGTATTCTTAATCAAGTGCAGATAATGCTAGTGGCTGTGGGTTCGTTACCCACTCGAGGGGATGAGTTATTTTCATTAAATGAAACATGTCGTTTCGTTCTCTTTATTACTCTTTATTAAGACTCTGGGAGTGACTTTTGAACCTCAAAAAAGCTGAACTTAATTTATCACGCCTAGAATCAAACTGCATTCAAAACTGTTATTTTTTATTTTGTCGCTTAATTCGTGCTTACATAACATAATCCATTTCTCTCTCGTTTCGCTGTTCAAAACTTACAGTCTCGATTTCGGGCGTAAAGTGGAGTGACTTAACTTTTGCTTTTCTCAGCTTACCCTGCTGCATACAGAATAATACCAGAATAAATACTCATATGTGTAAAGTAAAACATTTTTTTGATTATCTTCATCCAAGCATACAAAATAGAATTCATTATTATTTAGTTCTCAGTACCTCCACTGAGCTAAAATGGTGTTTATTGTATAGATAATATCTATAGTAAGGACATATTATGTCCTTACTTGTAAACAAGTTGGATTCGTCAAGTCCTTGATTTTGTCGATGCACTGTCATCGTCATTTTGGCACTTCGTTTTGTAATTGAAAATTTTATTACTAAAGTTAACCATAAATAGGTTTTTATATAGTCTTTTTATAGACTATTAAGTGATATACTTTATTTAAGTTCTTATATAACTATGTTTATACATAAGTGCTATTATATTAATATTGTTGTTACATATTTGGGGTTGTTTATAGGTATTGAGTATAAAATGGCTGAACTCAGCACCGCTGTATAGGCTATTTATAGAATACTAGCGGCCTGCAGCCAGCCAGCCAGTTTCGCCAGCTTAAACTTATTTTGTTATTGAAGCTATTTTTTTATAATAAAATAGTGACTGATCGATTTTTATACATGACAGACATGTATGTACTTACATGGAAAAAAAATTATTGGGCTAATATCAACTCAAACTCAACTCAAAACAAAGATTTTTTTATCTGCTTGTGGGTTTGTCCGTTTGTTTAACTGATTTAAATCCAGAAGGCGATATGGTGTTTTGGCAAGCTTATATAAACATTTAGTGTTTGTATTATTTCAATCCGTTTATAAAAAAATGTTATATCGACGTAAAGTATTTTGTTAATTACTGTAAAATAACTATTTTATTGAATTTGTATTCACATTGTGTAGTTCAAGCGGGCGAAGCCGCAAGGTAAATGTTTCCATAATAAATTTTCTATCACACGGCTCAAGCAGAAATTATTCAGCCACATGTATAAGGGCATAAAACTTAAATTACTGCTGGCTGAACGGCGGTGAACATTTGCTTCAGTGGAGACTAAAAAAAACAAAATCTAGTCATGTGTATAAAAAAGACCTTGGCGGTAAAAGTTGACATAAGGCTGGTATTAAATTATACAATAGGTTTTTTTTATTATTTAAATTTTATTATTTTAAATCAAGATGTTGTTTAATTTTATATTCCAGTAATAATGATAATAAATTAAGTCATTATAATTTTTTTTTTCAATATTAATACTTCTTCAAGGCCGTTGTCAGCCAAGGTTTCGATGAAGCATGTTAAGTGGAGAAACTTAACACTACGACTATCATGCGGGTAAATGAAGATAAATTAAATATAACCATTCTTGGAATGGGGATGGAACCTATTACGATCGCGCGGACAGTCCCTGCGCCTTCAGCGCTGCGGCCTCAGAAAAAATTCTGTCACTGCTTTAAAAACGTAATAATGACTGTTTGCTCTGTAATGATACTTTCGACCCTGAACTTCGATACTGGTCTTGCAAGTGAAAGGATTGGACAACACTATGCAATAAAGTAAACTAATTAAAACTCTTAGAGTTTAACTTTTAATTTGTAAGGAAAGCAGTGTTTTTTAACACTGTCTTTTGTTCTGCACTTTCCACCGAGTTCTTGTGGCGGAGCTCAACGCCGCGCTTTGCCTCGTTAACAAAGAGAGGAAATAAGGACACTAAATTCCCATTGCCCAAGTGGGTATCGAACCCAAGACGTACGGGCCTATACAAAGATTAGACTCATAAAACCAATGGGATGTTCTAGAAGCTAAGCCTGGTAATGGTTAAATAATATAATTCATCATTATAATTAATCATTATATTTAATTTAATTTTAATTTAGTATATGTACTTATATTGCATATATCTATCCGGCAGTCTGAGTTTGTTACGGATATTGACCCGTACTGCACATTGGGCAAACCACCTCTCACCTTTTCAATGTCATAGATAATATTTAGGAAGAAAAAAACTAAAGTATTAGCTATTTCCGATTTCTGAAGATATTGGCATGGCTGATTATTACGGAAAAAAGGATATATAGAATCTTTTCTAAATAAATATTAGTCCTAAATTATATTATACAAATTAACATAAACGTCGCTTTAGTTTGAAGCTTTGAAATTAATATAATGATATTGATAATTATTAGAGATGCGTCGAATATTCGTTTGGTATTCGGTATTCGGTGTATTCGGCATGTTTTTCAATATTAGTATTCGGCCGAATTATTCGGCTATGGCGCCGAATATATCCGGTTTGAGGCTCTGGCTGCAATACGGGTATCAAATGAAAGGGCTTGCCGAGAATAATTAGAAAAATAATGTGACGTCTAGTGTGAGAAAGCCAGTGATAACTAAAAACTAAAAAATAAATTACAAGCAAAAAAATCATTTTTAGAAAAAGCTTTTATTTACTTGTGTAAATAAACTTGGGCTAATTTAATTATGTAAAATCTGCTAAGCTAAGCTAAGCATTTTTTTACTAAGTTTCAATTTAATTAAATATTTATAAACGCGACAAGCTTTTATGATCATATAAATTGTGTACAATGAGGTTATGAGTTGATAGTTAAAATTTAAAAGACAAATTTTATTTTCTCCTTTTTTAGAGCGCTTTTTCTAGAAATGATTTTTTGCTTTTAATTTATTTTATTATTTAACTTATAATACATGGCTTTATTGATACTACTACGGCATTTATTAAAATAAATGATGTTTTAAACTATATTTTTATATTTGTTCGTCTATCATTTGTGGACCGATTTTAAAATTGTTGATGTGCCAGCCAATTAAAAACATATAATTTAATATTATTTTCAATTTTCTTTCTTTTTTTGAAGTAATTGAATAATTATATATTTTTTTTGGTTATAATATAGTGCATGTATGTAGTTATGTATGTGTGTTTTTTTTTTAATTATTACTTTCTTTTATACTAACATTTTTTCTAAGATTAAAACACCAAACAACCTTTTGAATATAAATAAATAATTGTAGATATATATATTTTTTCAAGCAAATAATAATTTTATTAAATATCTTTATTATTATAATATTGCTTACTTCTATTCTATTCTTTTATTGCTAACGAGGTGATTGCTCATTGTCGTGGCTTTTTTGTTCATTTTACTGCTATAATTATGATAAAATAATTTTGAAATTCTAATTAAATGATTTATTTTTACTATGATTATGTTGAAATTAAAATAAAAACTACATTTATATACAAAACCTTTTCGTAACTGACTAATTGTCAGACAACCGAATAACTATACCGATATAGTTAAAATTAAAATTAGGGAACCCTAAAACTACTAATTTAAGAAAAAATAAATGAAAGTCGTATAGAGGAAGAAATATAGAGAGATCCTAATTTCCAGTTGAATTAAAAAAAATATTTGTTTCTTAAAAAAAAGTAAGTAAGTAAGTAAAAATAATATTCTTTGTAATACTTATGCGAAGTATAAAATAGTGTATCATATGAATAAATAATATAATAAACCTTGTTTTAGTCAATTTGCAAGTGCTAATTATAAACAGGAATATTGACCTTAAATTTATACGGAAATAAGTAATACTACGAGAAGTTGCTTATATTAACTAATAAAAAACTTTAACTGACTACTACAGAAGGTTTATTGTTGTATTAATTGAAACCTATGTTAGGGACAGGCGTGGCTCAGGGGCGTGCGACTGTAAATGCGACAAATTATTATAGAAAAACAGAAAAACAAATTAATAAACTAACTAAAATGAAAAATAACTTTACTTAAAATAATATAGTGTGCCTATAATCCGAAAAAAAAACACTTGCCTCAAGAATTCGGTGAAAAGTGGGAAATGGAGCGTCTTAACACTATTTTTCTGCCTACCCTGCTGTGTGTGGGATACAGCGTGAAACTGATTTATTATGTATAATATTATTTAGGCCTACACATACTAAAACCGCGTGTTCTGTGTATTTTAAGAGATATGTAATTAGTTGGTAAAACGCACGCTATATCGTCGATTCTTATATTCGTTGAAGATCAGTCTAAAATATATTGTTAATTATTTGAGGCTAGTTGTGCCGTGTAGGCCCACATGTGTGGCTGTAAACGCGACTGATTGTGTTGCTTCGAAACTAGTGCGAAGAAATGAAAATATAAATTGAAATAAATATTTCATTTGAACGACAACCAGTCGCGTTTACAGCCACTCTTTGTGCCTTTATTCATTATTTTTACCTATATGTTTTTAGAAAAAAAATGGTATAATTGAATGAAACCGACCATTTCCACTTTAAAAACCATAGTTTTCTTCATTCCTGCTCCCATGATAGCATGGGATCGTAAATCGAGATACAACGAGTTGACAGTTTTCAACGCCGTGCCTTGTCTCACAAGAAGAAATGGATATAATTATAATATAATCGTTATTTCCGTTCTGTCTGACCACCTCGCTAGGTATACATCGTGAAGCGAGTTTAGTTTTATAATCATTATCTTAGAAAATAGTTATCATTATGTAAGAAAATTTATCATTACCTCAGAAAATAACTAAAATATAATTATTCTTCTATTAGAGTTCGAACCATCGTGTTAACCTACGGTGCACTATAGGCTTTTTTTAATACGGAAATAAAATAAATCTCGACATACAAATATGTGGGTAGATATATGAATATTAAAAGTAATTTATTTCAATAGAATTTGACTCGTGACTACTGCTCGCGGAAATTACGACAATTACAATGTCATTGTTAAGATCTTATTGATTGATAAGCAAGCCGTTTACACGTTTTCTAATGACAATTTTAATGGATTACTCATGTTTTTTTAATGTAGGATAGTGGGTTGAAATCTTTTATATTAAATATTGATTGTGTATTTCGTTAGGGGCACAAAGTGTGACTGTAACACCGACAGTTTGTAGGTTTGATCCCCACTTGAGGAAATGAGATATTTATTTAAATGTATATATTCATTTCTTCGCTCTGGTGTGCTCAAGGCAAGGGGCGGCGTTGAATTCCGCCACTCAACACTCAATGCCTACAGAATACGGCGGTACCTGGGAAACGGTTGCTGCTGCCCTGCTGTGGGTCGCGGAGGGAACCAGGCATACAGCGTGAAGCTGATCTTTCTTTAACTTAACAAGACTTTTGAGTTCCACCATTCAACATGTGGCAAAAATTGGGCGGAGAGTGGGGAACTAGACTTCCACTGCCTATCCAGCTTTATGCGGGTTACAGTGTGAAACTAAAAAAAATAAAAAATCCTACCACAAAATCGACCCTATAACCTTCAATATAATAACATTAATACATATGTATACTAGTTAATGGTCAATGTTAAGGGAGATGTGTAATCAGTATACTACAGCAATCAGACACTGGGCGCGAAGGCTTGGAGATGACCTTGGCCCACTTGATGTCTAATATAATAACGGCTATTGTCTCTCTGTACTACTAGATAATGCGTAAAAAATATTGTTCTGTAATTTCTATTTATTATTTATTTATTTGCAAGTTCTAGTTCTACTTGCGGCGCAGGGGCACAAGCGTACGACTGTAAAGACAATAGGTCGTGGGTTCAATTCCCACTCCTAGGGAGGGACTTTAGTCCAGGCCCTCTAGGCCTACTCCAGCTTTGCTTAGATTTGTTTGCATTAACGTTTTTTTTTCAAGGTACATATTTACTGTAAAAAAAATTTTGAGGTGCACACATACACTTGAGGAAATTAAATGTTTAATATTTTCATTAAGAAATGGGAATTAAAACATAGTATCGCGCCGATTGGGAATCGAATTCACAACCGTCGTGCTTACAATCCCACGCCACAGCGCCACGAAGGCTTTAATCGGTAAAAGCTAGTTATTTCATAATTTAAATGCAAATAACACAATGCCACTTCCATTAAGAAAGTAGATATCTTAATAATCAAAAGTACCCATCTTGAATTTCAAAACGAGGCGGTGACAATGAGAGACTGTATTTGATACAAAAATATATATTAGAATAATGCTACGTACTTTCTTTTCATTTAAGAAAATAATAATAATATTGAGAGCGTTATGGGGGCACAGTTTGTGGCTGTAAGCGCGGCGGTTGAGGCTTCGATTCTAGTTTGGGGAATTTTTTTTTTCATTCCATCGTATTGGAAACGGGAGAGAGCGCGGTGATGCCGTTTCTCGTCACTCAATGATTCGAAAATTAAACGCAAAATAGAGAAAGGAGTGCCTTAGCTCTCGCCTACTCTGTGTTATATTGTTTTTTTATTTAATATTATTGAATTTCACCAACGGACATGCTATGTCACTAAGATTAGATTAAGAAACGAAGTTACTTTTAACACTAGAATATTTTGATTTACTGCGCTAAATGTAGGACACGCGCAAAGATAAAATAATCATGAAACAATGATTCAAAATGTTATTTTTTTCTTCATTATGCTATAACCCGGGTAGACGGAGGAAATAAAGTATTGAGACACTCCGTTCCCCACGCGTCGTCAATTTTTCCAGAGCGTAAAAATAAAATAAATCCTTTTTCTAGGATAATAAAAATCTCCAACTCGTATTTACGCTACGCCACGATAGTTTTTAATTATTTGTTTTTTTTGTTAGTATCATGCAAATAACGGGTTAGGTAAACGGAACCTGGGCACCTAATTTTAAGAACCTTCCATCCACAATTCCGTTACACACTGTTCACCAAATTTCCCTGCGTGAGAATAGAACTAACAACCGCATTGACAGTCGCATACTTGTGCCCCTGCGCCACGAGGAACTCTTAAATAATTGTATTTTTTTTATATTTATATATATATATAATTTTATTAGTTTATCAATTAACAATACATAAAAAGTTAATTTGTGTCCAGTAAAACTCTTTGTGAGTTTGACTGCAGGATCTCGTTGGTTTATAATCTACTTACATTCTATAGCTTCATAATTGTATTCAAATTCAGTTTAAATATATAACAAAGTAATACGTTCTCCTTGGACTTTGAAAGTATTGGTGACCTACTTTTAAAACAATTATATACCAATAACTTTACATTTAAATATATTTCTATGTCCTGATAAAAATTATTTTTGATTATAAATTGGTACCTAGTTGGCGCCGCTTTTGCCTTCAGACCGAAAAAAATATAACATTAATGAATAAATAAATTCCCGCGAGTGAGAATCGAACCTGGAACCGTCGCGTTACGGTCACACGGCTATGGTGGCCTCAACTCATTAGCATAGATAACTATAAGCCATTAATAATTTAACACGCGTCTCTTATTGTTCATAGATTGTCTACTTTCCACCTTATAAGGTCATTTAGGTATTATTGTGACCAAGCCTGAATATACAATACCTACATGATAATTGTATTACGAAAGAAAGTTTTTTTCAATATCGATTCTCTTCCTCACAAAAAATGCCTGTATTTTAGGGCTCCGTAACTCATAAGGAAAAATGGAACTCTTATAGGATTACATAGTGGTTCGTCTTATTACTTATGTAAAATTGAATGTCTGAAGTAAGAACTTAACAATAAAGGAAACAATTCGAAAAGTTATTTTTTTATTAAATATTTTAAAGAAAACAAATCATTACATACACATATTTATAGTTTCGTTCATACAAAATATATTTTTTAACATATAAGTAAGCGTATGCCCGCCCACAAACTTAAGTTCGTCAATTTTATAAGTCGTCCTTCATAATTCTGAGATTGATACGGAGCCTAGGTGGGCGAATCCGACTCGTACTTTACCGGTTCTTTAAATATAAAAATAGATTTTAAACTGTTATTCCACACTAAACAGAAAAAAAATATCTTTAGAGAACGTATAAAAAATTGAACAGTGGAACTTGAAAGTTGAACAGTTGAACAGATGTCTCTTGGAAAGCGGGTACGGGTTCAGGAAGATCCAGAACGTCCAGAATCATTTATTACACTTTTTTTATTACAGCCCATTCACATTTAGTTTAAGTAATATTATCAATAAAGTTATTTTAAATCGTAAAGTATATGGTATAAAAACTATTCATTCTCTATATAGTTCATAATAAGGGCGATCAATACTGAGGGTTCCACTTCCAGGCGTAAATAGAATGGCTGGGTCTCACACGTGAAAGCGTTTTGTTTGAAATGGGGCATGTTTCTGATAACATATACCTAGGCAAGTTAAAAAAAACATAGATTATTTTTTAGGTATTTGTGACATGCAAATGCAAGAATTCTTGCGCAAAGTTGGGAACGGAGTAGGCTCTACTTATCCTGCTATGCGGGATATAGCGTGAAAATGTATTTGAATAAAGAATATTTTTAATTTAAGCCCTACAAATGCTCTACGCCAGTCATGGCATACGACGGGTTGTCGGGATGTGGGTTCGATCCCCACTCGAGGAAATGTTTTCATCTTTTCATTCGGTGGATAATGGAGACCAGATGTCTTAATGGGAACTGAGTGTTTTAACACTAGCTTCCCAGGTCCCATCCGCCTACCCCACGAAGTATGGGACACCTCGTGACGTCCAAAAATATCTTTATAATTGCGTCATTACAGTTGATGAAAGTAAAACAATTCTGTTTCTGTTTATTCAACAAGTAAATAGACAGTAAGGACGTTGGAGAATGTAGACGCCGCCTTGAACTTCTCGCCTTGTTTTTGGAAATGTGATAGCGCTTTTAAACTTTACTTTAAAAAAGTCACTTTTTATTATCTGGACTGCATTATGGTCATGAATGAAAATGTTAAGCAGCTTATATTTCCCTTTTCTTACCTTTCCATGGATTCATATCTCATCATGCCATATTATAAGATTAACTAAGATTAAATAACTTTCTAAGGAGTTGCGTTGCGTTCCGCCAGTGTCTTGAATGGTAGGGAACGGAAGTCTGCCTACCCTGCAGAATACAATATTCAGAAGAAGAATATTAACTCTGATTGTACGTTGTGGGTTTCATTGAAGGACTTACCAGATGTAACATAGCCTAATATGGATATATATGTGGGATATTTTTTGGTGTGTTTAATTTAATAATAATAGTTCAAAAAAGTTTTTTTTTAATTCCGAGCATTATCTGAGCTAGTGACTTCAACCAAAAAAATGGTTTACCTTTGAAATATATTTTTATAAATACCTCAACATCTAAAACTCCAACCTTCAAACTGAATCAAAGTTTTACTAAAATCGGTTCAGCATTGTGGAGTGCACAATCGTGCGTAAACTACGAGTTATATAATTTAATTATAATATTTTTTTAAAAAATATAGGATTAACAAAGACCCTTAAGACCTTATTATATAATAATCTCAATAGCAAATATGATATTACTTCTTAGCACGAAGGTCCTCTAGTTGTATTGTTATGTAAGTTGATTGCGAAAATTGATCTGAAAAAAATTTTCCTAAGACCGTAATGGCACAGTGTAAACGCGACCACTGCGGGTTCGATTCCAACTCGAGGTTTAAATTATAGGTTTCATTTGACCATGCGAGAGAAGCAGCAGGTAAAAGTATATAGTGATATTGTTATATAACATTTTATAAGCTGCAATATTTTTTACGATCCACTTAAATAAAAATAACTTTATTAAGCTACTTATATAAAAGCAAGGCTAAGGTCAAAATACTGTCACGATTAAATATTTGTTAGCAAATTATATTATTTAAAAAAATAATAATGGATTAACTTGATTCTATCATTTTCAATTACTTATAAAAATATTTATTTGAGCTTCTCGCTGTATCCCGCTATAGGAAGTAAAACTTTGAAGGACTACTAGGAGAGTTTTCTCCTCCATTATTTACTTTCCACCTAATTTTAGAGACATGCGTTTGCGTTTTGAAACGATTGCGTTTTGAAACGATGCGATTTGAAATTTAAATAATTCATTTAGCCGAGACCTACAATATTGTGGTCAACCTTATATATTTACTAAAACAATGAAGCCTGAAAATTTTAAAAAATATATATTATTTTAAAATTATCGCTTTGGTGTCGAAGCAACCATTGCGTCCGGAATTCGGCGGCAAATGGGGAACGGAATGTCTTAAAACTATGGGTATGTGTTTTTTTTTTGTAATTTTTAAATTACGGATACTAAATTAGGACGTCACTTTGGACAACCTTCGCTGAGCTTATGCAAATGAACGAGGCGGTTATGGCGAAACTAACAACTTCCAAGGTTTATTCGTTTCCGTATTTGCTATATCTATATAGGCATATATCGATTTGGTCGGTATTTTTCTTTTTAATTATTATCTGTGCCTCATAAAAAAAAAAATTCTTCATTATCTCTATCCACGAATGAAAACAAAGTCAAAATTATTTCTTGAATTGGTAATGTGAAACCCAAAATGAAACTAAAGTTTTCTTAAAAAATATATGTTAAATTATATTTTTAAAATGCGCTTAAAATTAAAAAAATATATAGAATCTATAACCAACGCGTACTTTTTACTAAACCCCGTATTTACTGTAAAATAAAATAACAGCGTGAAGATCTCATTCAGAATTAATATATAAACAGAATAGATCAAGAAGTACCTTTAATAGATAGAGAACGGAGATGCTATACAATAATATTATGACATTCCTGATCTTTCTCCCTCTCTCTCTCTCTCTCTCCTGTGCATTACTAGTCCCATTTGATGATGAGGTGTGCTTTCCCCTTGTTTTTTCTCCACCTGCCTCGTCTGGAAACATCCTGAACGTAAACGTCGCGGGGCATAATATCACAAATCTTTATGAATGGAAAAGTATATAAATAAGCATTACTAAAAAAATGCGCTATTAATCATCGTTCTTAGCTAAAAACATTGCAAATGGACTAGAAGGACATGTATTAACTAAAAATTTAAATTAAATATGTAATGTTCCTTATTAAAAGTCTAAGCTCCAGAAGATTTGAATTATAAATACTTAATACCCTTGAAAATATACTTAACTTAAGTATTCATTGCCGCTAAATGTTAGAAACATGTGTTAAATTTAAATGGATAATTCAAATATTTTGAAATTAGGTTAAATTTGGGAATTGCGTAATTGGATTTAGCTTGTATCTACGCGATATGGGTTTAAAGTGGGGGTATTACGGGTCAAGCAAAGCGAGCGTTGAGTCTCTTGTCGATTCTTCTTAACATAACTTCCCTTCGAATTCGGATGGTGGTAGTATATCAGCTTAACGCTGTATCGCGCACACAGCAGGCAGAGGAAACCTAGTGTTAAGACACTCCGTTCCCCACTTTCTGTCGAATTCTGGATGCTTTGCGTGTTGAGTGGCAGAACTCGAGCCCAGAGCCAAGAAATGGAAGTATAAACGTAAGTAAATAAATATTTCACTTCCTCGAGTGGGGATTGAACCCACCACCGTCGCGTTACAGACACACCCTTGTGCCGCTGCGCACGAAATTTTTATAATTAAAAAATGTTAAAAGAATAATTTGAATTTAAATGTATGATGACATACTCGTATAGTTAATTAGCAAACTTACCTTAATTCATTAGAAAAAACATATTTTTTGACAAACATAGGACTATTCACGTTTTATAAATAACCCACACTTATAAATAACACAAATTTCCAAAACACACGTACATTATTTTTCAATCCAGTCAAAAGCTACTCTCGGATCTCCGATCAGGATATTCAATTATCGATGGCGAACAAAAACATTTCAACTACAGCATGTAAAATGAAATAAAACAACGATATATATAGTTTAGTATTATAATTTAAATCACGTCGATCATTTGTGGACCGGATCTACAAACGGACAAGACTTATTTAGAATTATCTATATATATATATATATATATATATTCTATAATAGTGAGAATATTTTCATGTATTAGTCATTCAGTTTTAAGGCTACATATTTTATAAATGATTTTAAAGAAATTAAATCAATTTCACGCTGTATCCCGATGCAGTAGCTTAGACAGAGAGAATTTAGTGTTGATATACTCCGTTCTCGTTCGTGACTATAAGTGCGACGGTTGTGGGCTTGATTCCCATAGGGGAAAATGAATTATTTTCTATTAACATTTTCATTTCTTTGCCCTGGTAATAGGGCAAAGCATTCACGTGAGAATTCGGTGGAAAAAGCGGCACGGAGTGTCCAAACACTAGGTTCCATATTCCTATCCTGCTAAATGCGAGTAAATAAATGCGTTAGTAATGAGTAATATTTAATATGAGTAATATTAGTTTATAGCTTAATATAATATATATATATATATATATATATATATATATATATATATTGTTAGAAACTATTGAAAATATTAAATAAAGTGGGAAAGGTAATGAATTAAAACAAGGCTTCAAATAATTATTAAACAACCAAAGGGAATTGCGTTTTACAACAACGCAATTCCTATAGATATCAACCTAGCAGTCTAATAACAATATCTGGTTCTAAAGAATCTATCGGGTAGAGTGACGTTAGCGATCCTTTTCTTTCGGTCGTCGTTGACAGCCCATAAGTGCCAGCCAGTAATTAGAGTCGTTCTTATATAACCTCTATGGTCATTATATCTAATTATTTCTAACAATATATATATATATATAACAATCAAATTTATGGCATCTCGTTCAAGATATGACATTGAAAGTAGAGCAAAGTCAAGGCCGACATTTTAACTCTACCAATAAACTTACAATGTTTTTGTTTACAAAAAATCTAATTCATTTGAACCGGTGAAGCTGAAAATTCTTACTATGTATTTTTAAAAACATTCGTAAGATCAATGTTGTATTTTTTTTCTGTGGTATTTTCTCTAAGTTTTTTTATTACCTTAATAAATATAGTAAATAATGGCCAAAACTATTTTTTTTAATCTGTATCATCTTTACATTATATAAAAGTAAATCGCTTATATCTTTTTAAACTATTGAAAAGATTTTAATGCGGTTCTCATTGATAGATAGAGATATTAAAGGGAGTATTAAAGGGACACTTATGAGTGTGTTAAGTGACGGAACTCTTTACTGGAGCAGGGAAATGAAAATATTGAACCTTTCATTCCCTCCATAGAAATCGAACGCACTACCCACAAACGACGCGACGACTACCTCTTATAGTTTCTTATATAGCTTTAATAATAATTAATATATTCTTATTAATCAATAATAGCCATATTGAATTATTCTTAAAGTAATTAGTTATATTATATACAATAAGGAAGTATGCATATATTTTAATTGCGGAATATTAATCCTGGCCATTTATAAGACGATTCATTACAATAATTAAAAAAACACGTTTTAAAATCGTGGTATATTTATATATTTCGCTTCATTTAAAGAAATGATTGTATATTGAAGACCTACTGCCTCCAGGTCCACGTCCCAATTTAAATGTTTTTTTTTAATTAAGGTTCCCAACGCGATTCCCGCTGGTTGAATTAGCTTTGTAAGCGTTTTTTTTTATTTTCACATTGAACTTTGTTTCCTTATTGGCACAATATTTGACTGTAAAGGTGGCTGTTCGATTCGTTTTCATACGTGGGTATTATTTATTTTCATTTTATAAAAATAGGGCCTAAAGTAAACGGTACGGAGTAACTTAACAATAGGTTTCCCTTCCTCTGCTCTGCTAAAAAGCGTGAAAGTAAAAAAATAATAAAATAATTCGGTAAATAACCTTAAAGATTAAAACTATTTTTTTCAAGCTAATATTGGCTAGCTCCTCACAGTAGTGACAGAACAATGGCCACGCGACAAAAAGACAAACGATTATATTGTTTTTATTAGACGTGCGAGTTAACTTGTCCAAAATAAAATTAATATTTGAGGTCATTTCGAACAATACCTACAAAAACGGCAATGAATTACTTAATTAAACTTTTAGAAGCTATTTACCATAATATTTTTATCTAATATTATTATTTTATTAATATTTAATAAAAATATGGTAATTATGTGCAAAATTTGAATATATTTTTACATATAATTACTGTACTTAGAATTACGCACGAAATCAATACAAAAGTTGAATATTTTATCGTTTTACATTTACAGCGTAAAATTACAAAACATTATCAATGAAATTCTAATAATTTCTAATTCGGCTTCAAGCCCTGCTAGGATAGTTCCACGGATTCGCTATGAGGGTCCATCGTCCCGGAGCACTGCCTGGGACTTGCACACCAAGTAGGCTTACGAAGTCTAAAGTTTAAGCAATTTTAAGAGTGATAACTTAAATATATTAATATATTTTATTAGCTTCGCGCTATATCCCGTATATAGCTTAAAAGGCATATCCTTATTATTAAAAATAAGGACAGATTTTTGAGTTAACAGTAATAGTTTGTGAGAATATAAATATTTTGTATAATTTAGCTATAATATAACAATAAGTTCAAGCGGGCGAAGCCGCGTTTGACTACCTAGTACAATAATTAAATGTATGAGTCATTTATATAATCTATTTAGGCCGTGAATGTATCAAGCTGTAAGCTCTTATTACCGTGTAATTTACATCTGGTTACTTGAAGGCTGACCGCCTAAACTGAACTGGGCCTATTAATTTTAGTACAATTTAAAGTTTAAATATTTCCTTTGAAAAGGCCGTGGAATGTAGCTAGATATGTAATAAGGCAAAGCGCGGTGTTGAGTTGCGCCATTCAATATGCCAATGCCTCCAGAAATTGGCAGTATCTCGCACTTAGCAGGGTGAACAGAGGTAATCTGGGAACCTGGTGTTAAGACACTCTGTTCCCATTACAACACTTCCATTCTCCACGTTCCGCCTAACTCTGGAATTGCATGTTAAGAGGTGGAATTTAATTCCGCGCTTTGCCTCGTTACCAGGGCGACGAAATTTTTTGATTTATTTTTTCTTTTCCTTGTGTGGGAATCGAACCCACAATCTGTCGCATTGATAGTCGCAGGCTTGTGCCCCTGCACCACGACTGGCCTCCGTATATTTTTTTTCTACAGATTATCAGTTATATTCTGGATAATTTCGAAAATATCTAAAAGCATTATATCGGATTCGGTTTCCGTTACAGATATTTTTTTTAGCTTAGATATCTTTTTTAGAGACGTATATATTTTTTTAACGTAGCAGGATTGGAAGCCGCACCTATTGGAAACTGTCCAAGTACTTTAAAAAATAAAACAAAAAATCGGTTAGGACAACGAGCTTCATAACAATGGTTGTATGTATTGTATTGTATTTCTCATACTAATATAACTTTTCTATTTCAGAATAAAACAAAATGTTCCACGGAGGCGTTTGGAGTAAATTACAGAACTTCTACAAGTGGTACGTGCTGGGGCTGGTGTCGGTCGGCTACATCCTCGGAGAGTTAGGACATTATCTAATTGGTTTGTGACTTTTTATATATTTATTGAAAAATGTAAGAAAGTAATTTATCTGTAATATAAGTTACAACTTTGAATTTTTGTATATTTTATAATTATTTATCAATAGAAATGAGCAAAAAATGTAAAATCTCTTTAAATATTTTATATCAACACTAGTGGACCCGGACGCAGCTACGCCTGCTTGAAATATAAGAATATTTGTTAAATATATTGATGAAATTATTTTCAGTTTTCAACAGAATTAATAAGAAAATACAAGCTTAAATCATCAAAAAGAATAATAAGTAGAGACATATGATTAGAAAAAAATATCTGAGTTATTGAAATGAACCAACAAAAGAAGTTAAAGTAACTAAAAGAAAATTCTTAATATTAGAAAAAGTACCTAAAGTTTTCCATGCGTGCGTACATACTCCTAGATATCGACTCTATGAAATAACTAAACATTTTTCTATATTAAATATTTAGGGTAATTTTTGCGAGCAATATGAAATAAAATAAGAAGAGAACCAATGTGTAGTTTTAATAAATTATAAACAGCAAATAATTACATGAACATTAACAATAGTTCGAAAATGTATGAAAATTTATAAAACCGTCAACGTCATCTGCCCGTTCGTGTCGGTCATACTCATACTATGCCGCCTGAAGGCTAGGCCATTCCGAATCAGTGACATCTCCTTAATTATTTATTAGAATGTTATACAGTAAATTATAATTTCAATAAATATAAAATGCTAAAAGTGACTATTATATTTATTTTTTAAAGATGAATATCAAAATATAAGTTCATTTTGGGTGACGTTTTCTTAAAACAACAAACAAACTTTGCAAACCGTTGCTTAGCAACGACGGTTGTTATTAACATGGCAGAATAAATTGCATGTCAAATTAGAAAGTTTTTTAATTTATTAGTGCATATGTGTAATGTAATGTTATATAGCCTACAGCACTTCTGAAGAATGCAGCTTTCATACAAAACAAAAACAAAGTAAATCGGTCCAGTAGATCCAGAGATCTTAGCGTTCAAACAAACAAACAAACAAACAAAGAAACTCTTCCGCTTTATTATATTAGTATAGATTTGCTTACACTAATCCTAATAAATTTGAACTATATAGGTGTATAACTGAGGCCACTGGTGGCGCAGTGGCACCAATGTATCACTGTAAACACTACTGATTGTAGGTTCGATCCCCACTCGAGGAAATGCAAAGTTAATTTAAAATCATATTTTCATTTCTACGCTCTAGTATCAAGGCAAATCTGAAACTAATTTTATTTTTAGGTTTATAATAATCATTTACTCATTGTATATTCAATACATTTCAATATAATAAATCAATTTTGATTCAACCCCCACAGTACTTTAGTTAAATAGGTATACCCAAAAAAGGTAGCAGATTCTATAATATAATAGACAGAAAAGGGTCCCGTTATTTTATTTAGGTACATACATAAATATTTATGAAGCTTCAAATACTAGAAAGAAAAGTTCTCCTTCGACCGTAAAGGTTTTCAAGATTAAGTTGAAACTTGTGTTAAAATATAATATATATTTATTAAGTAATATAAGCTTTTTAAGATCCTTGAGGAAGACCTATGTCCAGTGGCGTAGCTACTAGGAGGGCTATGAGGGTCAGTTCCGGTCCTCACTTTCCGCCTAATAACCTCAGGGGACCCTCGGAACTTGACCAACAAACTAGAAATAGTAGTAAATGTTATCCATATTCTGATATAAATATTAGTTCAGCTATAGAGCCTAAGTTTGTTTTTTGCACCAGGGCCTTTGGTTACTTACCTACGAGTATATAACTGTCTAAGTCCAGACGTGATTGTCGTAAGGCTGAAGTGATAGAATGAATTAATAAATTTAAGTTATTTTTAGCTTCACCCTGTATCCTGCACATTGCAAAGGTTAGCAGACGGAACCTGGGAACCTAGTGTTAAGATAGTCCGTTCCCCATTAAGACATTTTCATTGCCCACTTTCCAGCAAATTCTTGCATTAGCAAAGGCATTTTGCTTCGTTACGAGAGCGAAGAAATTAAAATATTAAATATTTCGTTTCCTCAAGTGGGAATTGAACTCACATCTGTCCAGTTTACAGTCGTACGCTTGCGCTGTGCGCCAAGACTGCCTCGAATTAAGATTAAAGTTAGACTCAATAAAGTTTATATTACAATTTATAATGATTTTAAAAACTAAATATATTTAAGTCTTGTTTTTATTTATTACTTCTATAATACTATATTTAAACAAAACCGAAAAGAAAATCATATTTATTCGATTCACCTACTTCAATATCGTAATATACCAAAGTACCATCCCTATATCTTTTATGTACTACAAAAATCTTTCAAAAATCCTATTTAACCCCACAAGGAAACCCCATAGCCAATCCTCAGTTTCGCAGTATCACCTCGACCTCGACCTCGACCTCGACCCAGTAAGCCGGGGGGTCGAATGCCACCGCGTAACGAGATTCGACTTCGTGACCAGCGAGTTAACTTGGTGTTAGCTTAGATAACCCGTTGGGTCGTTCATGTTATAACTTATACCTAGTATTTTGTATTTATGAGGCCGTACTAGCGCAGCGGCACAAGGCTGTGACTGTGACTCAACACCTCCAGACTTCGGCCGAAAATGGGGAAGTGGCTACTAGGTCCCCTTTGCCTACCCTGCTGTGTGCGGGACGCAGCGTAAATCTGAAGTTTGTATTTTATGATTAATCTTTAACTTTATTTGGAAAAATATTATGAGGCCATAGTAGCGCAGCAGTATAAAGGTCTGTAAACGCGACGATTGTAGGTTTGATAACTATTCGGACGAATGAAATTTTATTTCATTTGTTTTGATACTAGGTTTCTTCTAGGCCTATCCAGCTTTATATTAATACAGCGTGAGACTGAAAAAAATAATAACATGAAAGTAGTCAAAGTGCAGTGATAGTTACATATTCGATTTCCACATGCGGTGTTAATTATTTTCACTTAAATTTCTAGAAAGGTATAGTACGGCGCTTAGTTCTTCCATTAAACACGCATTTTTTTAATCTACTCTCAACAGTAGGGTCTACATGTTACGCAGGATAATGCGTGAAAGCAAAATAAATATCTTACTATGGGTACTAATCAACTTTAGTTAAGGAATATAAGGGAGTTGCTCCCCAGACGACAGCAGGATTTCTTGAAACTCCCACAGGAACAAAAAATAAAATTCCTTTACATCTAAAGGTCCATCCAAATAAAGTTGCGGGCAATGACTCGTAATCAGATATTATAATAAAAATTTGACAAAAACCTAATAGACAAAACATCGATTATTATTAATTACACGATATATCGATTTTTTGCGATCCAATGAAATATGACGATATATCGATTTTTTCGCGATTCCATAAAAAAATGAGTTCCGCATGTGACGTCATAGTATAAAAACCCAGCGACACTTATTTGTACCTCGTATGTATGTATGTATGTTATTATTATAAGAATTTATAATATGATTAATAGTTTCAAAGAAGTATTTTATTTATCGGTGACTAAATATAATGTCATTATATAGAGGCCGTAGGGACACAGGAATGTGACTGTAAACGCGACTGTGGGTTCGATGCCCACTCGAGGAAATTAAATATTTAATGTTTCGTTTTCTTCGCTCTGGTAACGAGGAAAAGCGCGGCGCGCAAAGCTTCCCGAAATCGGTGAAAAGTGGAGAACGTAAGTTAAGTGTCTAAAAACTATTTTCTTATATCACGAAACATGGCCATCGATCTACTTTAGATTAGAATAAACATTCTTACCTTAATAACTCAGTTTACAATGAAATTTAATTTAAAAAACACTTAATGCCGTAAACAATTTATGAACATTATAATGTTTTAATTAAAAATTAACAAACATACATTTTAAAACGGGATTTTATAATTTTGACTAAATATTTATGTCAGGTGGTCACGTGGTACGTCAGAAGGCCAAAATTCCGATCGTAAAACCGAAGGCCGCGACGTCAAAATGTAAATATGTAATAACATATGTATATTACTAATGAAACTTATAATTAAACTATGATTTATTATATTTAATAGTTAACAAAAATATATAATCGATGATCTACCGTTTTGTTTTATTGCTAATGATAGAATATAGCAAAATAATTAATGTCTGTATAGTAGTACTAACTAACATTTAATATTTTCATTTCCTGATAAAGCCTGACGGTGAGTTCCCCCACTCACCACATAATGTCTAAAAGAGTAGGGAATGGTACATGTCAGAGTTCCTTCTGCCTACAATGTCATATGCGAGATATGAATTAAAGCTATTAATACTTTCATTCCTATCTTTCACAGTCAGGGAAACTGTAGTTCAAAAACCTACCAGCTAATGAGTACTACAGGAAATAGTGTCAAGACTCAAGAGTGATAATTATGAGATAAAAAGGAACTAGAATATGTCAGAAACGACCTGTTTGTGGCTAGACATTTTATATAATATTTCTGTACATATTAAATTTTTTTCAAAACCATTACTAGCAAAAGCTTATAAGCTTTCCTAAGATTTTGGACCCTCCCGGCGTTGTTATGTCTCCCTTCTAACTTTTATCCAGCTAATCTTTCACGCCGTATCCTGTACCACCTTCAAGTTCCACACAACCTTCGAGATATTTCTTATAGTGTTGTTGAACTCAGTGCCGTTCTTTGCATTGTTACCAACCAGAGCTAGAAGATGAAAATAGTCAATACCCTCGTTGGAACCCTCAACCACCTTACTATTAGTACCTATATAATAGATTTTTAAATATATGTATGTTTCTGTCTACAGGAACTACCTCAAAAGTGACGGCCGAGGAGCTGCACTACGGTGACAAGTCATGCATGCTGAACGCGACTCATCTGACTCTCAGTCAGTTACCGGTCGTATGCGAGAAGGTCAATTCGAGTGATATGTAAGTTTTTATTGTTTTTTTTTTTTATGTTCACGCAGTATCCCGCACATTGCAGGGTAAGCAGAGGGTTTCAGTGAGCTTAGTGTTAAGACACTCCGCCCCTATTAAGATACTTCCGTTTCCCTCTTTCCGCTGAGTTCTAGAGCCTCATTTTGACTCATTATCAGAGTGATTTAATATTTAATTTCCTCTAATGGGAGTTGAACCTACAACATAAGCTTATGCATCACGACTGACCTCGGAACTGAATGAACAGAACTGCAATGCAATATTAATATTATATTTTAAAAAATAATTATTTTATTAAAAAAAAACAACATCACGCTGTATCCCGCACACAGCAACGTAAGCAGAGGGAACCTAGTGTTAAGACACTCCGTCTCCCACTTTTTGCCGAATTCTGGAGGCATTGCATATTGAGTGGCAGAACTCAACGCCTTTATCTCGACACCAGAGCGAAGAATTGGAAATATAAACGTACATAAATATTTCACTTCCTCGAGTGGGGATCGAACTCACAACCGTCGCGTTACAGTCAGAGCCACTGCACTACGAGGGCCTCAATTTATCTTATTATTAATACATAATATATATAATAATACTAGCGGCCCGCCCGCAGCTTCGCCTGCTTGAACTACGTTATTATTAATTTCTGTCTCCACGAGTACCTACGTCCTATATGTGACGTCCATGCAAAATTTGAAACTCCTAGCATTTGTAGTAACGAAGTTTCATACAAACTATCAACCCTAAAAACAACCTTTTAGGGGTGGAATGTTGCAAATTCCCGTCTCCGTATGTACTTACATCCTATGAGTGTCTATAGAAAATTTAAGACTCCTAGCGCTTATAGTAACGAAGTTTCATACAAACTATCAACCCTAAAAACAACCTTTTAGGGGTGGAATGTTGCAAATTCCTGTCTCCGTATGTATTTACGTCCTATAAGTGACGTCTATAGAAAATTTAAGACTCCTAGCGCTTATAGTAACGAAGTTTCATACAAACTATCAACCCTAAAAACAATCCTTTAGGGGTAGAATATTGGAAATTCCCGTTTCCGTGTGTACTTACATCCTATAAGTAACGTCCATAGAAAATTTGAGACTCCTAGCATTTGTAGTAACGAAGTTTCATACAAACTATCAACCCCGAAAACAACCCCTAAGGAATTTGCAACATTCGATTGCAAATTCCCGCCTTAGCGAGCGCCTATAAATAATCTCCGTGAAAAATCCTAAACTCCTAGCTCTGGTAATTTTTGAGATTTCGTGATGAGTGAGTGAGTGAGTGACCTTTCGATTTTATATATATAGATAATAATAGTTCCACCACAATGAGTGTAAAAAAATCCATTTATTATTGAAACAAATTGTGAAAAAGAAACCATAATCTAAATACCTATTCACTTCTTACTTGTTTAACCTTCAACAGTGGTATATAAAATGACCAATTAAATGACGTCATTATATTATATGAGACAACATTCATCTCTTTATCTGATCTATTATATCATCAAAGAATAATTTACTTAAACTTCATATACGTACATATATAAAGATGGCGGCGTTAAGTTCCGCCATTATCGGCGTTAAGTTCCAACAGTCAATAGGTAATGACTCCGGAAAGTAGGGAGTATCTTAACACTAGGCTCTCTCCGCCCACTCTGCTGCATGTGGAATACATCGTGAAGCTGAAATAATAACTTCTAAATATTTTTATTATAAAACTACTTATATATTAATTAAAACCGACTTTCATGCATTATATATTTCACGTGTTTATATAGGACTTAGTTAATTAGTCACTTTAGTGAATTTAGCCATTGTTTCTTATTTATTTTTTTCACAAAAAAATTTATATCGACTTTTTTGTACATCGATATTAAATACGGGAAACAAAGTCAAAGTCAAAGTCAAAGTCAAAGTCAAAATATCTTTATTCCATAGAAATGCTTAACATTTACTTGGACATGTCATAAAAGTAGAAAAAAAATACAAAACAAAATAACCAAAAAAAAATGTGCAATTTTGACTTGAAAAAAGCCCGTTCAAATGGTTGAGCTCATGAGAAGATACAGGCAAAGAAACTCATGGCCACTCTTTTTAAATGCCAACATTTGTTACAAATTACAATTAACAATTTTAACTTAGAAATAGAGCAACTCATTTCCAAACATCTTTATCGCGAACATAATCTTTAACAGAGTAATATGCTTTTTGGCAGAGCCTGTGCTTTACCACTTTTTTAAATTTGTTCAGTGATAAATTAACCAACCAAAAATAAATGAAACAACATATAATTTAAAATAAAATATAATTTTTCTTGTAAATATTTAATATTTTTACTAGAAACTTGTACAAAAAACTTCTAAATTGTCCACTTGCCATTTTGAGCGTCGTTAATTTTTTTCATTACTCTATTAAATTATATATAATCTGTATTATTATATATCTAGTAATTCTGTTTTATTTAAATACGTTAGTGCGCAATTAAAAAAAAACAGTTCTTTTGCTTCCTGGTCATGAAAATGAATATTATTAATAATTTTATATTTATTTTATATAGGTATCCTTATACTAATATTATAAATGTGAATGTAAGTTTATTTATTTCACTTTCACACCAAAATTACTTAACCGATCATCATGAAACTTTGAACTTAAGGATACTTTTTATATTAATTTAGATTTTTAATAACTACTTGATTACTTTAGATCTTTGATTATACTTTTTATTTAAAAATCTAAATTAAAATAAAAAGTATCCTTTCGCTATAATATAAAAATAAATTTAAACGAGTAAAGCCGGGTTTCAATCTCTATAGTAAATTAATTAACTTCATGCAAATACACAGCTTTGTCGTTGTTTTCATTATGTAGGAACATTATTTATTGTTATTCGTAGTTACAATGTCTTAATACAGTTATAGGTTTATTTCCATTCATATTTATAAAATTTTAGCCTTTTACTCGCGGCTTCGCCTGTCAAATGGAAATGACTAAGATTTGTGGCAGGCTATATACCGCAAGTAGCAGGGAAGCAATTCCGTTCGCCACATTCTAAAAAAAAGTGGTCCAGAAAGGTTTCATATTTATTCATTTTTATGAAGTACGGAACGCTAAAAATCGACAAAGACGAGTAGACAAGTACTTTTCGTAGCGATTTTTCTTCAATTACATTTTAATTTAAATTAAGATACTGAGAATAAAATGGCTTGTCAAGCCGTAAATTAGAAACAATGAACGGCAATAAAACATTTGTATTAATTAACAGTTGACAGAAAAATACTTTTAATTGTAATTAATGACAAAGTATTTTATACTTCATAAAGATATTGAGGCCAGTCGACTGTAAGCTCGACAGGTCGTGGGTTCGATTCCCACTCGAGGAAGTGAAATACCCACCCACAGGTATCCAGTTTATTATCAGTCGCTATCTCGCTACGCCAAGACGGTCCCAAGCATGAGCGTAGTTCGTTCAAAGCTGAAGTGGAAGTCCACCCTGGAAAATATCTCTAGATACGCCATAGATACCTCATGATCAATCGCGTTTCTCAATTGCGTTTTAAAATGTAAACATAAAATTAAAGAATAATTAAAAATAAAAATAAATGTAATAAAATAAATTAATATACTAATAGATTATTTTCTTTAAGACTAATACAACGACTAATGACCAATACAATGCAACCATATCATTTGTAGTGAAAAATTTCTCCGCTCTCCGCTTTATTTTAATTTTAGACGGTATAAAGGGGAAAATAATGATTTTTGGAGATGTTTGCTTTCGTGCTACGAGTTTATATCGTATTTATCGATTAACCTTCACACAATGAGCTTAGTCATATATTAAAATGAACCAATATGAACTTGACCGTGAAATGGAACTATTGAATTTTGCTATTAAATGAATAGTCTTTTGATTTCTTAAATACAACCGTCAAATTGGATTAATGGATGAGATTGCTTGTTCGATTTCCATTCGAGGAAATTAAATACTAAATATTTTCAATTTGTCACTTTGGTAGAGGCAAAGCGTGGCGTTAAGTTCCGCCAGTCAACGCGCAATGCTATCAGAATTTGGCAGAAAGTGGGAAACGGAAGTGTTTTAAAGATTACGGAGTGTCTTCACACTCGATTCCCAGGTTTCTACTACTTATGCTATAAAAACTTGAACTAAGCGATGGTAGACAGACGTATAGGCAAAGATTATCATTCATTCATATATGTATAACTAATACTTTAAAAAGTTTCTACGAATGAGGTTTTAAGTTCCTTTAACTTTAACCTTAAGTTCTTAATAAATAATTAGAATTAAACACCACAGAAAAAAATATAAAGTAAAGGTTTTTTATATGGTAGACTGAGAAAAACAGAGAGATTTAAATCTTATAATGGATTTTATTCTTAATTGTTCATTAGTATAAGAAACAAAATCAAAATAATGAAGTTTTATCTGAAGCATTTCTATTCTGGAATGCTGTCGCAAAAAATATCAATTTAGTTATTGTGTTACTTTTTGTTGAATTCTACAATATGGCGTGCTTTGTTGTTTGTTGTTGAAATTATTTACTTCGATTATTTTTATTTATATATAGGTTTATGTAGTATAACCAAAAACTTTATAGCACTGAAATGAACCTGTACCTACCTAGCTACGACTGTAAGTTACCATCGTATATTGAAATTTCAATCTACCAAATGTTTATTTTGAAAAAGCATTAGTTTCTACAATTTTTTTATTGTTTTGACAATATAATACTATGGTCTGGGTCTGATAATGAAGCCAGGATCTGTGAATAGTGGAACTCTTCAGAAGTTACCAGAAATAAACCACTTGAATTTTCATTTCAATTTCTGAGTTTTCATTTTTAACTCCAGGAAGTTCCAAGATGAAGTATGTACTATTCAAAGCAATTTCAAAAGTTCCTACAAACTCAAATTGACTGAGAAAAATATTTATTAAAATCTTGTATTAAATTCAAGTCAAGCAGGGACACTAGGTGTGTGCTGTGGGTTCGATTTCTACTACGGGATAATGAATTATTTTCATTTTCTCGCTTCAGTACCAAGACAATGCAAAGAGTAGAGTTTTGTCTCTCAAAACGCAATTTCTCAAACATTGGGCGGAAGCGGTATTGGTAAGTATCTTAATGAGAACGGAATGTCTGTTAACATTAGGTACCCAGGTTCCATTTGCTTACCTTGCTATGTACGTGAAAGCAAAAAAAATACACTTGAAAATATGATTGTAAAATAATTTCTATTAATTTTTCTCCAGATGCGAGTCCCTTACGCTCAATGGCACGAAATACTGCGAATGGGGCTACAATGGCTTGGGGATCGATTACCAAGTGCTGGCCGGGCCGGCCTTCATGGCGGTCTTCACTGTTGTCGGCGTTATATTGGGGGTAGCTGCTGACAAGTAAGTAAATCAACTTTTTTCTCTTGTTTTTCCCCGCTGTATCCCCCATATAGCAATGTAGGCAGGGAGAACCTAAGGAAGCCCACTTGATCGAAATGAAGGAGGGGAATGGAAATATAGAACTGAGTATCTTAATACTAGGTTCCTAGGTGCCCTCTGCCTACATAGGCGATGTAGGGAAAACAGAATGAAGCTAAAAATACAAATACTTAACAAATAAATATACTAAACAAAGTTTCTTAATATGATCATATGTTAAGAAATAAAACGAAGTTCAATTTAATAATGAAATTTAGTTTAATAATAGAATTAATTAAAGAAGACAGTATAATTTGATTCGCTGTGCCTTTGTACTCTGTTTTATTGTCATGGTAATATAATTTACTGTTAAGACAGTTCGTTCGCTCGTGGGTGTTGACTTGCGGAAATTAACGCCGCGCTTCTGTCTACTTGAGCTGGATTAAATAAATAGATAAAGCATTAATAGTCAGAATAGTGGCAGAGGGGCGGGCAGAAGTGTGTGCTGTAAACGCGACAGGTTGGTCGATTTCCATTCGAAGACTCTACATATTTAATATCTACTTTAATTTCTACGTTTTGCGGCAAAGCGCGGCCTTCAGTTTCGCCACTCAGCATGCAATTTCTCCAGAATTCGGCGGAAAGTGGAGAGCGGAGTGTTCTAACACTAGGCTCTCTCTACTTACTCCACTACATGCGAGATACAGCGTGAAGTTGTGTCTCTTTGCTTGATAAACACACGGCGACCCCCCACAAAACACCGGCAAGTCGCGCAACACTGTGGCAGTACTACTAGGCAATACTACGGCGTTAAGTTCCGATGTACTCTAGATAAAATTTCAGAACATCCAAAGCATTAGATTCACGACCCACGATGTAAGAATTAAACTTAATATTTTCTTTCCAGATATAACCGAGCAAAAATCCTGGGTGTCTGTACCTTAGTGTTCGTAGTGGCTATGATGTTAATGGGTACAGTGACGGAATACTGGCACCTGGTCTTACTGAGAATGATAATGGCAGCAGGCGAGTCCGGGTGCAACCCGCTAGCCACCGGCATCCTGACTGATCTGTTTCCGGAACATCAGAGGGCTTTAGTCCTGTCCATCTTCAATTGGGGTATCTATGGAGGTTACGGGATTGCGTTCCCGGTTGGAAGATATATACCTGCTTTGAATGCTTGGGGTTTGGTGAGTTTTGAATTGTTTTTTTTTAATTAAGTGTATTTTAAAGTGTTTTATTGTTTTCATAGATAATATTAAGAATACATACTTCTAATGTCTGTGTAATTGTAATGTCCCTATGTTTTAATAAGCAACCTTTAGCACGTTTGTCTCCAAAATTAATAAAAATGTCACTAATTTAGAAATGGTATTATTTTTCCTTGGTAAATAATCTAAAGCTTCAAAAATTTCAAGCTTTTTAAACGTACTGCATAACAATGTTATTGGTTTTTAAAATATTTAAGGTTTAACGTGTCATACATAAATAAAACATTTTTGACGTAGGTGGTAAATAAGACATTTTTTTTATTAAATCAAAACTGGCTTGTATTTATTATAACCAATTAAAATAATTTTCAGAGCTGGAGAGTGTGCTACTACGGCGCTGGTATTATTGGTATTGTTATCATCATATTGACGTTCCTCACTCTTCGGGAACCTGAGAGGACTACTATTGGAGAAGAAGGTACTGGTTTTTTTTTTAAATATTTTTTTATTGCTTATTTAGATAGCTAACTTTCTTTACTTTCTTATTGTCTATGGAGAAACTAGTGTCAAGACACTGGGTTCCCACTAAAACACTTCCGTGGCAAAACTCAACGCCGCAGTTCGCCTCGTTACCAGTGCGTGGAAACGAAAATATTAAATATTTAAATAACTCCAGGATGCCCAGGCACTCGGCCACTTCGGCCACAGGTATCGGCACGATACATTTTTATTAAGAGAACTTATTGACAAGGGATTCCTTTTTTTTTCACCAAATTGGATGAGAATCCAATAACTCGAGAGATGACGGAACTCAAGGCTGTGTTTTGTCTCCAAGAGTGGTTCGCGTTTCGGCCAGACGCTGTTCCATTCCAACCTAACTTCTAAATCATATTGTAAAATAATATTTGTTTTCTTCTAATAAATATTGTATTTAATAATATTTTTAAATACAGATGCAGGGAACGCAAAAGCAGGAGATGCTGCACTCGAGGCTGGTAAGAAAATGCCTCAAGTCGCCATCTGGCATATAATCGGGCAGCCAAGGATCCTTCTGCTGTGCTTGGCCGCCTCTATCAGACATTGTGGTGAGTTGGTTTCAATGTCTTAAAAGAATGAAGATATAATTCTTTATAATGAGAAGAGATTTGGGGCAAGACGTCTTGGGGAAAGTGTAGCTGTAAAGACGTCGGATTGTCCATTCGATTTCCTCTCTAGGATATTACATATTGAATATTTTCATTGCTTCGTTCTGGTGTCGAGGCTAAGCGAGGCGTTGAGTTTCGTCACTCAACACACAACGTCTTTAGAATTCGGCGGAAAATGGGGAACGGAGTGTATAATAATAGATTCCTTTTGCCTACCCTGCTGTGTGCGGGATACAGCGTGAAGCTGATTTAATTTTTAAGTAATTACGAATATTAATTAAAAATAATTATAGCATGCCTTGCACTATTTATTACTTAAATGGATATTTTATACGTAAATATAATTTAATATAATTGTCTTTTTATTATTGCATTGTTAAAACAATTAACACAAAGTGCTTACGACTCGCAATATTCATTTACTCGTATTTCTTTCATAAAAACTATAATTGAATTTTTTTTATGAAAAAGAAGCTCTTTTAACATGTTTTCAATACAATGTTTTAATTATGAATATTAAAAAAGTATTCGGGTGTTCGCGATATGGGTAGGTTCCTTCTACAAACGTGTATATTATGTTCTCCAAAAGAAACAAAGAATGTCTTTAACTGGAGTCATTATATTGGTGATATAGCGATACATATAAATTATCTTCATTTTCCTACATTTAAATTTTTACCATGGAACGACGAGAATTGGATATACTGACGCTTTCGTTTTTGCTAACCCTGCTATGAGGGAAAAGCAATCCAACTTTTTGTTTAGGCCAGTCGTAGACCAGGCACAAAGCGTGACTGTAAATACGTCTGGTTTTAAGTTCGATTCTCAATTGAGGAAATTAAATATTTATTTAAATTTATATTTCCCTTTATTCGCTTTGGTGTACAGGCAAAACGCGCTGTTGAGTTCCGAAACCCAACACAAAATACCACCAGGATTACACGGAAAGAGCGGAACGGAGTTTCTTAATACTATGTGCCCTATTGTGTACGGGATACAGCGTGAAGCTGATTTTTAATTTTTAATTCATTTTTTTTCCCTTCCAGGTGGTATGACATTCGCCTATAACGCTGATTTGTACTACCGCGATTACTTCCCCGACGTGGACCTCGGCTGGTGGTTGTTCGCGGTCACGGTGGGCATTGGCTCTGTTGGCGTAGTGGTTGGAGGTGTTATTTCTGATAAGTGAGTTTCATAATATTTTGGTTTTGATTTCACATTGTATTCTATGAATTTTACAGTAGATAGAGGGAAACTGGGAACCCAGTGTTAAGACACTTCGTTTCTCACTCACACTCATGTATGTACTCATATATAGATAGATATACTGTTAGTAGGTACGAAGTAAGTGTGACCTACATATCATTTTGATTTATTTGAACAGTGTGGCATTTGAAAATATAGTAAAAATATTTAATTGTATTTTTATCATTTTTAAACGTACTTAGTGATCAATCAATAAAAACCCGCTAAGATAAAGAAAAAAAAACCTTTAATATATAATTAAAACATTTTTTCCAGATTTGTATCAAAAATGGGCATCAGATCCAGAGTACTAGTACTTGCATTATCACAACTGATAGCGACTTTGCCAGCGTTCGGCTCCGTAGTGTTCGGACCGCTATGGGCCATGATCACGCTTGCCTTCTCTTATTTCTTCGGTAAATATCTATGATATACCCATATATATATATATAGCTAGTGGATAACGCTTTTCAGCGTTAAACCCGCTTTTTTATGCATGTACATTTTTATTAATTAAAAAATCCCAGGCAGGCAGAGGGAACTTCATGTTAAGACACTTTGTTGCAAATTTTCCACCGAATTCTGGAGGTTTTGCGTGTTGAGTGGCCAACCTCAATGCCAAGTTTATGCCTTGGTACCAGGGCGAAGAAATGAAAATATAAATTTAAATAAATAATATTTCCTCGAGTGGGAATCGAACCCACGACTAGTCGCGTTTACAGTCCTACTTTGTGCCACTGAGTCACGACCGTCGTCTTGCTAGAAGACTGTAATAAATAAATAAGTAAATAATAAAAGTTTTATTTAAATTTCACAATAGTCTTTAGGTACAATTTTCTAAACAACAGGCAAAAACGTAATTATAAAATTTCCTATATATCCAGACTTGTCTACATTTCGGGGAATCCCTTAAAAAAGATAAAAAAGACATCCTCCCGGAAAAAAATATAGACTACAATAAAAAGAACATGCGAAATCTTTCTTTTTCAGCTGAAATGTGGTTCGGAATAGTATTCGCTATCCTCGTAGAAATAGTGCCTGTCGCTGTCCGCTCCACCACGGTGGGTGTGTTCCTCTTCGTCATGAACAATGTTGGGGGCAACTTGCCCATATTGGTCGACCCCGTGTCAAAAGCTATAGGATATAGGGAGGCTATTATGATATTCTACGCTGGTTTCTACGGTATTAGTAAGTATTTTCTTTTTAATTTGTTGTATTTCTTACATATTTTTTAGCTATTTATTTACAGCGTAAAGCTTCTAGTTGTAGGATAACGCATATAGCAGAGTAGGCAGAAGGGTGCTGGAAACCTAGTGTTCGCTTGTTAAAGCACTTCCGTCCTCCAGCCGAATTTTTGAGCCATTGCGTGTTGAGTGGCGGAACTTAACGCCGCCTTTTGCCTCGTTATCAGAGCAAAGAAATAAAAATATTAATTATTTCCTCGAGTAGGAAGCGAATTCACAAACTGTGTATATTTTAACTAAAAGTAAACCATTATAAAAAACATATCCTAATATATTTTTTGTATTTTATATAACAGGTAGCATACTATTCTTTTTAACAATGTTCTTAATGGACGGTCCAGTGGAAAATAAAGATAAAGAAGAGAGTGACAAACGCAGCGGTCTAGACAACAAAGCTTATTCACACGACGAGGTTGCAAGAAATAGAATCGATAATATTAGATTATAAATGCAAGCAAAATTTAAAAAATGTTTTTCAGTTAATCTTTCAAAATCATGATATTTTACTATAATTCATTTATGTATTTTATTATGATTTTTATAACTTTATTTTTCATTTTATATATTATTTATTATTTTTGAATGATATATTTCGTATAGCTAAATACTCGTATGTATTATTATTTTTTATTTTCAACATATTTTTTATCTGTTTATGTCAAAGTCTTTTAGTTTTTGATGATTTTAGCTGTGCTTAAGCCGCCTCCAAATGGTGTTATTGTTATATTTTTGCTTAGTAAAAAATCCTTTTTATATGATCTGATTATTAGTTTATTTTTCGATTTTTTTTCATGATATTTCATGACAATATTGACTTATCGATTATGCTCTCTGATTTTTTTTTTAAAAAAGTGCTCCATTTTTTAAAAAAAATATATAAATAAGAAAAGTTAAAAGTTAACTGTGTAGTCCATTGTTTTTGAACATGAATACCAAAGGCTCCGAATGTTTATCATTGAAGATATTTGTCGGAATGCTCAGAAATAATGTTTCAAATTTATTTTAATTCAATAAGTACAATTATTGTTAAAAATTAAGACTGACTTATTAAATTTTGTTAAATTGTCCCAAAAGAAAAATATTTTGATCTAAAAAAAATCCAATTGTTTATTTTATCTGTGTGATTTTTTAAAACAAATTTCAATTAAAAAAATAAAAAATCAATATTTTCTACCCAGTCAGTCTTAAATACAAATCTACACTTAGTACTGTTCCTTTAATTTAAGAAGTAAGTTAATCGTTTTAATTTAAATAGTTATAAGTTTTTAGTTATTTATTTTATGTTACTTTAATATTTTAAGTTGTTTCTTTTTCTTTTAACCTCAAAAAACATGGCAATAAAAAATAAAATGCGTCACTCGTCCTCCTCAAAAGCAGTTAATTGTGATAATGTAATTTGTACATAGTTAAAATGATTGTAAATAAACAAATTGTTAATAATTATGAAGTTTTATTGCTTATTAGGTTCTTAGAAACCTGTTCATAATTTGTAGTGAAAGTGGGACCCGACATTTAAAAATTATATACTCGATATAAATGGTTTCTAGGATGAACTATTTTTTTTTCAAATATTCAATTTTAATCAAACTTAATTTATATTACAGCTTCACGCTGTATCGCGCACAGAGCAGGGTAGGCAGAGGCACCCCGTGTATTATTAAATTAATAATAAGTATCACCAAAGTAATAGATTAAGGTAATCATTATTTTATTATTAAAATACTGATACTGTTCATAAGTAACGACACCAAAAATAATCTCAGATAAGGGTAAAAATGAAACCATAGAGTAAATATGTCATTTCCTGTATTTCTAACATATTAGACTTTTATACACTACGTCATTATTTACATGAGCATTCGCTTCACAATATTAATAAAATTAAAATAATTTTTCTCTCTTAATTTTAAATATTTATACAATTTTCATACCTACTATTATTATTAGGCAAAGTGACGTCACTTCGAAGCTAAACAAAATCGTATAGTAATTTACCCACTTTATACTGTTATGGAATTTTTTTGGAGAACCTGTTGAATAACTTCAATATGTATTGAAAGAAATAATAATTATAAACAGTTTCAAGTTTTTTATGTATTAGAAAAATGTACAAAATTACGAAACTAGGTGTGACTATAACGTGTTTGTTATACGTTACTTAGATTATGTGAGATATCAAAAAACTTATGTAATATGCGGTTCTGGTAGGAAAAATATATTCTTCTCATTTGTCTTTAAATAATCAATTTTTATTATCTATATTTTTTACACATTATGTAAATCATCGATTGTTATACTAATTTCACGTTTTCAACCAAATATTGCACTCACAACTGAAATCATAATTTTGGTGCGAACCAAAATGAACTATGACCCCTAAACACAAAGCTCATCAGGGGCCATAAATAAATTACGTCACACTTTAAGAGGGTCGAGGAAGTGTCAGTGACATTGTGTGAAAAGGTCCTAAATTTTATGATATTACCTTCCAAAATATAATACTCAAGTATAATTTTGACAATTTCTGCTATTTTAATTTAAAGATAAAACTTAAATAGTAGTAAGTAAAATATTAAATTGTAAAAGCTCAACGAATCATGAAATTCGTGTGACACAATTTATGAATAGCCCCTTATAGCTATTTTTCAACAATATATATGTACTGTATATGGCTATTGGCACATAATTACTTATACATTTTTCATCTCTTTCACACGGCGCATGCTAAGTGAGAAAGAGACAAACAGACCTAACAAGTGCACTGAAACAATTTAACAGCCGAGAGGTTTACTTACATTAATTTACAATAAGTTAGATCAGTCAAGCTAAATGAACTATAAAGTTCTAGAATATTCGATCTACAATTTACAAAGGTTACACATTTTGTACAAATATTTATTGCAAAAGAAATATTTGAAGTCAGGTTTTAGCTTGACCGAAAAGTCCCTTGTTTTTTTTTCTTTTTTACTACAGTACCAAAAACTCAGGCACATTAGGACGGCGTGGCCTCGGCGCCGGCGTTTATTTACGCACTCAGAAAGCATGTTACTTAACTACGTAGTCTTTACATTACCAATAAGAAAATGTTACTTAAAATCATATAAATGGAGACAAGGTTCATCTATAACATTTAGTAAATTCAACAAAATGAATTTTAGACAAAATTTGACCAATATTAACCAAAAAATGACGAATATTTGGCAACTGAACAGCCGATACGAAAAAAAATTACAAAACCTTTCTAAGTCTTTCTTTCTGGTTCTTAAAGTCTCGTAACACTTAATAAGCCACATTATTAGAACATAAGTTTTTACCGCTCTATATTTAGTTATTATACACAGTATTCGAATTGACAACACCTAAAAGATTTCTTTGTACAGAGTTTCAAGTACTACAGTAGCTAACTGCACACATCACAGATATATAGAAAATATACGTTTTATTTTATTTAATTTTTTTATACAGTGGCAATACTCAAAAAACTGAAATGCAAGAAAAAAAATAAAGCAAACGATAACTATAATTCATTTTAGAAAAAAAAATGATAATTAACCATTAAGTAAGCCACTGTATAAAAAAATAATTTTAGCCTAATACTAAGTATTCACAGAGTGTATAGAAAATGTTGACTCCAGCTGTAGCGTCTGTTAGTTAACTCATTTTACAGCAACGAGGAATCGAACCTGCACTAACGTAGAAACAAACAGCTGCTACAGCCAAACGAGTTAAGGTATCGCGGGGAACACAGCGTCCAATTGTTACACAAAATACATTTCAGTTACCGACATATAATTGCTCCCTATAATTACTGGCTCTAAATAAATAAATAATAATTAAATTACGCACGCCGCGTGCAAATCACATGGAATTTACGTTATTCTGTAGAAAAATATAAAGTGAACTGTACCTATACTAGAACGGTTTGGCCGGATATGAACACCGCACCATCGATCACAGTGTCTAACGCCGCACTACGTCGCATGTCCAAAGGACACATTCCACGTTTATAAGAAAAATAATGATTACAATAATTACAATCGCCTCTCGGTCTATATTTTAAGTAGATTTATCGCCTTATCATACAATCTCTTCTGTAATCGACCTTAACTTTTTATATTTGTTGTATGTATGCATGACATGCCATTACTCAGTTAAATGTCACCAAAATTTGACATCGATTCTTAGATAGGACCGAAACAACACAAACAACATACCTCTGACTGTCAATTATAAATGACCTTTGAATATATTTTTTTAAATAATTTTCCTGGCATTTTTTGGGCTAAAAAATCTGGCACCAAAAAATATTTGCAATATTCGTAGTTTTACTTAATTATTTTTAATTAGTTACACAACTTAAAACATTATTTAAATGTTGAATTGTAGACTGAGGGCCGACTGTCAAAAACTGTATTCAAGTTTTTATTACAATAAATGTGCAATGTACGTAGTTCTTATTCTATAAACCGCTTATACTACGCGTCTTATATTAAGCCGGGTCATACATTATTATTGCTTGGTATTTAGGCAGTGATGACAACCGCAACTCGGACCGAAAAGGATATTATGAAATATATATAATATAATACATATGTATGTATGTGGGTAGATGAGAAATTTAGACGTCATATATTGAAGATAAATGTCAGATTTAGTTATGCAAGAAGGAATTAAATATATATTTGTCATATAAAAAAAATAGTTATAAGCATAGGTAATAGGAAACTATTAAAATTTTCATTTCCCATTGCTTCTTATTATTTTTATTTTTTTTTCAATATATACTAAAAAGAAAATAAAATACAAAAAAACAACATACCACAAACTTTACATCCTGTATGTGGAAATAATATACCACTTTAATTCCTTCCTACGCAACCTCCAACATAAAATATAAACATATAATTGATACATTAATTAACGCGTAGTGGCCACGTGGCTCAGAGCGCGGGTCACGTGGGCGGCGCGCTCGACACCACTACTACGGGCTTCACTATAGTAGTGCTCACGTACTGGGCGCTGACGAGGGGCGTCACTCCTTTCACCATTTGGGTTTCTACCATCTGTAACAAAAAAAGGGGTTTTTTAAGTATTTTTTTGCAAATGGAAGTACAGTATTAAGACACTATGTTTTCATGTTTTATGACTGAATCTTAGACTTTGTCTTGTTGTCGAAGTAAGGAAATGAAAATAACTCATTTACTTTTATCCCTTTGTATATCTATTATCTATCGATTAATTTATTTTATTTTATTTCAAATCATTATATTCTGTAGCGTTGGGCGCTCCATTCGCTACACCGCGAGATAAAGCGTGAAGCTAAGTTAAGTTAAATTATCATTTAAATGTAGACTTATAGGAAGTTCAATTAACTTAATAATATTAAAGCACAAATAATGTAATGGGAATATGTGTGTTATGATTAGGAGTTCGGTTCGATTCCTAATCGGGGGAATTCTGACATTTACCAAAAATCTGCTACGAAATTTAATAAACATTTACCTTATGCGTAAGTGTGTGCGTTTGCAGTAAATGCGCGGCGGGCTGCGACACTACGAGCGGCGTTAAACCGCTAACTACTACGCTGCCTTCTGAAACCAAAACCAATTTTTAGTAAAACTTTTTTTTCTTCGTATTTTCATATTTTTCGGGTTCAATTTTATTTATGAAATGCAATCGTAAACTAATATGTAATTTTCTTTTAAACCAAGATTTAAAAAAGCATATAAAAACAAGAATATACCTGTAGAGGCGGGCGGAGGTGTCACGATACCGTTCTCCTTAGATATTTTATTGCTATCAGTTGTGATACCTGAAGGAACAAAACAAAAATGGTAACTTAATAAGACACATCTACAAACTTGGAATAGTTATGACACTAATAAGTAGTTATACGAACACAAAAGACTTTGTCCAAGAGGTGTTTTTAAATAATTTAATTAAGCTCGCGCTGTACCTTGCACATAGTCAAGAGGGAACCTGAAATCCTATGCTAAGACACTCCGTTGCCCATTTTCCGCCGAATTTTGAAGGCATGAACTCACGACGGACTTTGCCTCGACACCAGAGCGAATAAATGAAGATGTTAAATATTTTATTTTCTCGAATGAAAATCGAGCCCACAACCTGTCGCGTTTACAGTCACACGCGTGTGCCCCTGGGCAACAGCTGGCCTCAAACAAAATAAAAGCTGAACGAAAAGTGTACGGACCACATATCTATAGCGTTTAGTTAAAAAATTGTAATCTCCCAAATAAATAAAAAATATTTTAATTTTCATAATTCAGTCACAATAACTTACCATTAGTATGAATAGACGGCGCTTGGAGCACTCGCAGTCCGCTGGTCGAGAGCAGCTGTAGCGCGGCGGGACTCACTACTAAACCACCGCTGCTCACCACCTGGACAACATAAACAAAATATGAATTTAAAACTAGTTGAATCATCTTCATGCTGTATCCCGTATATAGCAGGATAGGCAGAGGGAACCTCTCGTTAAGATGCTTCGTACCCTACTTTAATAAAAAATAAAAAGTTATACTAACTTGTGACAAGGGAAGGTGAATTTGAGCCGGATGTACTAAATTACTCAATGTATTAAGGCCATTTTCTTGACCATTCTGAAAAAAAATAAATAAACATTAAACTAAAATCTTAAACGATATATTAAAAACACTAAATATATTAAAATTAAATTAAATCAACTTCACGCTGTATACCGCACACAGCAGTGTAGGCAGAGGGAACCTAGTTAAGACACTCCATTCCCCATTTTCCGCCGGATTCTGAAAGTGTTGCGAGTTGAGTGATAGAGCACAACGTCGCACTTTGCTACGACACCAGAGCAAAGAAATTTTAATATAAATTATATTGTTAGCGTACTCATATAAAAGTGAGTAGATTTAGGTGAAAAAGACAATAAAAGCAGTAGAATAGTGTCCAACGGACACAGTTGCTTGTAGGCGGAAGCCCTGATTGGAAGGTATCTAGTGTGTAGTGTTGTTATTGAGTGATACATGTCACTTATTGTAATTACATGGAACCTCTATCCGAGTACGTTGGAAACATATAGACGATATGTATTTTTATCGGGTTATTTTAAAAACGCTAATCGCTTCCGATTTGTAACAATATATAAATATTTAATTTCCTCGAGCGGGAATCAAACCCACAAGCAGACGCATCAACAGTCGTCACACACTTTCGTTCCTGCGGCTCGACTGGCCTCTATCATTAATAAACTAAAATGAAAATATAAAATGTTCACCTGTGCCGTTGGTTCCGCGGGGGCAATTGTCGTAAGCGTTAAAGTGTTATGCCTTGTGCCATATGACGTCCGCACGACCTGGGTACAAAGAAAAATAAATTGTATTATATTTATATTAGCGACCCGCTCGCGGCTTCGCCCGCCTTAACTACTGAATTATTCATATAATGTATGTTTGCAAAGCTCTTAAGATAATGTGAAAATTAATTAAACCCTAATGCAACCCGCATTTTCGTAATTCCAATAAGGATTTTCCAATTGTTTAAAAATAAACACAAATAACAGAAATTATAAACAATAGACTACCTACTATTCTCTGACTCAAAAATACTTAAACGAAAGATGTAACCAATTATGTCGCGTGGAAATACATTATAATTATTGGATAACTCCAAAATACGTGCAATCACTTCTAAATTCACTTTGCCAGGCGCAGAATGAAAACATTCTCTCGACCATCTCCGTAGTAGCTCTGAATGACATAAGGGTCTTGGTTCTCTGACCGTGGTCTCAGGCGAAAACTTGCTTTAGAGCAGATACGGTCCATGTATCCGGTCCTTCCATGCGGGAGATGATCGGAATTGGGCCCTCGGTTTCATGAAGGAGGCGTTGATTAAACGACCAACGTGACTGCTCATGAGTGGGATTTGGAGGAGGATAGAAAGTCCCTCGGAAGAAGACGTCTGACCTCGGGCGGCCGGGTATGCGGAATGTTGCTCCTTAGGTGCAGGTGACCCGATACACCGGCGCAACGGAATACGGTTGCGGTAAGTGGCGCGTGGTGTTCACGTAATATGGTGCCTGCATCACTCGTCGGAGGGTGAGGTTCCGTACTACCTACAGGATTCCTCGTTGAGTAATACTCGCTAGGGCATTGTTATGTCATCAATGTATAGTGCGTAGAGAGCAGGTAACAAAATTCTGACTGGGACAACGGCAGCGATCGGGTCGCTGCTAGACCTCGCACTCTCAACTCTCACGCAAAATATCCTGTCACTTACAAAGCAGAGCGGCAAAGACATGCGTGACGTGCTGGGGGGTGACGGCTCTGAGTACTTTATGAAGTAAGCCCGGATGCCAGACGCGGTCGAATACGCGTGCTACGTCAAGGAAGACTGCTATTGCACACTCACGCTCTCTCTCGGTTGATCACTGTTGCGTAGTTTACCCAGAGTGGTATACCCGCTCGCCAAACTGCTCGCGTGGTGGGTGGATGTGCCACTGAAGAATTGAGAGGAATAACTTCTTGAACAGCTTGGTGACCGTGCTGAGGAGGATTATAGATCGGTATCCCTCAGCAGCATAATGAGCAGGCCTTCCTTCCATGCTCGGGAGAAAGAAGCCAGGCGGGTCCGGCGGATCCACTATTATAAGCAAAATGTTGCGGGACAGGGCGGACGCGTGGTGGGCGGCGAACCGTTAATCAGCAAGGATTTTTGAGTACTGTAATGTTAAATCTGTGCTACTAATCTTTGCAAGTACTTATTAAAATATATTTAAATGACTATTTTCAATCGGAAGAAATTATAAACAAAAGCCTACCTACTACCAACTATCCAATACGTGCAAACGCATCTCAATCTTCGTTCCTATAGAGGCAGGCGGGTTTATTTTTTTCGAGCTAGTGGTTAATGCTGTTAGCCCTATTGGCTTTTACAGCGACATCGGTTGGGTAGGGAAGAGGGTACTCTGTCCCTGATGAAAAGCAAGCACTACGTGGCTGCCTGTGAGGAAAATTAAATAGAATGCATCGGCCGGGAATCGAACCCGGGCCCGGCCCGCATGGCAGGCGTGCATTCTACCACTGAACCACCGATGCGTGTAAGGCAGGCAGGCGGGCGCGGCGGACGCGCTTGTATAAGCCGTTTCGCAGCAAGGATTTTTTGATATTGTAACAACTTCTAAAGTACTTATTAAAATGAAAAACAGTAAAAGACAGTTTTGATCTACATTAAATGGCCAACGTAACTAATATACTTATTTATATGCTGAGAGTAAGGGATAAGTGAAACTTGAGTAAGATACAGCTGATGTGTCAACGGCGTGATGTGTCAACAATTAAATGCGTTTTTCTCTAAAACTATTCGCAATTTCGAAATAGTGTAAAAAGCTAATTTTATCTTCGTTTAACGTAGAAAATTAATAAAGTATTTTAAAGAAAAAGGATTAATACCATTATGGAAAAATATCGCTCACAATAAAAAATATATTGAAATTACAATTTTTAGACAGAAATATGATCACTACACGTTATTCTTACAAGATACGAATATGCTGTCGCGGACTTTTTTGTAGATCTTATTAAGAGGAACAATACTCCAGTACATTATTTTCGTGTAGTACTTACCATTAGAGCAGCGCATGCGCGAAAGTGTCTCAACGGATAGGAGGTCTCGTATTTATGTTAATTTACATAAGAATGTACAGATAATAAACTATATATAAACCTCCCATGAGAAATACTCGACCAAATGGTGAAAGCCGCATCAAAATCCGTTGGGTGGTTTAGAAGAAGAAGAGTTAGAAACGCCAGACAGACACGAAAAGCGACTTTGTTTTATAAGATATATATATATATATTCAATTCCCGTCGTCCAATTCCCACGCGAGGAAACGAAATATTTAAGCGAAATATTTAAATTTTAATTTTTTTTTTTAATAATTTATATTTAAAAATGTAAAATTGACTCACTAGTTTAATAAAAGTTAATATATTCATAAACAAATATCAAAAACAAATATTACTATATGATTAAAGATAAAATCATTGTCAAGAAAGACATGTTAAATTAATATGACCCCCTAGTAAAATCAAAAAAATCATAAAATCAATACTAATCATAAATATACAATTTTTTAAGCTTATTTCATGACTTTTAGATGTATCTTCTTCTAATTAACTATAAATAGAGAATATGACACTAAAAATATTGGATTAATTTAGTTAATAAAATAGAAATTCCGTCTCATTAGAAAAGGCAATATTTATAATTTGTTTACAATTAAAACGTTAACAAGTTAGCCTAGCTATTAAATAATTATCTACTAATGGTTATGATAAGCAAAACATATGTCATTATGAGCAAATGTAGAAGTTACAACTTTTTTATTTTTAATGGTAATTTGTTTTTAGAAGACTTTTTTCTCTTTTCTATTTCTTAACGCTTATTAGTTTTTACTACTAAAATGTTCTAAGATCAATTAACAATATCAGTATTTTGATCAATTAAGAGGACCACCAACTACTGTCCCACCATTATTATTTTATTATTTGAGGGTATAATTTGACATATTTTCATGCCTCGAGGACGAGGTGGAGGGCGATCGAAAGGGAGATGCGGGGGCGGAAAAAAATTGAATAGTAGGTTTAGCAGTCAATGCCTAAGTTTTTAGGTTTCTGTAGCTTTTAAGGAAAAAAAAATCCTTATAAGATCATTTTTTGTCCATCCGTCTGTCTGTGCCTTTACCTCAGGAATGCTTGGAGAAATCGAGTTGATATTCATATGAGTAAATGAATATTAACTATATGACGATCTAGTCCCTTGATTTTCTGAAAAAGCGTCCTTATAAAAAGATATGACCATTTATATATTAAAAAACGTGTATTTAGACACTATAAAGGGAATCAAAATTAATAAGGTACTTTCAGTTAACTTAGAATTATGAAATTTGGCAGCTAGTATCTACATGTAGTACTAGTACAGGAAAAAATCTGAAAACTATACATTTATGTATAAATCTTAAAAAATAATAGCCTGAAAAGTGTGGTAAAATTGGTGTCAATACTAAATTTTGCCGTAGATCAAGTATCAGATGAACGAAGCTAAGCTTGAATTTCAGAAAAAAACACTCGATACCAAATGTGGGCAATTGTAAGGTAGGTAGAGGGGAACCTGGGAACCTAGTGCTATGCACTCCGCTGGCATTTTCCGCCGAATTCTGGGGGCATTACCACGCAATGTTATAAATCATCTGTGATGTATCACTGATGAAGAATACATAAATGCATTACTTGGCCTAATAATAATATTAACTAACTTCAATAACTTATAATTTTGTAAGAGTTATTCAGTTAGTTATCACGACCTTAGAATGTATTTGAAATATTGATTCTTTTTTTTTTATGGTACTTTTATGTTTGTTAATTAGAGATGGTCTACATATTTTACGAATTATTTTAAAAATATTATATATTTTAATAATATTTTGTATTATACCAACAATCAACATAATAAGTAGAATGGGACAAATTTGTCACGACGGCGGTTCAAGGGGGGTCTCAATCTTCGGGACTTCTAGTGTTAAAAGGTTAAAATATTATTTTCCTTCATTCATACTACTCAGATTTCCATACAACTTAACAAAAAAACTAACTTAAAAAATAATATTACATTAAAAGTACTTCTTCACCCACAAAAAAACTTCAATCAATAGGAAAAAAAACAAAATTAAAAAAACAATAACCAAAAACACAACCATCCATCCACACCACAACAAAAAAAACAATTCCCCATAATCTATCTTCATACAAATCTGAGATTAGCCGGAGATCTAATTTCTAACGTGTTACCAGGCGCCCATACCTGCGAGGTGGTGGGCGTTATCTGAATGGGCAGCGTGCGCAGCTTCGTGCTTAGATTTAGAGTGCGGGGCGGGGACTCCATTCTCACTTGCGGCCGTGGTGGCGAGGAGGTAATCTGGAAAATTAAGATATAACAAATATAAATTAACAACATAATTTGAAAATTACTTAAAGGAAAGTTGTTTATTGTAAAATGCAAAAACAAACTTACACTTATAGGTATCCCTAACACCTGCCCATTGACATTATCGTCCCTATCTTTCTCTTCAGAAACGGCATCTGAAATTTAAAGTTATTTATTACTTAAATATTACTTTCATTATTAAAAGAAACAAAATAGTAAATTACATAACTAACTTAGAAAACACGTAACATCTAATTCCAAACCAGAAAAAAAACTACAGCGAAAGAAAGACAAACATATATAATTGTCTCGCTTTAAATATCACAAAAAATCTAACAACAACAAACTAAAACACCTTTGACTCAAAATGACGTCACACAATAATAATAATTAATTTAATTCGCAATCGCGGTGCCAAATATTAAATAAACTACGATACGAGTACCAGGAGAACATAACCCAAGAGAAGCTTTACACGAAGGAACTACTAACTAGCGGATGGGTACCTTAAAGTCACCTCTAAACAAATCACGACGCGTGCGATACAAGTATCAGGCTAGCATAACCTTAGAGAAGGCTTACACAAACTCAACGAAGAGAAAGAGAACTACCGAGGGCGGGTATCGTCACCTCTAAACAAACCACGACGCGTTCGATACGAGTACCAGGAGAACATAACCTCAAAGAGAAGGCTTACACGAGCTCAACGACAAAGAGAAAAAGAACAAGTGGTACCGTAAAGTCACCTCTAAGCAAACCACGACGCAAGTACCAAGACCGCATGAGTTATCAGGAGCACTCACCCATGGTACGAGGTCGCACCGCCGCCCGCACCGTCACCTCTCGCCTCAGAGTGGCGAGGCGCTGTTGAGCCGCTATCTTCTCGCGCGCGAGACGCTCCATTTCGTGCTCGCACTCGCGCTCCTTTCTGCGGAGCACCTGAGAACAATGTACCAGGGTAGCATGAAACGGGTGGAGTTGTTTGTTGGTTGGCGTATAGTCATGACATTGACATTGTATTATCGTTGTTGATATCGAATTTTGTAAAAGTATAGGTTTTATGTAATATTTGTGTTTTTAAAAACGTCGATTTTTATGTCATCATCCAATTGCATAGAAATATTATGATTATATATATAGATTATATATGTACGGTGAAAATAAAAATAAATATAGAAGCATGGTAAGAAGATTATGTAAAGATATGAATCGTCCTCGGTAACTCCGTCCTAGTTTCTCAATATGCTAAAACACGTCAAAAGGGCTGGCTGGGCCGAATACATAAATAATTGCCCATGGCCATTGGCCGTACTTTAGAACATGGTGCCATATAAATATTAGCATTATCCATATATGACAAAATAGAACAATAGAAATGTGAAAACTCTATTCTCTTCTTTGTTTAGTGGCAAAACTATATATTTTTTTTATTTAAGCTAGCAACAATCTAATTGTGCTGTGCCAATACAAATAATACTAATTACGTAGGATTATACAAATTTATAATCTGTAACTGTTACCAACATAGTAAAATTACGTTACTATAAATGAATAAACAGTACGTTAAGTTATATAATAATATACTACGATACAAAATATAATATTAGCAAAAGAACTCTTGTAACTATATGATGTCCTGGTCGGAATTTGCGAATTATGTAATTCGCGCGTCGACGCGACGGTCGGGCGACGTCACGTTTACAAACAATATGGCGAATGGGATGGTTTTTGCGTGGGTCGAATTTGGAAATGAATCAATTAATTTGTACCGTGAATTTTTTGTATAATGAAATAAGATTTTAAATGGAATGTAAGTTTTTAAGTTAACATATATATTTTAACTTTAAATAAATAAAAATATAGTAATAATTTTTTGTAATAAATATAATTTATATCTATAAGAATAATAAAAGATCTTGGTTAGACACTTTTATTATCCATCTATTAAGTGTTTATTAATTGCTTATATTTATACTTTTTCATATGGTTTTACGGATATTTTTAATTTATATTTATTTTCTGTAAAAAAATAATAATGATTAATTACCTGAATATACCGTATTGCGGACCCAAGTATCGACAGATTCGATGTCTTCTTATCATCAGGTGTGACTGGCAGCTGTCTTTTAAGGAGTTCGAAGCACTCTTTTAGATGAGCCCGACGGTTCTTCTCCAACTTGTTGTGGACCTCACGAGTACCAGCTCGGGGGACACTACCGCTGCTGCCGCTACTACCATTGCTGCTGACCGAAGGCGGTGATGGGATTTGGGGTGGTCTAGTGGAGGAAATATATATTATGTAAATATGAAGAATAGAATAAGTGGAGTTAAGTGTTCTCTATTCTATTACTTATTGTTTTAAAAGTACTAGCGCGAAATGTTAGTGTATAAATTGTTATTTTTCATACTTCATCTTATACATACTAAAAGCAACCCTATTCTGCGATTTGCCCCAGCCAATTGGAAAAATGAAAATATGTCCCGAAATCGAAAAAGAACTAAAAGAGAATAGAATTCAAATTAAGCCAATGCCCAACTTCCCCTTATCGAGACATCAACTATATAATATTTTCTATAAAGCACATAGACAACATATATTTAGTATTAACCGTATAAACTCATAATTGTATTAAAAAATAGGGGTACGAATGTACAAGCATCCTGGCCTAACAGACTTTGAATACAAATAGACCAACATTCAATAAGCATAAGCAAGTACGGGAGACAGGTACTGAGGACACAAGGATGACATTACAGATACGATTCTGACCCTATTACATTTATTGTTTATATATGTGGCCATCTTAGTTACGTGATGGCATGGATATAGGTCAAATTCGTTGGTATAAAATATATTTACAGATTAATAGTTATTTATTACCAATGACCTAAATTCGTGAATAATTTATGCTTTTTATTAGTATTGATCTTTCTTATTTTAACTTGAATTTCTCTTTCTTTTGAACTAGTGGTGGTAAGCAGGAAGTATATAGTGTTAAATCACTCAATTTTCTGTCCATCTAGAGATATTATAGGTTTGGTGGGTAATCAAGTTCGCCCTTGTCTCCTCCCATAAGAATTGGGAACTGAAAACTCAGCTATACCGTTGAGTAAGCTATTCCCAAATATCTCACTACGACAGCATTTCTTTTGATGAATAATAATTATAAAATGCATTGTTTTCTTAATAAAACCATAAAAACACACAGAAATATCCATAAAAATTGCTCAAGTTATGCCAAATAAGTACAAGTTAGAAAAAAAAACAAATAATAATACAACGTTGTTTTGCAAACTGTGGAGAAAAAAAAACATCTGTCAGAACTGTCATGAATAGCAAATAAAGAGGGCACAACAGAGATATAGGTAAAAAATGTCTGTGAATGAAGTTTCCTTTTTCGTTTCATTTGTTACGTACAAAGTGCCATTACAATATCGTACATTTTTAAAATGAATATTTGTTTTGCTTATATAACTATTTCAGTTTTATTAGTTTTTGATTACCTACAGATAAATATCCATTTCTCCTTTTCAGCTTCACCTTGTATCCTGCACATAGCAGGGTACCTACAAACGTAGTGCTAAGACCCTACTCTTCCATTTAAACACTTCCATTCCTTATTTCCCACCGCATTCCGGAGGCATTACGTGTTGTGGTACGTCTGAGTGGCGAAACACGACGCCGCGATTTGCCTCGTTACCAGGGCAAGGAAATCGAAATATTACATTTTCTCGAGTGGAAATCGAATTTACAGCCTGTCGCAGTTACAGTGGACGCGTGTGCCTCTGCGCGATAACCGGCCTCTTCATCTTCTTCTTTTATTTGAGAAAATAATGCTATCATGACAGAATTGTGAAGTCTTGTCGTGAATGTCTGACACATTATAATATATACAGTAGTGACAGTTGTGAATCCTCTTTGCCACTTTGCACTTGCCGAGAGTATTCTTTACTTTTAAGAATATACTTTATATTTTAAATAAAAAGAGGTCCATACACGAAATATGTACAAAAATATGAAAGAAGTGGAGAAAACAGGTTGACACCTGGCAAGAATCTAAATAAGCAAATTTTTTATAATTTACATGTTAAACCCATAATTTACAAATTGTTAATAAAATTTCTAAAATTAATTTTAATAATTTATCTGCATCTCCAATTTAGATTGCAATCACAAAAATCAATCACACCAACACCGCCCTCCACATCAAAAATAACCCGTTCCGTTCCGTTCTTGCAATAACAAAAATAGCCAAACCAACAAACAACAAAAAAAAAACAACGCAAGCACGTGCTAATCACTCCCAGCTGTTCGTAGCATCGCGAGTACCAGGCTGGCATAACTCACCCGTGGGTTGTACGCGGCCTGGAATGTTCTTGTATGAAGTCGACGGGCGCAGGGGCGGGGGCGGGGGCGAGCGCGGGGGCGGGGGTCGGCTCGAGGAGGGGCGCGGGGGGCACCGGCACCGGCGACGTCGGCCGCACCAAGCCGTTGCGCACGCCCGCCAGACGCACCGACACCGGCGACACCGGAGACACCGACACCGCCGACACCGTCGACACCGCTGACACAGGCGACACCGGCGACTTCGGCTCCTCCTCTGTAAACAAACAAAGTGTCGTGAGTGGTGTGACATCACTAGCGGTGTAGCCACTGGCCGTCAATTCCGTGTCAACCGCTCGTCGGTGGCTGCAATCTGTGGCGGTAAACTACCAGGCGAGCATGCCGACCGAGGAGGTGAACGCCCCGAACGAGCGTCGAGAGCGAGAGCTCGTTGCGAATAAACCGGCTGTTAGACAACAGCATTACGAAGTTAAACTTTATATTCATCTTATTAAAATACATTTTCCATTGAGCGCTAAATATGTTTGTGAGTGCATTAGAACGAGATGCACTATACGACTTTACACGTGCGCGAAAGAGATCGATACAGAGGGCGTGACTTAGATGACGTCAACGAGAGTGCGAACAGCCGTGTTTGATGTTACCAGTTGCTACGCCAAAAATCAGCTGGTAGCCAGCCACACAACGTAACAAACACGTAACGTAAAGTTTGTTACCTCGCTCGCGTGAGATCCCTTTACAAAGGGATCTCACGTAGCGCACGTAAAATAACCTATGCAACGAGGCCATTGACATTTGCTAATAAATTTTTAAATAAATATATATTCATAATTATATTAACGCCACCCGTGGCGCAGTAGCGCAAGCGTGCGACTGTTATCGCGACAGGTTTTGGGTTCCCACTCACGGATTTTTTTTCATTTCTTCGCTCTGATGTCGAGGCGAAGCCAGCATCATTCAGGATTAAATGGGGAACGGAGTGTCTTAGCACTAAGTTTCATCTACCTAACCTGCTGTGTGCTAAAAACAGCGTGAAAATTATATTTTCGATTCCAATTATAACTTTACTACGTGATTCATAATGAAAATGAATTGTATATAAAAATTTATACATCAATAAATGTAGGCTGAATGATTGTACACTTAGAGCTAAACCATTCCAGATAATAAAGAAATAACCCGCCGCCGCTCCGAATCAATATGGCCGCCGTTCACCATTCAATTGCGTCAGTGACAGGAAAAAAGGCGCAAAAACAATATAATCAAATTGATTCACCAAATGAAAAATAGTTGTTTCGCCGCCACCATTACCTTGATCACGTCACAAGCGAGCCCGTCCAATTCAAATGATATAGAATATAACGTATAAGTATTTAATTTCATTCTATTTTGTGAATATCCATGTTTATTTTTTCCTTCATAATAAAAATTATCTCTTCATATCTTATCTAACTAACATTTTGCGTAATGGATAAAAAAATTAAATGACTCCTTTCTTTACTTTCCGCCATATTTGGTATAGGTATGTCTAATAAAGTTCAATGAATTATATATTTCTGAAGGATCTTACGACCATCACATTCAATCTTAACATTAGTTAAGATTGATTTGGCATTAGCCAACTGAGCTTTAGCGTTGTTTTTGTTTATAATCACAACAAAAATAACTAATTTTAACTATTTCCAAAAATTCATTAAAGACAAACTTAAGATAATATATATGCTCACTGCATATACATATTTGTAATTGCTGACAGTTTGTCCTCCCAACAATAGATTGATATTTCAAACTATGGTTGCAATTTATGTATTGGGATTGTTTATTAACATCGGGCGTTAATAGGTATACATTTTGTTAGTATTTAAAGATAAACGATGGTCGATATGATTTACTAAATAAAGCTGCCAACACCAGAGCAATTAAAGTATTGATAACAAGTAAGTGTTGCCATTATGGAAATTAACTTAGTAAAAATAGTGTAAGAATATTTTAAATTTTTTCAATTCATTACCAATACTAATACAATAAAAATAAAATGTAGAACGTAAAGTTATATCACTAAAATATCATTTTTATATTGAGTGCAATCGTGGCGTGGGAGCATAAGCGGGTCGTGGGTTCGATTGCTACACTAAGAAACTCAACACGCAATGCCTCAAGAATTCAGCGGAAACTGAGAAAAGAAACTGTCTTAATGGGAATAGTGCTTAAACACCCAGGTTCCCAGGTTCCCTCAGGTGTGAAGCTACTTTCACAAACAAGAAAAACACAATAATCAGACGTCGCCATTACTTCGCAACACGTACAGAGGACGTTATGCGTCATGTTGGTTCTTCATGTAGGTCAAGGCGTGAGGGCTCTCAGTATTTATCATTATATTGACATAAACTGTTCGAGGAGTTGCGAGTGGAAGAAAATTGCATGGCAACTAATTAAATGTATATTTCTATCTGAACATATGGTTGGAATACAGTTAATTTACGAAGTATATTTGTGTGTAAATACAATAAGATTTGAGACTTATTAGATCAGTGATGTTAGGTACAAATATTGTGGCCGGTCGTGGAGTGGCACTTAATAGATGCGCAATGTCTCTATGATTCGGAACTATTGCCTACCTGCGGGATAGAGCGTGAAGTAAAAAAAAACAAGCTAATATAGCGTAACCGGTAAAAAATATATTGTAGTAAATAAGATAAACTAAAAAATATATGTATACCCACCCCAAGTGTCTATATAATATATAAGCAGATTTTTTTTTCTAAAATCCGTTATTTACGTTACGCCAATTATTCCTGACCCAATTATAAATACCAACAAACAAAAATTTTGAACTTTAAATAATAAAAATAAAACAGTGACCAGACTTTCCATTGCTACCAGAACCACAGTACAAAATAAAAGTATTATTGAAATGAATGTAAATCCGAGTGCGCAACCGATAGAATATATTACCCTCCACCTAGAATAGGCGAATCAAAAAGTCAAAATATAACATTTTAAATGAAACTTTAACAGGATTAATCTATGTGTATATTTTACATTTATTAGGAGACCCGAAGTTTCAACTTCGCATTATCATATTTAGTATTTTTTTTGGCTACAAAAAATTAATAAGATTAAATATGTGAAAATCGGGATCTTTTTATAGGTTAGTGTAGAGCATTGTACACAGAGGGAACCTATTGTTAAGACACTACGCTCCCCACTTTCCGCCGAATTCTGGGAGCATTGTTGAGAGGGGAAACTCGCCGCGTTTTGTCTCGACTTACCAAAGTGAAGGAATGAAAATATTAAATATTTAATTTCCTCGACTGGGAATGGAACCCATACATTTACGCCACGGCTGGCCTGGCCTCAGATGTTATTGTCAAAATATATGGATTTAGAAAGTGTGAATGTGCTGAATACATTTGTTTATTGACTACGATTAGACTTTTGTCTTTGAAACATTTCTTTTGAATATATAATCTGTTTACAGAATAAATATGAACTAAGAAAGGCAGAAGGTGTTTTTCAAAATTAAGTAGGTAGTTAGAAAACACAAGATATTAACGGCACATTGTCCAACTAAAAACGCGATGGTCTTAAGTTCGAGTCCCCCTCGATGGAATGAATAATTTTAGTTTCATCGAAAATACGGCGATACGCACCGCCACTCAATACTCAATGTCTCGAACATAAGACGGAAAGAGGGGAACAAATTGTCTTAACACTAGATTCCTTCCGCATACTCTGCTATATGTATATGGGATACAGCGTGAACCTATTCTACATGCGGGATACGGCGTGAAGGTGAGAAAACAAATACAAACTTCACAACCCTAGCAACTAATTCGACTCACACTTGACCAGTTTTCAACTCAAACTGTAACAATACAAAGATTTACCCATTATCAAGAACCAAAGTGTTTCCAAGATCATTTTCTTCATTCAATTCTATCAAAACTATAAGATCTAAGCTCTATATATAAAGAGAACCCATGGAAACGGTGACTGACCGTTATATTGAAAACGTTATACATAATACCTAATACATAATACCTAATACCCATTTGTATAGTAGGTTAAATCTAAGTAGGTACCCGCAAAGGTGATTGTGTCCTAGAGGCTGCCGAACTCTTGACTTTGAGAAACAACCTCCATTTTGATTTAGTTATTACAATTGTATTGAATCCTTTTGATATACATTCTATATTCTATCCTAGTGGCCAGTTTATATTTGGAATCTTTTTTAGATTCTTTTTAGGGTAAAATGGAGTTAAAAGGAATATATTTTTGTTCGGGTGTTTCTTTTTACTTTGAGATTACGTTTGAGTTCTAGTCCAGTACTTAAAGTAGTTTATTTCTAAGCTTCACGCTGTACCTTTTACATTATATATCAGAGGGGGAACCTGGGAACCTAGCGTAAAGACACTCTATTCCCATTAAGTAATTTCCGGTCCCTAGTTTCTTATTGATTGGCGAAATTCAACGCCGTGGTGTGCCTCGTTACCAAAGCGATGCAATGAAATTATTGAATATTTTATTTCCTCGAGTGGAATCGACCCAGGCAGTGGGCCACGATTGGCCTTAACGAGATAGTAAATTTTCATAATAAGTACCCTATACCAATGTAAATGAAAACAACCTAAATTTTATTTAAATAATATATAAATAATATGCAAATGTAAAACATATATAAAATAAATACAAGGAAAATTACATAATATATACTTGTAAAAAAAAACATAAAAAGATTTCAATAAAATGTTTTAACTTTTAAAGTGAAGAAATACAAACAAACCACTCGATCGAGTGCGCAATACCTACAGCTTAAAATAAAACGTGTGGTTGATTTCCCAACGGACAAATTGGACATTATACGTAACTTCAGATAGCTTCAGATTCACTTCAGATTCTACGTTCAATGATCATTGACTTCAGATTATTTATTTTAAATTAAAATTCGTTAATAAAATACAATATATCAGTAGCGATTTTTTTTAGCTTTACACAGAAGGAACCTAGTGTTAAGACACTCCGTTCCCCACGCACAGCTCTATTTTAGGGACATTGCTTGTTGATGGCGGAACTCAACGAATCATCGAGAATCGAACTCACAACCGTCGCTTTTACAATCAGACACCGAACCGCTGCGCCACGACGCCCATTCGGAAATGAATCTGGGAATGGGAATTCAATATTGACAGATTCATTTCTCCACTTTTCACTCATATAATGATACTATGATCTAGATTAGATGTCGTAACTAGACGCCGCCCTTCTATAAAACTAACAAGAATCCCATATATTGTCAAAATGCATATCCTCGCACGAGATTTGAAATTGAAACCAAATTTACCCTGAGCTAGACTAGCCCTACTATTGTTTTTAATATATATTTTTTTAGTTTCACGCTATAGTTACACACCACTACATAGTATATTCCACTGAATTCCGTTTACAATATAATTTACAAATAAGTATTTATATATACATATACACTACATAAAAAGTACGATCCGTACGCTGTCTGTTACACCGGGGTGGAAGCGCTCGTGCGTCACAGTACCCACCACCCACTCCAAGTAAGCGGGTGGTCGGCTTCCCGCAAAAATGACTGACATTGGCATATCGGAAGCTACGTTTATATAGTAGCATCGTATAACTATACAAAAAAAACAATATTATTTTTATTTAGAATAGCTTCCCGCTGTATAGGTAGGTAGAGGGAACCTAGTGTTCCGGCATTTCGTTTCACAAACACCGCCAAATTGTCGAAACATTGTGTGTTGAGTGACGGAACTCAACGTTTAGCTTATACTTGTATATTTAGAATAAACACTCAAAATGTATTTTATCGTACCGATTTATATACTGTCTATGCTATAACATTAACTTTGTGTTAATCGCCCAATTATATCGTTATTAGTACTTTTTAATTAACATTAAATGTTTTTTTTTTCAATAAAGCTATATCCACGGGCGCATAGTTTTTATTTTATCAAAGTTCGTTTAGTGTGGCGTACTTAATTTTGGATCAATTTAAACTGTACTTATATCTAGAGCTTATACTAGAGGGGTTGGATGAGACCCCTACCGACAATCTTTTTTTTTGTTACTACTAAGGAAAAAAAAATAATAACATTAAATGTTATAAATAATCTTAATAATGAAAATAACAGTAAAAAAAATGTCATTACCTTACATTAACTAACTGTAATTAAATTTAGCTAAACTTAAATTAGTCCTAGATTAATACCTATAGGCACATATAGAAGCGTTTGCAGAGGGAACCTCGTTTTATGACACTATTCCCCACGCATGGCAATTTGCTATGCCCTGTTATCAGAGCGAGGAAACAAACATAGTTTATTCGTCCGTGTAGAATCGAATCCCCGACTATGGCGTCACTTCCAGCCAAATTTATATGTATGTTTACGAGTATATAGGCTAGATTCAATACGATCTCCTCCACAACTCTGCACTCCTGGTACAACTTGCGCATGATGCCGCGCTAGGCGGCCGGTTTCGCTAACGCGTTGCCCTCCCGCGGCGGCTCAAAGTGCCCTGCCGTGACCCTTCGACTTTTTTTTTTTATTAATTGTAAACACATAGTGCTATTTTTACGATAAAAATAAGTGTATTTTCAATTTTGTTTGGGTTATTTATAATAATAATATTTTATTATTGTAATATAAAATGGCGAAAACATATTTTATATAACAATTGGCATAATAATCGTGATTGATGTTTTTTAATTTGATTTTATTATTATTTTATTAATATTTTTTTTAACCTTGGCTTACTAGCATCACTTTCTCTCAACTCTAGTATCACTTTCTAAGCACAAAGCCAATAACAACGAAAAAAAACAAAATAAAATAACTCCAGAAAGAACATCTTGAACGTAAAAATTCAAAAACAATGTATAGTAAGGTCGACGAGTAGCGGCCTCCCCGCAAGTTTGCAGTTAATCACTACCCAGACTTGATTTTAAGATTTTTTCTTACTTTATTCACTTGCCGAACGAACAATGCGCGAACAAAAGTTCAAAAAAGCTAACATCATAGCGGCCACGACTGATCAATCGTAGTGTAACAAGTCTCCAACATCCAAAAACCTTGATAAAGCTTTCACATGTGGACGTTTGCGGGCGTTTTACAAATGGTATAAGTGCACGTCGCGCGGGTGAGGGAGGCGGGGAGGGGGGAGAGAGGAGGACGAGAGACGGGGACGTAACGAGGAAGGGGGGGAGAGGGCACGTGACAGACAGTTACGCGGCGCGCGGAGTGCGGACACTCCCGCTGCATGGGAAAATGCAACTTTTTATTTTACCAAACTCGATATTCGACATGTTTTTTTTACAAATACAGTTATTCAGTTAGGACAGATGATTTTTCAGGCTACATTATTTTTTATAGTTGATATAATGTGCGTATACCATACACTCAGGCCCCGCCTCTTTGAATCCTTATCTAGCATTGTAGACCAGATACCAGATAACTTTCATGGAACACAAAGAGGCAAGCGCACTTGCCAATAATATTTTTATCGCAATGTCAATAACCTCGCGTTTCGCGCTCCACATTTAGTGACGTACTGGGCAGCACGTGTAGGAATTATTTTTGCTATGTTCATATAATATGTGTGTATGTAGGTATGTTGTTTGCGGTAGCTACTGACCTACCTATCGGGGGAGTCATATTATTTCGTGTAATTGTTACGAAATCAGTTCAACACGTGACTTTATATACACTTTGAGTCTACAATTTCTTATATCTAGGTATATATTCAGGCGAGAATAATAAAAATTCTTAACTGTCCTAGGCCAGTCGTGGTGCAAGGGCAGCCAGGTGGCTGTAAACGCGACTGGTTGTGGGTTCGATCCCCAACCGAGGAAATGAAATATTTATTTAAATTTATCTTTCCATTTCTTAGCTCTGGTTCCGATGTGAATTCGGCTAAAAATGGGAAATGGAGTGCCTTAACACTAGATCACCTCTACATACCCTGCCATGTTCGGGATACAGCGTGAAGCTGATTAAAAAATAACTCAAATCTTAATTATTAAATTTGTAATTCCAGTTCGTGCAGTCAGTGCGTCTTACCCACCGACCTTTGGTACGACATGATTCTTATAGACACACACTTCCGCCCCTGAACGCACTTCGTGTTAGGGCCGACCCTGATACAATATTTTCCGGAAAACAACTTTTGTCGCGGTGACAATAACAATACACGATAAGCAAAATAATTGGAAAATTACTAGCAAAAGCAGATTCGCCACTTCATAATTAACCTCATTCTCCTCATTAGAGGCCACGCCAGGCATCACAATGCATCCAGAATTCGGGGAAATATGACAAGTGGAGTGTCTTAACACTACGCTCCCTCTGTCTACCCAGCTACAAGTGAAATAAAAAAAACCTCACATAATAATCAGAACAGCTTCAGAACGCACACAACACATAATAATGTAACATCAGAATTAATATTCAGTCTGTTCATTACACGGAGGTCGACAATAAAACGAGTTCTAGAAACGAAATGGATGGATAGCTTCGGTCTTGCCGACGATAATTCACGAACGCCCGTCGTCACACCGTTCACGTCGAATCTAATATCACCTCTAACACGCGTTGGTACGGTCCAAACTTGGACAATTGCTCATCAGGATAAGGCCTAATCGCTGGCAAGTGTAACAGAAGACCTTGATAAGATAGCAGCTATGAAAACAAACGTGATCGCGGTAACCGATATCCGTAAAGACATGCATTGTTGTTCTTCTAATTTCTGGAGTTAATTTTATCAGCTGATCTCCAACCTGGCTTACAATGTTAGATGAGCAGGAAATACTCATACATTATGTTTTGAAGACAAAAGATAAAGATATAAATATGCAGTATCTGTACGTGTAAATGGTAAGCTAATTATGAATGTATTCAGCAATAAGGTACGATTAAAGATAATTGTTTATATATAACTGCATATTTATTTATATTTAAAAAGGTAATATTTCATTTACAATGCCTTATAATAATAGAACGATTAAGAAACCTTTAGATCAAGAACGTCATGTTTACGTAGTTTTTATGTCGAAATAATGAAAATTTCGACAAGTTTTAGCAAAAACCTTGATTATTCGTACAACGTTGTGACGTAAATATAGGTACATCGAGTGCTCCCCAGTGGGTGGAACTCTAGAAGCCATTGTGGCGAAATAACAATCAGACACACTAGCGTCCATCTTTATTGGATTTCTACAAAGTATTAGCATCTGCGTGTTACATAAAACAATATTATTTCGCGTTATAAATGTCACAAGCAATACTGTCGTTGGGAAAACGTGAAAAAAAAACCACATTTTTATTATACGAGTATACCTACATAAATTTCTTCCGCCCTTCGAATTGGATAATGAATACAGAATAAAATAATAAAATGGTCACGACGGCTGCAAAGGTGCCAAGTGTTTTATAAACTAGCCAGTTGGTTATAAACTGGTAATCGTACCAGAACCATGAAACGATATAGTAAAATAACTAGCTCGTTATAATGGGAACAACGAAGCATTTCGTTGTACCTATTCTTTACTCGCAAACAAAAAACAGAAATGTTGTTATATCGACCTTGTGAACACTACCTTGACGATTTCGGCCTTTGGTAGCTATATCATAAAAACCCCTCAATTCATTTAAAGCAAAAAGGATGACAAAATGTTCTTGTAAATTAATATAAATTATTGTCCAAGAAAATGCCTTTTTACCAATATTTTCGGTGAAAATAACTAAAACTGCCGACCAGATCTAGAATAACGAATACCACGAAACAATTAGCTGTATAACATAATTGTTAATTACGTTAATTACAATCATTCCGAACATATCTAAGTAAAAGCAAAAAAATTGCAGGCTTACGTAACAACGTCTTTGCGAATAACTAACTATACACAAACAGTAATATTACAGCGAGAGTGATAAACGGTTTATCTTCACTTCGTGAGTCACGTGCACGCAGCCATTAAATTTCTAATTTATAACGCAATGCCTTTGAATAACTGACTCATTGATATTTGATAGAACTCCTATCATCGACTGGAACTTACCCAAGTACTCCTTGATCCATTTCTTTTTGGGCGGCCTCGCAATCTTTTGGGTCTCCTTCTTCTCTTCTTTGACGATTTGTGCGGACGCGACAGGTTTTTCGGGGGTAACGGTGGCAGGTGTCGATGGGGCGATCACCGGCGCATACCCGAAGCCGTTAAGCGTGTGTCCGTTCGTGTGGAACTGTTGATACGGCACTTTCAGCATGATCGGTATCGGCTCGACGAGACTGCCGAATTCTGTCTCCCTCGTGTTAATCGCAATGGTTTGAAGCGTGTCCGTGTAGAACGCCTCGGGCGCGCTCATCGTGCCGAATAGTGCCGGCTCTCCACGTCTCCGGTAACTGGGAGTGACCAAATTGACTTTGGTGGTTTCCGTGAATATACCCATTCTATGTTTGGGCACAGTTTTTGTTAACTTCGCACTTCACTAGTCCTCATTATTGTAATAGTATTTATAGTTTTACACATAATAGTTAATGTTTTTATATATTTTATTCTAGCACATTTGTTTTTTTTTCTTATAACATTTCTAAATACAAAACAAACAATTATTTAATACCGTGCGTCCGCGACAGCCAAAGAATTATATGATAGTTTAAATCCAAAAACGTATCTAAACAGATGAGACGGAATAGCCAACTGAAAGCGACATGTAAAATCGTTAGTTAAAATGATCCACACGTAGGGTTTCCTCAATGAAACTTTACGTGACCCAAGTAGTTTACGTAACCTGTACAACAAAAAATTGGCAAACTTCTTACAAAGTCGCTTCTTTGTGAAGTTTTCTTTGCGTCGAATAAAATATCGTGAGCAATAACAACAGGAAAAAAGCAATGACATGCAATGCGCAGTCTTAATTGGCATTACAGAAGTTGAAATTTTCAATTTTCATATATCAAAAACATATTTTACATCTAAAGACTCTACGTAATCCAAATTCCGTCACCAACCAGACTAATAAATTCATTTTTGATTTTCAAGAGAAACTAGACAATTAAGCTATTAGAACGAAAAAGAAAAGACACCTCGAAAACACCTCCACGACACCTCAACGGCAGCCTCGAACGTTCAAGCAATCATCATTAGCAACGACAACGTGCCAGAACTGCCAGAGCCCCAGAACCAAGAACAAACAGCACACAGCCATTGTCAGAAATCGAATCGATACCTACCATTACGTATAACATCATTTAACGTAAAACTGGCAGAGCGAGATGGATACACCTCGTATTAGAATGGGCGAAGGCCAGCAGCAGAGTGCGTCGCGTCGCTCAACAAGTGCGGGGGGAAGGACAGTGGGGGGGAGGCTATGGGAGGCGAGGGGGAGGAGGAGTGTCGGCATGCACGGTGGCATGGCTGCGGGCACGTGCACTGCCTCCCCCGCCCCCCGCCTGTCCCGCCCCTCCCCCTCCGTCGTCCGGTATCTGACAGTTATCTCTACCTCCTACGCAGACATGTTGGCCTGGTACGCGGAGCAACCAAATTGGCAGACATTTTCATTTTCGCTGACTGATTTAACGACGACGTCGACGACGCCGACGACGACTTTAGTTAGTAGTTTTTGTTGCAATGAAAATAATTATTATATTGTTTTTTGTTTTACATTGTTAAAGAAATTAATGCAAATAGAATAATTGAGAAATTATATATTTATATTGTGCAATTTTATTGAACATAATAAGATAATAATTGTTTTTAATTTCCCACATAAATTGTCTATAGAGTACATATTGTAACAATACAAATTACATTTAAAAAAATATATGTACAAATGTTTAACAATTTTATTATAGTATTAATATTTAATGTTATTTTTTTTATTTTTATTTTTTTTTATATGGAATAGGCTTGCGTTCGACCGCATCGAGTCTGGTGAGCGTTGATGCGATCTACGGTGTTCTGTAATTCCATCGCCATTTATATATTTAAATTGATAAATAATATTTTCTAAAATATATACACAAAAAATAACAAAGAGAAGTCTCGACGAACCTCTCGAGAGGCCACCGCTTATCCCTCGACTTGGATAAAGAACCGGAATGAAGGAGGCAATATTACTAGAACTACTCTGAAGTTTTAATCACTGGCTAGAATTTTTAATATTTATTTTTATATTTCATACTAAAATAATATGTAGGTAAGTCTGTACTAACACTATAAAGCTGAGTTTGTTTTATTGAACGCTCTAATCTCAGAAACAATTGATTCGAATTAAAAACAACTTTTTATTATTTTCATATGACTAAGCGGGCGAAACCGCATGTAAAAATAGGTACTAATATATAAAAGTGTATATATTATACTATAATGTCTGAGTAAACAAATAATATACGTCATAATATTATAGACGTTACCGACTGTTTTGTTTGTGTTCCACAATAAACAGGAAAACGGGAATCGCTAGTAAATAAAAGGAAAAATATTCGTAATACGAAAAAAAAAAACATTTCAATTAAAAAGTAGAATAGAAATGAAAAACAATAAGAAGAATAGAATAAAAATAAATATTTTTTGTTTAGCTTAAAAATCAATATATGTATTTTTTTAAAAGCATTGCATGCCTCGTTCCCAGAGAAAATAAAAATATTAAATATTTTCTTTCTCTAAGTGAGAATCGAGGACACAACTCATCGCCTTTACCCGCACGCTTGTACCCCTGCGCCTGGTAATTCCAACCAATAGTTCCTGAGATTAGCACGTTGAACCACACAACTTCAGCTGTATAAAATTAATATAGAAATATAGTAATATAATATTTCAAATTTATATCCTTAAACTTAACATACCTACATTGACGCAAGGCCAACTATTTTCAAAGTTTACAACCAAAAAAAATAATAAAAAGAATAGACCTATTTTCCATAACAAACTAGCTTAGCTTCACATAATACAATGTTATCGTTTAGATTACGCACGTGCCGGTCTCGAAGTATAACAAGAGTGTTATACTACCTAGGTAAGTAGAGTCTCTACTCTACTTACCTAAGTAAGTAGTAAAGTCACTACTCTACCTACCAAGGTATAAGTGGCGGGTGAAGCAAAGTTTAGTAGATTAATCACACAAAGACATACATACAGCATGTATATAGATTTGTTTCGACGTTTATCAAGTAAAAAAAGTAAACACGCTGTAGGTATATAAAAGTTTTATGTGCCTACTCTAATAAATATATAAAAATGATTCAAATTTTATTTTTATTTATCTGTCGCACTTTTAGGAACAGCGAGTACTGTTTTTGTTTTAACGTTTACAAAAATGAATATATCTACACCAATATTTATGGCAAAATGTTTTACAATAAAAATCCTTTTACGTTACGATACGCTTTATCTTGTTACCAGAGGAATAGGAGGAGGATATGAAAATAATTCATTATCCCGAGTAAGAATCGAACACACAACCGTCGCGTTACAACACACTTGTGCCAGCACCACGACGAACTCTATATGAATATATGTATTGTATGAATGTATGTATGTATGTATGTATTTATAATAATATTCTCATAAGAATCATGTAACCAACGCTAGACACGCGTTGTTTATATGTTACGTAAGGCCGAGCAACTGGTCTGTTTCTGCTGGCTTATCTGGAATGGCGATTCCATGATTCTTCTACAGTTGAAGTCGTGAAAAATTGTATTTTAATCATTGTTGTATCTAGAATAGTGTTACAAGAGTTGTTTGAACGAGGTAATCTCAGGAACTGCTACTACTTTTGGCAATATCTAAGATTTACATATGTGCCAAGCCTGTCAAGAGGCCAGTCGTGGCGTAGGGGCACAAGGGTGTGACTGCAAACGCGACAGGTCGTAGGTTCGATTGCCACTAGAGAACTTTAAATATTTAAGATTTTCATTTCTCCGCTCTGGTTGGCAAAGCACGGCTTTAAACTCCGCCACTCAGCTCGCAATGCCTCCAGAATTCGGCGAAGAGTAGGGTGCGGAGTGTCTTAACACTAGACTCTCTCTGCCGACCCCACTGTGCGCGCGAAACTGATTTTATCTGTTCTATATTATTATGAATCTATGATAGAAAATAAAACAAAACTAATAATTACTAGTAAAATGTCATAAACTAGAAAAACCACTATAATTATATGTTTATAATTTTATATAATGTAATAAATACTATTAATTATTAAATAGTCTATAATATAATACTGTGGCGTAGTTGTGACTAACGTAGGCGGTAGTGTAGGTTCAAATCTATATAAATGTACTGTTTTACTTAAAAGAATCAAATCTATTAATAAAAGTTATTAATTATGGACCTGAGGTTATTTGAATTAAAAACTCTTGTATAAGAAACCTACAAAATACAAAATTTTATCTTAATAAATCAGTTCCTTATGTAACTTTGAGCGATTTTTTATATTTTTACAATGTCAAACTTATAATATACCTACATTTATAATAAAATTGTCGATATTATTCTTACTTATTGATTACTAGTTTTAAATGCTACTTTGCTTGCGTGGTCAAATGGAATTTAATGAGATTTTTTTAGCTTCACGCTGTATCTCGCATATAGAAGGGTAGACAGAGGGAACCTGGACATCTAGTATTAAGACACTCCGTTTCTCATTAAGATACTTCCGTTTTCTATTTTCCTCTATCAAAAGGCGAAGTCAAATCAAATAGTCCCTGAGATTAGCGCGACCAACCAAACAAACTTCACCATTATTATACCATTAAAATATTAAAAAAATAATAATAAGAACATTTTAATATCTAATAAGGCGTAAAAGAATTAAAAACCATCTTTGAATAATACTTAAATACTAATTCATTCGCACATTGAAAGTAGCCCGATACAAACATGGCTCTATCGAGGAAACAATGCTTCACAATCTTTGACCTTGCATGCATAGGTAGGTACCCACATTTTAAACAAGACTAAACGATGCTTTTTAGCTTCACGCTGTATCCCGCAATTAACAGGATGTGCAGAGGGATTCTAGTGTTAAGACACTCCGCTCCCCATTTACACCGAATTCAGGCAGCATTTTGTGTTCACACTAGAGCGAAGAAATTAAAATATTATATAATATATCATTACCTCGAGTGATAATCGGGCGGGAAAGAGCGTGAAGCTTCAATATTAATGTATTTAATAAATACACGCGTCTTTCTGTCGTTACAATAAGATCACTCGATTCTCGAGGTTACAGAATAATTATCGTACAGTGGACGTTACTTAGTCGCTCTAGAAGTCTAAATTCTAGAATATTCCTTACATTTGGTCATGTGAATGTTATTTTGTTTTAAATTTATTTATCTTATATTTATTTGCACGTTGTTTTGTTTTATGATAACTTAGTTTTTATATTAATTAAAAAATTGTGTAAATATGACATAAATTTAATCATAAAAAACATGTTATTTTTTTCTTCATATTGCTTTACATTACGTGAAAACATTTAAGTTACTTTAGATTTCAAACATAACAATTAATTAGAAACGTCTAGATGGTTAAAAGGTCACTTATTATTTTTAGCCGACTTCAAAAAAGGAGGTCTTATCCTCAATTCGGTTAGTATATTTTAGTTAAAAAATCTGTTAGGTATATCAAGTAAAAACCACATCCACAAAACACAATAAGACTACGCAACTGCGTTAAATCTAAAGATTCTAACAAAACAAAATATTTTTGTTTTATTTAGTTTTAGTTTTATAATTAGTTTAGAGATTTTATGCTGAAACCGATCAACAGTATCAAGTATCCTCATTGAATTTCAATTTATCCTCACTTTCATCTATAATCTAAATAATATATAAGTATTTGTACGAATTACTTTATTTAAATAAAACAAATAATAATACAAGGTATCACGTTTCTATTGAAATCAAAAATGTTTATTTTCACAAATTATGTGGAAACTGGAGAACTTGTGGTGTCTTTTTTATCAGGAAAAAAAATATAAGAAAAAAATTGCGCAGTCTTTTTCATAAATTATTTTCGTCATAAATTATTTTGGGTATGGAGGTAAAGTAGAAAACATAATAATGAAATATAAGAACGAAGGAAAACAATGAAATATATTTTTTTTATCTAATGTACTCCTTTAAATTAGTTTGTTGCAGATTATTATATGCCTATAAAAGTTTCATCTTTTTCTCCATCTGTATTAACTAATACTGTGTGGGTCCGCTCTTAATCTTATTGCTATGAATTATATAAAAAATATATATAAAGACCTACTTTTGTAATAGTGATTGTTGGATTTTTTTTTAAATAGTATATAGGTCTTTCAAAACATGACGAATTATGATAAAAAATATATCACGTGAGAAACCTATATCTCATAAATATGTAAAGAAACGAACGATTTTTTATCAAATTTAAACCAAATGAAAATATGTTTGAAAAATATCAGAACAACTTGCTACATATAATTTAATAACGAAAATAAAGAGAAGGACGATTTTTTACCTCACCTCCGCTCATAGGTATTTAATTTAAATAAATAAAGATTAAAACTGTTTTCTCATATTTAAATACACACAAAAACCTATTTCATGCTTTAGTTCGCTAATATTGCCTCCAAACACGATTTACACATTAAATTTAATTATGATTTCTATACTAGTTCAAGTAGAAACTGACATTACGAAAAAACATAGTTGCGTAACGTTTCACTATAAAATAATCATAAGATATTTCGGTCAGAACAAGATAAGAGTTAATAAAATAAATCAGAATAAAAAGACACTCCGTTGTGTTAAGACACTCCGTTCTCCATTTGGGTGGCGGAAATCAACGCAACGAAGAAATGGAAATGTAAATTTAAATAAATATTTCATTTCCTCGAGTGCTGATCGAACCCACGACCAGTCACATTTACAAAGAAAACTGTTAATATATTTATAAGAAACATATGAACGAAGTGGAACAGCTGAGCGATCTCTTTGCAAAACGACTGTCAGAGCTCAAACAAAGAAATAACGAAAAATGATAATATTGGACTAAAATGTTGAATTAAGATAACAACTTACATCTTATGAAAGATATCAAAAATTGTATATTATATTAAGATTTACAACGAAAAAAATATTTATAATTTTCGAGGAATAACATAACTCCCCAAAAGTTCAGACTGGATCAAGAATTTGACGACACCTATAAAATATATTTACGACAAATTATATCATCCATACACGGCTGTAACTAAATCGTCTTTTGTGTTTTCAATTTTGCGAATCCTATTCGATCAATTCAAATTGGCCATCACGTCTCACGCATCGAACACCTCGATATACCTGATCAAAAACCCGACTTTAAACACCAATGTGGCCAAAACCACCAAGTAGTGAAAACGTTAAGCCGTTCTAGAACGTGCAAAGTCCAGAGCAGACCAGACACTGGTGGTGGGGGCTGCAGCGGAGGCGCACGTGGGGCGAGGCGCGCAGGTGCCGGCGACCTCGCGCTATCTCGTCCCGCCGCGAGGTCGCTGCCGTGATAACGGCCGCTATTTCAGTCCGCAGCGGCGGTCGTGACGGTCACTCCCGAAATGGCAGCACTCGCTCGCTCGCACACAGCAGCGACAACGTCGGCGCCGCGACCCGACCGGTGCCGAGGGACTGCGCTCGACGACTGGCGGGCCTGGCCGGAGTGCGGGTCTGCGGGAGCGAGGGCTGAGGAGTGAGGAGTGCCGGCGGAGGGAGGAGAGAGGGGGGGAGGACGCGCACGCGGTCGAGCGCGACGCCGGCCGCTGCACCGTCTCTCCGTCTCAGCGCTTTACATAACTCTACACGCGACGACACGCGCACAACGAGGTCGCTAGCAGGGGAGGCGCAGGGGAGGTGCGGGGGAGGTGATGAGGAGGTGCGGGGGAGGCGCCGGCGTCGCGGAGGAGTCAGTCGGTCACCGGCGGAGCGGCGGAGTCACTGAACCTCGACACTCGACGGCCGACGCCGCGACTAAGGTGAATGGAACGTTGCAACCGAATCGGGCCTTGTTGGCGACTCGACTCCACTCCTTATGCACGTCTAACTTTCTAATGAGAGACGCTCGGGCGACGGTGGACGGTAGGACGGTGACGCGCGGTACCGCCGTCTGAAAAGGTCCGACGGCGGCGCTGGTGACGGTGCCTCAGCTCGAAAGTGGCGGACCGACACGTAGCTAGCACGCGACTTGCAAATAAACTAATTCAAATAGTACAGAACAACTCTTAGTATGACTAATAGGATTTCTGTAATGCCTTGTCCGTAGTTTACATATAGCGTACGCTCGAATTTTGCCTCCTACGTGTTATTTTACTACAATAGTATTGCACAAAAATACCTACTGTCTAAATAAATCATTTCAATTCCTTACTCCATTTTCCTGAGTTAATGGAACGATAACAAAGCATCCTGCACGCGGAACCCTAGACTATTTGCGGAAGCGGAAAAGTTATACATTCAATCTGAACTATAACGTTTACTCCTATGCAGTAGCTCGAAAGTGAGCATAAAATGAAAAGTACCTACATAATATAAAATATTCCGACACGAGACTGTACCATCACGTAGCCACATGAGCGAGGATACAAAAGGAGGGAAAGAGTGTAATACGGAGTGCAAGTTACAGGAGCATACAGCGGCGGGTTGCGCGGGGGGGTCCGGGGGGCGCATGCGTGCGGCGGCTGACCTTGGCGCGGTGCAGCGTGCAGCGCCCGCCCCCCGGACTAGCACCCCCTGCTCCGCCGACCACACCTGCCGGTTTAGCAGGTTGCGATCCGACCTAGCGTCATGTCTAGATTCTATTTTCGGAATACTCGCTCTCGTAAAATTCGCTCAATTTCCCTCCGCCGCGGCTCGTACCTACCTACTACTGGGATGCTAGTTAAAATTCAATATAAATCATTGTTACAACGCGGTTGGCAAGCGTGTAAAGCGTGCATCAGTAGGTACTTGGTTTTCGGGCGTCACGTCGTGTGTTATATTTTTCCCGACAGCGTGACAATCGATATAAAACATTTAACGACAGCAAAAGCCGAAGTGGCAACACGGTGAAGGGGGGGAACCCACCCACCGGATGTCGAGATAACGACAGCGTATCGTGCGAAACGCGAAAGCTCACTGATTCATGTACCCTTTTCTGATTAACTTGATGATATTTTACAAAATTACCAACGTTTTCATCTAAAATCACGTTCCAAAGAGAGGCTCTACTTTGTTCTATTCTCATGCTTATCAAGACCTGTCCTCGTTACTAAATAAGAGTTTCTTAAAATTCTGGATCCGATTTTAAGAATTCTACATCCAAATGCAATTTTCTTGCCAAAGTATTCAAGAATGATGTTGTAAGAAAATTATATTATCATTTATTACCTTTTTGGATTTTATTTCAAGGATTCAACTTGTTGAATAATTTTTTTTTTCAGCTTAACACTGTGTCCTGCATAAAGCAGAGAAATTTGATTTTGAAATTATAATACTAATATCTAAATAATAATTCATTCCCTCGTTCTATAACCTTCCCAATTGTAAAACCTTTTAAAACACAAATATACTGTAAATTTTCAAGAAAAAAAGAAGAGACAAGAAGAGTCATTAATAGTAGAAAATACATGAGCATTATGGAAAAATACAGTGACCGACAGACTACACGAACTACTCAACTCCTCTTTGATTATAAAATGTCATACAGCTAACTAACCTAACATTTTGCCACAATACTAGACAGCACTATATATAATTTTTCCTTTTATACACACAATACATTCAAAATATCTGTTTTTTTTTCTTTTATGATTTTTTTATTATTATTTTATTATTTATTGCTATTTTCATTATTTATAGGGGCTAGTCGTTGTACAGGAGCACAAGCTTGTTGGCACTAATGCCATTCGAAACTACAATGTATTATTACTAATAATACATTGTAGTTTCGATCTGGACTCTGGTGACGAAGTAAAGGGCGGCGTAGAGATCCACCACTTAACACGCAGTGCTTCGAAAAATTCGGCGGAAACTGGGTAACAGAACACTAGGTATGTCTTAACACTAGGTTCCCTCTGCCTACCCAGATGTGTGGGGTACAGCGTGAATCTGACAATAAATAAATAATTAAAATCCATCAATGGTATTAAAATATATGTAATTTAAACAACTAACGGGACATTCACCGGGGCCGATGTAAAATTAAACAAAATGTGAATAAAACATAGTATCTCTATGCTAAAATCTACCTAGTACTGTTCATATTGTCAAATTTGAAATTTTAATGATTATTTTTCGATAACACTCTCGGGCGAGAGGACAAAAGTTAGTGGCAAAGGGGAATATTTCAACATTAGTTAAGCTTTCGAGGCGTTATATTAAAATGTATGGCGTTATCCATACCTATATTATAAATTCGAAAGTGACTCTGTCTGTCTGTCTGTTCTTACGCAATCAGGGCCAAACCACTAATTTAATTGTGATAAAATACTCATATAGAGATACTTGAGGGTCTCGGGATGAAAATAGGATACTTTTTTTTCTCATAGTTGTAATATTTTCGATATATACTAATATATTAAAATACTTATTAATTTGACATGCAATTTATTCCGCCATGTTTATAACAACCGCCGTTGCTAAGCAACGATTTGCAAAGTTTGTTGTTAGAAAACGTCACCCAAAATAAGTTTGCTTAANATTCCGCCATGTTAATAACAACTGTCGTTTCTAAGCAACGATTTGCAAAGTTTGTTGTTAGAAAACGTCACCCAAAATGTGCTTGCTTAACGCATCTCTTTATTGAAAACTGAAAATAATTTCAGAAATATATTTTATAAATATTCGTATAGTTCAAGCGGGCATAGCCGCGTGAGGGTCCACTAGTATTATAATATACATCATTACCAAAATCACGTGTTTCTGGCTTCCGCTTACTAAATGTTTGACTCGTGTATATTTATTTATGTTGGGTCAAGAATATGTTATAACTTTTACTACTAAAATATGACTACTAAGCTATAAGTATTAAAATATTATATTAATGCTCTTTACTTACTTTTTAGCAAAATCGAAAGTGCTAAATCACTTTATTTCTTAAGATGCGGTATATAGAATTAATGTACCTACTTAGCAAAAGCTTCCTAGACATGGACTCAGGAATTAAGGGACCGGGTGGGCAGTGCCCACCATAAAATTTTACTAACAAATTAAATATTTAACATTTTCATTTCCTCGTTCTGGTAACAAGTGCAAAGAGCAGCGTTGGGTCCCGCCACTCAACAAGCAATGTCTTGAGATTTTAGCAGAAATTAGGGAACGGAAGTGTCTTAATGGGAACGGAGTGTCTAGGCTAGTGGCTAGGCCTAGGCGTGGAAACTAGGCTCCCAAAATCCCTCTGCCTACCCTGCTATGTGAGAAACACAGCGTGAAACGAACATGTCTGTTTAAAGCTAAAGTTCACGGTCCCCCCCAGATAATATCTCTACCCATGCACCTAGCGTATAGTAAAAATGTACATGAAGTTTATTTCAAAATGCAATTTTAATGCAATTATAAATGGTTTGCAAATTGCATTTTAGTTGCAAATTGGCGTCAAAACAGGATTTCGGCTTTCGGACCTCGTGTAGACAACAAAAGCCTTCCTTTGAATTTGCACAATATAAAACCCGCAGTCTTATATTATGTGCTTCTACTTACTGACAATATTTTTTAAATAACAATAAAAAAATACTTGTGCGTATTCTTTTTATTGATAATTACATTTAAACATTTTAAATTAATTATTTTGAACTAATCGCAAGCTATAGCCTACATTGGTACAGGCTATAGTTATGGGTTAAAATTCTATTAAATTTATATTTAGAATATAAAGGTATTCTTGATATAATTAAAAAAAAACGTTCAATAAGCAAAACTTGGACACAGAGTGATTTATCACTAAGCTGTTTTAGTTGTTGTAGCAGTAGTAAGTAATTGCAGCAGTTTTCCAATATTTTGATAAGTGATAAGGAAGCCTATGCATACTAAAGTTAGTATATTTGTATAATTTGTATTATTTTCCTTCACACGTATTTGTTTTCTATAAAATGACATTTTCCATTACTTGTAAATTAATTTTATTTATGTATATAATAATAAAACAATTAAGAAATATATGAAGCAGATAAAGCCTATCAAATAAAATATTCGCATTGACACTGTAACAGTAATTCGATACGATCGACAGTGGGTGACGGTTGAAGAAGCCGTATTATATCACGTTACATAGTAAGAATCGAGGTTTGTTTATGTTTAATTTGGTCAAAACAACCCACAATGTTGAGCTCAAGTCTGAGATCGATCTTGAGATGCCGTTATTATTCATAGATATAATTTATGAAAGAAAACAGCATCTCGAGATCGTTCTCAGACATGAGCGCGGTTTACAAATACGGAACTAAGAGCATCAGACATGTTAGTGCCTAAATACTTACTACTGATTTTATTTACGCTTAAATTATACTATTTCATTGAAATATTAGGCCCCTGCGCCACGACTGGCCTCAAAATAAGTTGATAATAATAAAAAAATGTAGCAACAATAACACATAAAAAATTCATTAAAAACCTCTCCATCAATGGCAGTGCACAGACAAACCATAAAAAAAAACAAAGCAACAAACAAAATTAACCACAGATTATAACAATCAGGGCTCTGTCTGAACAACAATAGCCTCGTGTAAATTTACTTAGACATTGTCAGAAATCTGTAACTCTACCATTCAATGCTAAAAATGTCTCTACTAAATAATGAAAGTTTCACCACTAAACATGCAGGGCTTTGAAAATTCAGCGAAATGTAGGAAACGGAGTGTCTTATCACTAGATTCCCTCAACGTGAAACTCAAAAAAATAAGGAACAATAAAATTAAGTTAGTTATTTAGACTTATACAGTTTGCTAAAGCTTGTACACATGCACTTACATCTTCACTATCTTCGCTCTATTGACATTACGTAAATCAACGCCATGTCTTAACAGGATTACGGACAAAAATAATTTACGCATAACAATTCCCAAGTCGTATTTACAGTAATACATTGTCCTATTACACACCAATGACCTTAATCTCTGCCAATCAAAACACCACACCACGCGTAACCCAACGCCGCGACCCAAAACACAAAATCCAGTGCATACAAAAACAATGGTCGATGGTCCGTCAACAGTTCATTCCGGTACGTATGACGAGGCCAGTCCCTTTCACCGTTTGGATTGTATTCGTGGCCTTAGTGGAGCCTTGCAATAAGATTCACCGAAAGTGCGGCGTTAGGTTATAATATTGTATATTTTTAATTTAATATTTTTATACGTCGCCAAATACAGTGTACAAAAACGACAGACTGTGGGTTCGATTACCACTTTTTAGAATTCGTTGTAAGGTGGAAAACGGAAGTACCTTGACAGAAACGGCGTCTCTCACCGCCAAATTTCTCTGTCTATCCTGCTCCGTGCGAGGCACAAAAAAAATACAATAACTAACCAAGTGTTACAATTATCACGCATTTATCCTGCATGCAAGAGCAGTGCCTTAAACACTTTGTTCTCCACTTTATGAACAAATACGAGACACTGCCTGTCGAGTGCCAGACAGTGGCAGAGTATGGCATAAATATAGTTATTTATAATTAAATTATACATTCAAAACTATATTAAAACTATGAAACTATATTGTCTGTTTTAAGCCAATGAAAAGTGTTTGGACGTGTTGTTTAAGACAATGCAGATTTAATTTCTCCTATATTTAAGTTAAGACACTTCGTTCTCCACTTACCACCGCTTCAGACGTTGCTTGTTGAGTAGCAGTACTCAACGCTACGCTTTGCCACCAGAGCGAAAATATTAAATATTTCTCTTACTTATATTTGGAATCGAAGCTACGACCACTACCCACGCTACACCGACTCCAATAAATTAACTTGCAGTTAATTTATCATCTAGTTAAACAACTTATTCAATAAATAATTAACAGTGAATACCTCGCGTGCTGTGCTGTGGTACTTTTTCAATACATGACATAATTAGTTTAATCGTTTGTACTATTAAGTATTATTACAGATATTTATATGTATTGTTATAAAGTTATATATATGTACATTTTAAACTATGGCACGATGTTCTAAAAAAATATGTGGAATCTTATATTTTGCTGTCTTTATAAATAATATGAAGATAATTATGGGAAAAATTAATTATTTCCAAGTTTGTACTCCCAATAAATATAGTTCTACCCAAAGCCGTCGTGACGCAGGAGTTCGCTTTGGTAAGTAAAGTGTGGCGTTGAGTTCCGCCTCTGAACACGCAATGCCCTCCGAATTTTTACGAAAAAGGAGAAATACGACGTGTCTGCAAATGGAGTGTATTAACACTAGGTTCCCTGGTTCTCTCTGCCTACCCAGCTATGTATGGGATAGAGCGTGAAGTTAAAAAAAATCATACATAGAAAAAAAAAAAATTTAATTGTAATATAAATGTTGCATAATTACAAAACAATGTAAAATATAAAAACCTCCTTTACATATATGGAAGATAATTATATTTCTATTTTGAAAAAGCTAAAACGTATCTATAAGGCTTTTTTTGCTTCACGCCATATCTTGTATGTAGAAGGGTAGGCAGAGGGATGTTTTTTGTTCTGCAGGCATTACATGTTGAGTGATGGAACTCAACGCCGCGTCTCGACACCAGAACGAAGAAACGCAAATATGAAATATTTCATTTTCTCGAGTCAGAATCGAATCCACTACCTGTCGCGCTTACAGTCACACGCTCGTGCCCCTGCATCCACGCCACGCCTGGCCTCATTAGTTAATGACTTTATTATAATCAGGTACTCGTACATCCTAATAAAGTCATCAGCTTCTATATTCTACTTTCATATTCTACTTCCTATTCATCAGAGCTCTGAAGGTTATATTTATGTCACTATAGCAACAAATATAAACTGGGACTTTTCATATTGAAATTTAAGTTGAAGTAAGATTATTATTTTTTTATTTTCTTATAGCCAAAAATATAAAAAAATATATTTTAAATATGCCCAAAATATCTACAAAAAAAACGAAATAAACGTACACACACGTAATATGTTAATCTGAATAAATTAATAAATATATATTTAATACATAAAAGAGACATCTAATAAATATATGTAATGGGTAAGAATCGAACTGTTGACTAATAGCTTATCAGAGTTACATAACCATATATGACCATTAAGTTCGTCTTACTTAATATTACTTTACTGTTAATATGTTATTTTTGTTCCAAATATTTATAAATATATCTCTTTAAGCCTATTTATACACTATTTTATAAAGGGCACTGCGCAAAAAATCTAAATAAATACACAAACTGTTAATACATAAAATATAAACTACTTGGACCTTTTAGTAATGTATACTAATATAAAAAACTAAGTTTGTTAAAAAAAAAGGTTCTAGTTCGATTTTTTTTTGCATATATAATCTGTGTATCGAGGAAAGCTATATAAATAAACTATAATATATTACATAAATCGTTTCTATCAACATATACCCACTGGAGCTGAAGTTAAAGTTACTTGGTCATTTCGAAGGTATCATATACAAATCTTAGATATTTCGAAAAGCTAGTAAATTATAAAACTTAAATGAATATTAAGCCAATTTTTCCCAAAGTATAACAATCTTGAGGCCGGTCGTGGTGCAGGGGCACAAAGTGTGCTGCAAAATCTATGAAAATTAAGCTTATAATAATATCTATAGTATAACAGTCTATATATGAATTACTCTTTCCCTTCATTGTGGAGCTACACGTACTGACAAGTGAATGCAGATTTTGATCAAATATAGATTAGATTCCGATTAAATTTATATAGAACTATCTCGAACGATTGCTATTTCTGATCACAGTAAAATTATATAATATACATATATATTTATCTATATGTTTTTATAATAAATTGTATATCGTAATCCACATATACTATTATATAGAAGGCAGAGGGAACCTAGTGTTGAAACACTCCATTCTCTAGTTTCCGTATTACCTAACAACAGTACAAGATTATTGTAGGTTCCTACTTCTAATACAAAAAATATTTACAAATAAAAATAAATTACTTTTTTAAATTCCATCATCACTACCACCGTTTGTATGTAGATTAGCTGACAATACAATATTATGGTACCATCGACTCTGGCTTGATGATGGATTTGGAAGCTGATCGAACCTTGGACGACTTGCTAAAACATGAGTTAGTGATTATTATATTCGTCTTATTAATAAGCTGGCGTGTTTTTAGTTTTCTAAACTATTGATTATTATTAGTACAGATAATTAAAGAAATAAAAATTAAAACAGAAAATAAAAAAATATATTATTAGAAATTTCACATTATGTAGAGTCAACATAAATTTCTAAGACTGTCGGTTGTAGTAATCATTGATTTATTATAAAAAGATCTGCAAGGTCGCCAACGATGCATTTCAGAATGGTCCTCGAAATCTTCAAAGGCATATTTTAAGATTTCTGTTTTAAATAGAAAGATATAGCCTCAATACTTAAATAACTCTTATTTTCTTTAAGATATTTTTTTAGGTTTTTCATGCTGTCACTACTTTTAATCTTAGACACAAAAGTTAGTGACATATTTTTCCATTTCTCTTTATATTATAGTTTTCTAGTAGCTACTAGTAGCTAGTTTTCACTTGCGATTTTATATATATATACTTTATAAAATGTTTTCCAAATGTGTGTCGTCTACGAATAATAACAATAACATTGTAATAATATAAGCATGTTGAAAATTTATAGAAAAAAACATGTTTATTACTTTGACACATAGATTACTAAAACATAATTAATTTTATTGTAAATTAGCTTTTACTAGCAGCTTCACCTGAGCCTGGGAACCTTATGTAAGACCCTTCGTTCTCGTTCCGGCTCCTTACAATCCGTCTCAAAAATAATCGAATAGTTAAATCGTAACTCTACATGCTTTAAACTTAAACTGCTAACCAAAAAAACCACTTCCTTTTCAAAAAAAGAACTCGAAATCGCAAACTCGTTTTACATACATACAAAAAAATAAAATAAACCACAAATAAAAACAAACCTCAGGGACTCAGTTTAAATGTTAAACCTACCAGGGTAGCATATAATGGTAGAAGCCAAACCACCTGGCTCTGGTACACGTGTAAAAATGCAAGATAACGTCAGCCCCGGCAGATACGACCTTGCCTAGTTAGTGGTTTTTTTGTGAGACAGTTTAGGTTATTTTTTTTTAATATGTTTTGCTAATGCATGAGTTATGGCTGAATCATATAGAATATTTAGTAGTTATTTGAAAACTGCAGCAAAAACAATTGCATTAGATCTCACACAGCCACATTAGAATGGTTACAACTATAATAACGCTTTAGTCGGTGTTAACGTTTAAAACAACACAAAAGAGTCATTGTTCGCAATCACGGCCGATAAAAGAATCGGGTGTCCTATGTACGCCGCTCGGCCTTATCGGGGGCGATAGTGCAACGACTACGAGAGCGCGAGTTCACCTGCGGGTGTGCGGAGTGCAGACGCACAGCCGTTACGCAACATATCATACCTTGTGCCAGATTTTGTCAAGTTTTTACGTTTTAAAACCTATGTGCACCGCGGGCAGGTCGCGGGATGCGCGTGCACATCGCCCCCGCCCCCCTCGTGCCGCGCGCCCGCGCCCCCTCGATCAGCTGACCACGGGCGAGCGGGACCACTGCGTCACGCCGCGCTACGTGCGCAGCGGTGGACGCCGCACAGCGCGCTCGATGCGCAAATATAGCGTAGGTGTGCGTGTCGGGCACCGGCCACGAGTCACTACTACACGCGCGCCGTGCTGGCGGAGAAAACTATCAGCGCCGCGTGCGGACGGTGCCGGCCCGGCACGATCGCAATGCACGCCGCGGGCACAGAGGAGTATTCGGCGACCATCTCACATAATCACAGCGTGGCACAACACAGACAGGGCGAGCGGCGTTCGTAACCGGCAAATTTCGGGCTTCCTTTGTTTACGTGGGGCGGGGCGCGTGGCGCTCAAGGTCAAGAGCGGCGGCCGGTGGCGGTGGCGGAGGGCGGCAGTGCACAGGGCGACGGTGGTGTCGGGGCGGCGGCCTGCACTTACCGGCTTGGAGACGCCTCTCCTGCAGCTCGATGAAGCGCGCCGCCTCGAGCAGCGTGTCGAGGAGGCTCATGTCGGGAGCGCGGGCGGCGCGCGCGGTACGACGCGCCCGCTGTCACGCCGCGACTGCCACGCGCCCGCCGCCGCACGCCGCCGCTCACGTGGCCGCCGCCGGCCCGCCAATGGGAGCGAGGCGCGCGCGTCACGTGGCGCCCGCGGCCGGCCAATCAGCGAGCGGCAGTCACGATCGATGTCGCGCCAGTGCGAGCGACACTCTACACTCCAGCTCTACCTCTACAGAGTGACAGCCATGTCACACGAGCTGGGAATGTTTCGATAAGTAACATATTTAGATGTACCCGCCGGCGTTGATCGCCGCGACGTGTCACCGGCGACGGCGGTGCGCGGTGAGTTGGCAGCGCTTTGTTTACGGCGTGTCCCTGCGGGGCACGAGGCGGGGCGCTGGTGGGAGGGGAGGGGGGCAGCACGTGCCGGGCCACTCGAGCCGACTTTCACTGCACCGCGTTGCGCGCGGAATAAAAAGTTGTAGAGTCTAATTTTCACTTGGCATCACCGCTGACGCATAGCTACTGAAATAATTATTTAATTTTTAAACTTATTGCAGCCATATCTGCATACCACATTAAAAGAAAAACTATGCAGAAGTTAATTTAATTTAGATACATTTGCTAATGAGAAGCACAGCCCTCATAGAAACAGATACCAGTTTTGACTCTATTTTTTTTCTGTAATTTTAAAACGAAAACTGGTAATCACTTATTTCAATAGTACCTACAAGCTAAAATTTTAAAATCGATATTCATATTAAAACAAAAAAAATGGCATCCACTTAGAATCAATAGTATGATAGCATAATTACAGTGACCTTGTAATGGCGAGGGGACGGTCGCCCTCGAGGAATGAAGGAGCGCGAACTATATGCAAAATATATCATTTATACCATAAATGTAGCAGAGTGACACATTATATTATTATTTCTGTGAATTTTATATATATATTTTTTAAAGCTTCACGCTGTATCCCGCACATAGCAGGATAGGAAGAAGAAACCTAGTGTGAAGACACTTCGTTCTCTACTTGTCACTGAATTCTGGAAGCATAGGGCGTTGAAAGGCGTTACTCAACGTCGCAAAAATAATAAAATACGTTTTTTTTTTATTTTACCTGACTGATATTTTAATGAGTAAAAAGGAAATATGTTTGAGGAAAAGCGACTCCTACCACGTTTACTATCAAATACTGCCCATTACGCCACGATTGCCTTGTTAATTACTATGAACTATTCGGAACCTTCTCTCCTTCACATTCCAGATCAGCTTCGAAACTACAAATAACGTACAATCGCTACGGCCACTGCACCATAACAGTCAACATGACTTCCTGTATATAAAACTCTTCCTTTAGGACTACGCAGCATAAAAAGCTGAAATTTGACATGTAAAGTCCTTGGGGTATGTAGGGGAGCACTGAGAAAGGACTTCCCGAGAATTCTACGGGAACGGAAAAAACGGGATATTATATTTACTTACTACGCTTACGGCAACGAAATTCTTTTAAAACAGAGTCGAAGTGACATAACATTCTAAAATATCTACAGAAGAAGAAGAAAAGAGTGAAGATGAAAGTTGGTCGATCAAACTATACGAAATTGTTCCTTTTGGTGATAATTTACGTAAATTATGTTCGGCCACACTATTTCTTAATTCTTACTAATAACATTAATACGATCGAGGAGTTAGAATAGAGTGATAGCCTACTAAATACATTAGAATAATCAAATTTTAATTTGCTTATTTACTAAAAAATATATTGTTTTATGCTACACAACTAACTACAAATATACTATATTATTATAAAACTTTAATTTTAATCTATCAATATATCCACTAATTCATCAACCAACATAACTAGAGCTAGTCTACAAACTTTTCAAAGATTTTATGGCAACAACTCATATTATATCTAAAATTTTAAATCATACTGACCTTGTAATATATATATATAAGCTAATGACTTTTTTCTTTCAGTTTCACTTTTTACCCCGCATGTTAGGCAGAGTAGACTAAAACATCGAATTCTGTCTCATTCGCTGCTTAATATACTGATTCAGTTTTTTCACTTAGAAAAAGTTAAATATTTTTAAAATTTATCTATTTTTTTTAGAAATATCAAAATGTTACTGAAGAAAATAATTAATATTGGTGTTGAAAAGAAACCACTCCATTCAAAATACAGATTTATATTTATTTTACTATAAAATAAAACAATTCAACAAACTAGCAAACATGGATGACAATAAATATATATAAAAATGAGAAACTGTAAAGCTGTCATCGATTTTCATCTAAGGATTTCCAGTAGGAATAGATAAAATTATAAATAGTTGTATAAAACATACATTTACTTAAAGTGTTTATAGATCAATGTAGATTTCTCAAAATATATCGATATCGAGACTCAAAAAATGGTCAAATAAAATCGATATAAAACTTCCAAATCGAAACTCTATTCGATTTATAAGGAAACGTCGATATTGCTTTCGGAGACAATTATGAGCATTTCTTAAACAATATATATATATGTTTGTTAATTACACAATCACAAAATTTCAGTCATAATAATAATAAATTTAAATAATAATTATATGGGACGTTGCACTCTGGTTGTTCTTTATAAACTAACGTAAATAGTATTTTTGCTGTCATTGCAAACAATTACATTTTTAATATATGTTTAGTGTTGACCTATATTAAACTTCTTTTTTTTCCTACTTAACGCTAAATCCGGCATGTGGCAGGATAGGCAGAGGACACTCCGTCCCCACTTTCCTCAGCCTTTCCTCACCGCCCCTGCGCGGGACTGGCCTCATATTATACTTTGTCTAGCTGGGTTCAATAAAACAAAAATGTCAGTATTATTATGAATACAATTCAATAAGTCTAAAAATGAGATAATTTATATTCTATGATATAAGTATTAACATACTTATATATATATATATATATATTTTGTGATTTGAAAATATTGAATCTGCTGTTATAACCTGCCATTGGACCAATAGTTAAAATTATCATATATTGTGTAAAAAAATAATTAGTATTTTCATACAGAACCCACATATTAACATATAAAAAAAATACAATATTTACTTAACATACTTATGAGTTATAAGATTATATAAATGTATACAAAAAATATAATAAATTCGCACCAAATTATACAAAAAATTAAAAAAACATATATTTAATTAATAAAATCAATTACACATTTTAGACCTTATTTATATAAATAGAAAAAAAATAAACATACAATGTAATAATAAAATGATATGCAATTTAACACAATAGTTCCTAAGAAATGTTATACTTTACATACATCCATTTATACTTATACATACTAACATTAATTACGAAACTAAAAAACAAGATTTATTACATATAAATCAGGTAAATCAAATCTACGTTAGGTACTAAATACTAAGAATTCACTAAGGAATAATTTATAACACACTTTTTGCTTCAAAATAAAAAACTCGAACCAACCATTGTCGCCTTTTACATTAAGACGGTCTCATAAAGTTAACAAATGTACTAAAAGATTAAACTATTGAGGACATTATATAAACAAGACTAACCTACAATCACGTTTCGTCATATCTTCGGTGTTGCTGTTGCCCTGGTACATCTGTGGACGCGTTACCCGTTATGTTACAAACAATTAAAATATTATTATTATATAGAAGCTGAGCTATTTATATGTATGTACACATACACATATGGCAGGAAAAAGACTTAGTGTCAAGACACTCCGCTCTCCATGTTTAGTCTGATTTTAGTGTAATAAAAAAAATTGTGATATATTATTTATGATCACTCTGTCCAGTCCTCTGTCCACTTCCCGAATGCTATGGAAGGGTTATGTTTTTTTATATGTTATTTTTTAATAAATGTATTTATTTCTTTAAAAGAAAGAAAAATAAAAATTTATTACCATTTTATAAATATAAAGGGAACAAAACAGTTTTTATAATAAAATATAATTAATATTATTTTAATAAAAAATACAGAGAATATATAAAAATTCTAATTTCTTTGTTTATATATTTTATATATAATAAATATAATATATATTTAAATTTTATATAATATATTACCAGGAGAAAATAAACTAAGCGAAGGTTTATTCGTCATTTATATTTCGCCTTTTATGAATTGGATTTGTACAATGTACAACAAACATACAATTAATAGCGTTTCGCAAATCGCAAATTTAATTTAGTACAAAAAAAGAAACTTATATGCACTAGATTACCAAGACATCAGAAGTGTAAAGGAGTTTGTAGACTACTTTTATTATATTACTAATTAAATAATATACGACTAAATATAAAATGTAATAAATAAAAACATACATTATATAAAGTAATAAATGATCATTATTACTTTTGGACGTTGGAGGCCAGACACTGCCTACCACCCTGCTATGGTACAGGGGGAGAGGTGCGGCTGTAAACGCGACGTTTCTGGGTTCCATTCCCATTTGGGGAATGAAATATTTAATATTTTCATTTCCTCACTGTAGTGTGAAGGCAATAAAAATGACATTTAAAAAAAATCTTTAGCATTAAAGTTATTTATTAATTTACCGTTGTTTTCATTGCCTCATTTAATGATTAATACTTTTTATTTAAAATAAATATACTTTACTTATAAGAAAATATATAAAAAAATCATCTCTTTTCTACTTAAGTAAACAGAAAGAGACGGAAACAAATAAAGTTGCGGTTTTAATTTATCTATCGAATAAAATTAACCACAATTTTACAATTATTACAATTTACCCTTGCCAAGTGCACAACAGACTCACCAACGTACCAGGAGAGCAGATACGGCGAGGAGATAGCCATTTACTAAAAAAATTATGACTATCGACTCAAATTGCTCAAATACAAGCTTTTCAATTCGGTTTTGGGCATGTTCTCGAAGAGTGCCGCTCGGTTCTGGCCTTCACCCTTCTTGACCCAGTGGCCGTACACTCGGAATGCACATCCGTCTATCACCTGTTCAAAGACATTGATTTTTATTAGAAGTTTCACGTTTTTTCCCGCATATGGCAGGTTAGGCAGAAAGAGCATAAGTTAAGACATTTCACCCACACTCCACCCGCAATTTTCGAGACAGTGCGTGTTGAGTAGAGGAATTAAACTCCGTGCATTGTCTGCTAGAAAGCGAGGAAATGAAAATAATTTAAATATAATAATCCACATTGAATATATATTTTTTTTTCATATTGGCACAGTGTTTCTCCAATATATTGAATTAATATAAACTACGTAATGAAACAAAAAAAACCCTTAGCTCTCTATGTATTTAAACCTGGACTGGACTTACGATACAATTGTAGGCATTAATATTTGTATCTTTGTATAGTTTTTATGTTTTCTATAACTTAATGTACTTAGGAATGTGCAGTGGTCACACAAGCCAAATCGGGCTTAAGACCGCGAAGAATAATTAATTTTAATGTACTTTGTTATAAATAAATAAATAAAAAAAAAAAGGGTCTTTTAAAAAAAGTATATTATTATTTTATTTAGCTTCACGCTATATTCTGCACTTGAGAGGATAGGCAGAGCGTACCTAGTGTTAATATACTCTGTTCCCCAACCATAAAAACAATACGAAACCAACACCACCAATACCACAATTTACTTTCCCTCGCATGGGAATCGAACTCACAACCCCAATATACCCTTATTCAAACTATCTAAATCCACTCACCTTCCGCAAGGCTCGCATGGTGTAGGGGTCCACGATGGCGTCGCACAGGGGTATGGCGCGCGTGGCGGTGTGGGGCAGGTGGCGCAGGCGCACCGCCGCGCGCACCGTCACCAGGGCCAGGCGCAACTTGGCGCGCGCGTTGAAACCACCGGATTTTATTGCCTGGGATTTTTTATTTATATGTTGTACTTTAAAAAAAAATTGTATTTGATTACAGTATCAAAAGCTGGGTATAATTTTTATGCTAAATACAATTTTTGTATTATTACTTGTATTAAAATAAACTATTCACGTTCATTCGGCAAGAAAATAATCAAAGGTAAGAGAATCTCTTCGACCGTACTGTAATTCTATAATTTACAGGTATACAGGAAAAATAACATAATTGTATTTAGTATAAAAATTGTAGATAACTTAGTTCCGTATTAAAATCTTTTATTGTGCTGTTGTGTGATTATGTTGCATATAAATGTATATGAGAAAGGAGGAGGAAGTCTGACTACCCCAATAGGGATAAAGCGTGAAGTTAAGAAAAGAAGATAAATGTATATTTTGCAGTTAAAAGTTATTACCACTTTAATCATTTAAGGAAAAAAGGGGAAAAAGTCATTCAATAAAAACAACTTTCACGCTTTTTCCCGTATATATATATATATAGAAAGTGATAAAGAACAGTGTCAGGACAGTTCTTTATCAATTTTACGCTCGAATACGAAACATTATTTTTATTTCTTTCATCTTGTGACACCGCCGAATTTTGGAAGCATTGCGCGTTGAGTGGCGTAACTAAACGCCCCATTTTGTCTCGTCTCCAGAGCGAAGAAAATATTAATTATTTCATTAGCTCAAGTAGAAATAGAATTCACAACCTGTCGCGTTTACAATCACACGCTTATGCTTTTACATTACGATTGGCTTCTAGAATTAGAATTCTGTTAATCAATTTAAATATACACATATATAACGTATTCTAATACTAACATGCGCATGCAACATTCTATGCAACTACAGCTGAAAGGCAAAAATCAACCCTTAATTGCTCTATTTTATAAAAAAATATTGATTGATTAATAAATCGATACTTTATAAAAATCAATTGAAATTAAAATAATATTTATTATGCATTTAAGGGTTAAAATAATAAAAAGTTAACATTAGTTAATTGTGTAAAGTGTGCGTTGGAAATAAAAAAAAATAAGATAAAATATATTAAGTATAATTTTGATTATTTGTGAATAAAATTTATATTATTTTGTAACAGGAAAAAAATATATTATACATCAAGTAAGTTTTAATACAATCAAAGCAATATTTTGACTTTGTTATGGGAAAAAAAGATCATTTTTTTCTAAACATTAAATTAATCTAAGAAAAGATTCTAAAAGCGAGAACAAGTTACCGATAAGGATAGATTAGAGGCTATACTAGTTTAATATTTAAAAAACTTTCTTTACTTTAGATATCAATAAAACAATTACTAAAATTAAATTCTCTAAATAAATATATGTATTAGTGTACGTTAAAAGAGTTTAATAAACATTACCAAAGCCAGTTGATCGATTCTGGACATTTTGCGACTGGTGCCGGAAAACGACTTCTTGATCGGAGTCATGTCTTGATCCCATAACTAACGAAAATTGTATAAAAGTACAACGTGCTATCAAAGCGAAAATAAAATATTATATCATCAATAAATTAATATATAAACCTTTTCGATTTAATTTGTGAGAAAAAAGTAAATGACACAGTTTTTTTTAATTATATAGAAATCCCAAATAGACAATGATCGTAATCATACAGCCATACTGAAATGTAAGACCAAATATTTTCGCTTTAACGTTACATGCTTAAAGAAAAAAATATATTAATTTAATGAAAATACACGTTTATAAGTATAAATCAATAAAAAAATAAAAGCGTAAGCTCTACATTTATACACAGTTATAGTGTATAATATATTATTGACATAAGCGTATGTGCGTAACAGTTTGATCTTTTAAGCGAAAACAGAAAAAAGAAGAAAAAAAGGGTTATTACGTCATGTCAGTAATGACGTAAAATAGTTTTCATAAAAAAAAGGTTTAAAAAAGTATTTAAATAAAAAATATATAAAAAAGAAATGTAAGTATTGCCAGCTCAAAAGTAGAACAGCTTACGAATATATTTCACTTCCATTTAAAAATAACAAAAAACACTATCAAAATCTTAACATTAAGTATTTTAAATAGAAGCCTCCGAAGTCCACTTTCAACTAACAAATTAGTAATAAAAAAAGTAAATAATATAAAAGAAAAGAAAGAAACTAATTAGAAAGAAAATAAAATAAATGAAGAATTCAAAAGTATTTCTTATACATTTTGTTTTAAGTGTAACAAATAATATAAATCAATTCGCGCAAAACTACCAGGGCATCATTAGGAGATCACTCACCACGGTATTGAAGAATGGGTGTAGCAGTGCGTGTTCCAATTCAATCCTATCATTAGGATCGACGACTAGCAGCCGCCTTATTAGATCTTTGGGATCTTCTGTAAAAATGTATTTAAATTTTAGTGTATTTATAAATATTTAATTTATCAGCTTCACGCTATATCCCGCACAGAGCAGGGTAGGCAGAGGGTACCTAGTGTTAAGACACTCCGTTCCCAATTTTCCGCCGAATTTTGGAGGCATTGCTTGTTGTCACATTTTGTGTCCCTGCGCGAAGTCTGGCCTCAAAATAAAATTAATCTTCATTTTATTTATAAATTTAAAATGCAATCATTATTACAAAAGTCTAACATCATCTATGAACAAAGAATATATTATTACAATAATTTATACCTTAGTAGACTGCAGCAATGAAAATAAAAAATATATAAAAACTGAAAATGCTACAGTGGTCTACGAAATAAAATTTCATAAAAAGAAGTTATTACCTGATATATCCGCCCATTCTGGACTAGTAAAAGAGTATTTTCCTTCCATAATATTCCTCAACATCACCATTTGTTTGCGATGCCAAAATGGCGGGCACCCAACCAGTCTATAGAATAGAAACAAACCGAATTAAAACAAAAAACACAAAAAAATAAAGTATCTATATCTAAAATGATCTATATTTGCAAAGTGACATCCTCAGACATTTCAAAATAATTTAAAAAAAACACACATCTTCAATCTATGCACGTTTAAAACTACCAATATTAACTTAAAATATTAATATAATAACAAAATATTATAATATATGAGCTAAATAAAATTCAGTTCATGTATTTGTAACTAAATAACACATTTGATACTAAGCGTTCATTTAACAACATTCATTTAATAAGAATTGTTAACTGATTTCACATTTTCTGCAATAGTATCTAATTATAAAATAATGTTGGGGCCAATTAACAAAATTTCAGTAACAAATGAAGATAATTGTATAAATAATTTAAGAGTTATTAAGCAACATAAAATTTACCAGCATTATGTTTTTGCTTTGATAAATACTTTTTTATATATCGATTTAACATATTTATGCTGATATGCCACTGAAGAGTTCGTTCGGTAGAATGCGCTAATCTCAGGAACTTAATTTATTTTGTTGACACATAGTGTTAGGACACTCCGTACTCCCATTTTTCGCCGAATTCTGGGGACATTGCGATTGCAGAGTTCAATGCTGCGCTTTACCTCGACACCAGAGCCGTAGAGCGAAGAAATGAAAATATTCATCATTCCATTTCCTCGAGTGGGAATTGAACCCCAAACCTAAAGTTTAAAGATAATCACGGCCCACCCGGCTTCCTTCTTCTTACGTGAGGCTAAAGTAAAATGAAAATATACTATATAAATACTACTTACAAAGTGAACATGATAACGCCACACGCCCATCTGTAAAGCAAATTAAGATTTTTTAAACCAAGTAATACAATTTAGCAAGATTACAAAATAGCAAATATATTTATTACTTTATGTAATAAGACCATTTTTTTAATATTGCAAGACTTGTAAATTATGCATTATAAATTATTGCGATTGGCAACACCAACCAAAAATGACGCCACTTAACGTCTCAACAACAAATACGTATAATACATACGTTCTAAAATGATATTTTTAAAAATATATTTTTTTTAGAAAAAATCTAGTCATATGTACTTACATGTCAACTTCCTTCCCATATCCGGGTGCGTCTTCAAACATATTCGCCTTAAGCGTTTCCGGCGCCAAGTAGCCAGGTGTTCCGCACAGTTCTGAAATAAATTTTAATTAATATTAAGTTAGTATGATTATTTGTAAAGATTTTGTATATGGCAACATTGAAATGTTCAATAGACTTAGAAACAGCAAATCATATAATCACTAAAGAAATTATCAAATCCTTATTCCCTGTTAATACCACACTAGGGTCCGCCTACCCTGATGTGTGCGGGTGCGACTGCGTGAAGCGGATTTATTTAATTTTTATTGTATATTTTACCCGCTTATGGTTATTGGTGTATTATTCATAAATCACAGTTTAACATACAAAATTACTAAAAACAAAAACATACCAAATAACTTGTCGTCGCCATCTTTAAGCACCTTGGCAAAACCAAAGTCCGTTATCTTCACATTGAGCTGATCGTCCAAAAGGATGTTTTCGGGCTTGAGATCACGATGCACTATGTTCTTATTGTGGATGTACCTCACGCCTTCTAAAACTTGTCTGTGAAATAACATATTTTTAATTTATATTTTAAGTATCTTTAAAAATTAAGGAATGGCAGGAAAGTAGCGTGTTGTGACACTAGGTTTTCTCTATTAACAATCTATGAGTGCGTAGAAACGCAACATTTTTTATCATTTATCTAAGTTTACCATGCCTAAGTTCACCTTGTAGATATAGGAAATTTCTATATATATATTTTATTCTGCATCATCTGTATTGTAAAAAATTAATAATATAAAACTGTATCTAAGCAACAGTTATTTCTTGTAAAATTAATTATTATTACAGTACACTAATGCATAATAACCTTTTTTTAATTTGTATTATCATTCTAAAAACATAATAATAAAATAATAATTACTTTATAAAACTATAAACACTCTCCAAACGTTCTTCGTTAATACGGACCCAATTCTCTACATTCCGATTACAAAACACGCACACAGCCATTTTATATACTTATTGCAAAAAAAAAAAACAAACACTTTAAAATTGCAGTTCAAACAAATCGGGACGAACACATAAGCGATTAAGACGAAAGACGCTTGCAACAGATATTTACTATGGCTAGTTGAAACCTGTAAATCTTGATATTACAAACCATTGTTCGTGTTAACCTAGTGTTACAATACGTGAAGTGCTCATTCTTTTGAATAAAGGGAACCTTTTACACGGTATTTTCAGTGAACGTAGTTCCTTTTCTTTACAGTTTCTCACTACATCCTACGTATATACTGTAGGGTTGGCAGAGAAAACACTGTTTTCCTATTTCCTACCACTCTATGTTAAGGCGTTGCGTGATGAATCCTGGAACCTGCCATGCCTCGTTTTATTGTTTTACGAGAGCGACGAATTAAAAATAATTTACTTCCCAGAGTGAGAATTGAAGACGTCGCGATTTCATGCAGACGTTGTAGCATTGCGCCATGATGGACTTTTATCATTTTAGTATAATAATAAATGTAAACGAGTTAGGGTCGTTAGCAGTAAATAAACATAATACAATGACGCACAAACTGATAATATTTGTTTTATCAGGGAATAAACGAGAACATTTGGGAGGTCAACGTTTACTACGGGATTGATTCGAGGAACTAATCTTATTATAGGCAATAAATATTTACGTAATAACTAGATATAATGAAACATTGTTAGTTTGAGTTCAAATAGTTTTTGGGGATTATTTATTCAATCAAACTAAATATATTTTTATTTAATTGAAAAATAGTCAAAAGTATGCTTATACTTTTAAAGCCTTAATTTTATCATTCTTTTATTAAAGTGAGCTTTTATTCTATTATTTCGAAACTTATATACCTTTAAAATATTATTATGTATCTACGTAATAATTATAAAAAAAGCAAAATGGATTAATAATATTATTCTTAAAAAAATGTCTGAACAAAGACCGCCGGGGCTTAACTGTACAGTGTCTAACTGTAAACATGACGGTTGTGGGTTCCATTCACTTTTGGATATAAAGTTATTTCTTTTTATGGCAACAAAACAAAGCGCGGCGTTGAATTCCGCTAATCAATGTCTCCATTCGGGCGGGAAGACAAGTGTCTTAACATATAAGAACATTAAGCGTATAAAAAAGCCTTATTTGATAATATATACATTCTTACAGTAATATATATTAAATATACAAGTATCAACATATCCGCTAACACAATGGATGATCTATACTCACATACATAATATAAATTACATAAGTCTAAGTAGAACACTCATTGAATATAAGATAAGCAAACTTCCATTTGCTATATCAGAATTGCTAATTCATATGAACATGTTCTTATTATCATAAACTATACAATATTTCAAAATATATATTAGTGAAAAAAAATGTTATAAAAAAATAACATGACTTTTTCAGCTTCATAGCTGTATATAGCAGGATAGGCACAGATTATAGCACAGCTTCAAGACACTCCATTCTCTGCTTGTCAAATGTGTTCTATGTTTTGACTTGCCAGAGCAGGGAAAAATAAATATAGTCTAATAATATCTACCAACATAAATTATTTTTATAATAAGTTGTCTACAAAAAATAACACACCGGTAGATAAGTAAGCTGATTTGCCATTTAAAGTACTAATATAAGAAAAGAAAAGTGACTAATATCTAAAAATAAATTGTAACATTTCTAATATTACAATTATGTTTAATCATTTATAAAAAATAGAGTTAAATAAATATAAAATTTGTGTTAACTAAACAATAATTAAATAGAAACTTTACCTCATAATATATCTTGTTTTCTTTTCTGATAGTGTCACAACAGAAGTAAGATAGTCAAAAAGTTCTCCATTCTTGCACAACTCAAACACCAAGAATATGAATGTTTCCGACTCAAATACATCTTGCAGTTCAACTGAAAAATGTACAAGGTTAAGCTAAAACAGATTTTTATAGTTCTACACTGTAAAGCTGTTTAGAAGAATAAGCAAAAACATAGTAATAAGACACCCAAATCCCCATGTATTGCCAAATTTCTGAGATATTGATTGATTGGTGGGTGACCAGAGTGAGGAAATAAAAATAATTCTGTCACTTGAATCAGAATTTAACGCACAACCATCCCTTTTAAATTCAGACACTGCCTCTGTACTACAAAGGTATAAATGTTAAACTAATTATTTGTAAATTATATTTTTATGTATATAATATAAATTATGATTAAAAAGAAATAATATTTATTATGCTTTCCTGTAGAAATATACAAAAATAATAATCATTTATTTAAGGTCATTGTGGTGTTTTCCACTTGGTTCCTGCTTGTTTACTGTCTAGTAAAGCCATTAGGCTGAAAAAAAACTACTTTATATAAAAAATATAGAATATAGCAGTAGTAGATTTTAAATGTTTCCTGCATAGTAGAAGAAAGTAAGCAAATAGTAATACTTAATGAACTTAAGCAATAAACTTGGTATTAAAATTATATTTTAAAGAAATACATAAATTAAAGCTCCATTTATGGAGATAAAAAAATACTATTAATAATTTAGAAAGATATTTGTTAATTATAAATTTAATTTGCTTTGTAAATTTATAATAACTCACTCACTAATATATGGATGGCCAGCAACTATCCGCAATATGTTGATCTCTTGTCGAGTAGCATCTCTCATTATATGAGTGTCAACACCATCTTGTGACTCCTGACTGAGATCTATGATTTTTGCGGCATATTCTTTACCTGTCTCCTTTTCCACACATCTTCTTACAGTTGAACTTATCCCTCTGGAAATATAAAAAATGTGCAATAACTATTTTGTAAAATATAGACAAAAATCCTTGAGAATAATATGCATACAGTTCACGAAATATTAAAGTTCCGCATAGTTTTAATTTTTTTAATACTTATGCCAAGCGACATCATTTGTTTGCTCTACTATCGATCGTGTAAATCTATTTAAACTCGCCAAGGTCACTAAACATTTGTATTAAATGACTACCTCCTTGTTAAACCTAAAAATGTTAGAATACACTACCTAAATAATTAAATTGGCAACAGTACAAAATTCACACAATTACTTCGTAATAAGCCCTAGATTTATAAATATCAACATCCTGTCTACATACCTCCCAATAATTTCTTTCGGCTCGTATTTGGCGTAAAACTCCTTCGCTGCGTCTTTATCTGGCAAATTATCGTCATCCTCTTCCTTTGCCATATTTATTTTGTCGGAATTTATAATACTTTTAACTACGAACCGCGATCATTAGCGACTAATTTTTCACAATGACGAAAGGTTATAGAGCTTAGATGAGCTTAGAAAAGTTTATTTGTATATTTTAGCACTATATATTTTTTTTATCTATATATTGACTTGAGGTAGTTAAATACTAAAAAAGTACTTATATACTAGTAGCTTAATAAAATTATTGCTGTTATTTAAAGGCTACGATTTAATTTAATCTATAGTACTTTATAACAACTATGATGATTGTATTTGACAATTGACATATGATATGACTATAAAAACCTAAATTACTTATTGTCTATGATTTATATATATTTAAATAACTATTAAGGATATTTAACCTATATTTATTTTAATATTTTATTTTGATATTGTTATTTTGAATATGTATTGGGAATGCCATTAAAATAATGTTTTTAAACATTTTAATCCTACTTCATTGTACATAAATTCCTATACAGCCAACTTTATGAATAGTCAAGTTATCTTTCTCTCTTTAACAACATTTTTTAAAAAATTAAACGATATAGAAATCATCACACAACAATGTGTCCTTAAAAGCTTTTATTTTTATTGACCAAAAGTGAACACCATTATTTAAAATATATGAGTACTTATAAATCTTTATCTTATGTATCTGTATCTGTAAAAAAAATTGATATAATTATATAGGTATTTTTTATATGATTTTCTTCCTTTTACCAGATTTATAAATAAAAATACTATTATTGCGATATATATTATTCAGCATTTACTCAGTTCATGTCAACAGCTGATTTTGTCTATGCTTTACCTGTCAATTGTCTTCTATCTCTTTCACTCGTACCACACGACGATCGTTTGTTTCATGTAGGTTTTGTGGTGTGTTTTCTCTTGTTGTTCCGTCCGATGGTGTTAGTTTTTTGGTGATAAGAAAATTACATGTAGTTTATTTCGGTGATTATTTAGCACTATATGAAACTTTGATATTTGAATATAAGTGCTGAGTGGTTCGCCTGATCGACAAAATCCAGGTAAGAACTTATTGCGCATTCTTAATTTTATATAGTGACAGTAGTTGTTACTAATTGAAACATCTTATCAACCTTGAGCTATGAAAAACAACATAAGCGTGGTTTCTTTCTTTTCACAAAACATCTGGAAATAACCAAAATTACATATGGAACGACAAATTTTAATTATAATAAGAATCTTATTGCAATCTTATAATAAAAAAAATATTATTTAAGAACAACTGGCCTTTTCTGAGCATAGGTCAAGTACAAAGCCTTCTTCTTATATAAATAGAACAAATTAATATTCTAGCTATTCAAAATCATATTGTACTTTAGACCATCTTTAGACTTAATTGGAGGTAAATTCAAAAATATAAATTGTTGCATGTTGATTCTTTTATACTTATAGTATTCAAATTTATGCATACCCTCTAAAATATACTTAATTTTTTATAGAATTGAATTATCCTATAGATTAAATTATATGTGTTTCTCACCAAGCATTAGAAAAAAAATATTTTAAGAAACAAATATGACTGGTTATTTTTTGCAAATAGTTTACATTAACATGTTTGTATAATCAATTATTAATGGATACTAACACATGTTTGACATATGCACAAAATTCTAAGAGTTACATAATAAACAAAGTTAGAAATATAGAGTTACAAATATAACAGAATAGAAGAGTAAAAAATAGAATTAGTTCAATGTTTTATGTTATATTACTAACTAGCTTTTATAACAGTGTCGACAGGGTCAGGTGCGTCAAAACAAATAAATTAAAGCCTCCACTGGCCTATAGCGTCCATCACTATCCAATATATTTGTGTCAGTTGTCAGCTGCATAATGTTATTCTAGACATACTATAGACATTTTTCGTTTATTTTATTTTATTTTATATTGCAGGGTAGGCAGAGGGAAACTAGTATTAAGACACCCCGTTCTCCACTTTCTGCAGAATTAATTATTTTCAATCCATCGTTTTGCGTTGATAATTTTAATGTATAGGAAAAACCAAATTCAATCTGGTATATTTAACAATTTAATTGTAAGAAAAATATATGTATATCATCATCATCAGCCTGTCCTCGTCTACTGCTGGACATAGGCCTCTCCAAATACATCTGGCATATGTATATACAAATTATAATTTGTTTACTTTATGTATACTTATATTTATTAATAATTATCAATATGAGATTGATAAAACAACTTTATGTAATAATTATGTTATAGTCCGAGCTGACTTTAAAAAATATATTTATCCAATTAGAATTTGGTTATTACAAAAATATAAAAAAAGTTTGGCTTCTATATTATATAATTTTATAATTTATATCACTAAAACTGATTTAATATTGAAGACAGCCTGACTTTTTTATCAGATTTTCATAAATAATATAATATATTAATGATTATTATTATCTGTTGACAATGAGATCATTTTGATACATAATATGTGGTATATAAATTACTGAATAACCAATTAACCACATGTGAACTTGAAACCATGTCTGATATTAATAACAAATTAAGTACTTTCTAGATAACTTAAAATCATATTAAAAAAAAGGATGTCTAGTCAAGACTTTCTTTTCACATTCTGTCTCTATAAATAATACAGTTGCACTCTATATATAAGGCAAAGGGAACCTGGTGTTAAGACACTCCGTTTCCTACTTTCTGTTCAATTTTCGAAAAATTTAAGGCAAGTGGAAATCGAATTCACAACCGTCGCGTTTACAGCCACACACTACGCCATGACAGCCTCAGATTGTCTTGTAAATAAACATGAGTTTTCTACAAGTGATATTTGAACCTATAACTTTCGCGTGCAGTGGCTTCCAAATTACCAGACAATTCCCCCAAAAACAAAAAACACTTAAAAATGTAATATATCTAAATTTTAAAGATACAAAATAATAAGCAATAATGTATATGTTACGTGTAAAAGAACAATGTGCTATACAGCCTTACTAATTTTATCTGACGTTCTCTGTTCGTCCTTCACAAGGACAAGGTCGTTCTCAAGGGCGTCTGGCGTTTACACGCTTTATGATGATGCCTACGGGAGATACGGGATAATAGTGCGTTTTTAGATTACTGAAACAGTTTTTTTTGTTGAATATTTTAGGAATAGTTTTTTTTATGGTTTTTATTTCGTTTTTTGTGTAAATGTTTTGTATAGGATAATTTGCTATCGGAAACGAAAGTGATGAGGCGACATTTTATTGGCTTTGAAGATACAATATGCCTCCTAAGTTAGTAGTTTGTTGCTAAAATAATTTTGTGTCATTTTTTTGTGATAACGTTATCGAAGTGCCAAACGTGAGCTGCACAATTATTTAAAGTTTATAAATATTGAATCTTATTATCATTTACCGAATCTAGTAAGACGAACACGGCCAATCGGCAATGTAACAGCTATGTCTTGTCTTCTGAGTGAAGGTGGAGAACGGAGTGTCTTGACACTATGTTATGTATGCCAACCGTGCTAAGCGAAAAAGATACAACCGAAATAAGTGATTAACTTTTGAAATAATTTAGAATAACATTTTATAAAGAAATATAAATTTTTAATATAAAGAGACTAAATTGTTTAAATATTTTATCGATAAATCAATCAATTAATGAAATAATAAAACAAATGATGTCTTTTATTTTGGCAGATACACAAACGCTATTAAAGTCATATTATAAGAGGCTAATCATTTATTTTCTCGTGATGCCGTCTATTACAATTACTTTCATTAGTACTTAATATTAATAAAGAAACATTCCTCATTTTTTTTCACCTTTACGCTGTATCCCGCATATAGCAAGGTAGGGGGAGGAAACTTGGAACTTAATATTAAGACACTCTATTCCCATTAAGACACTTCTTTTCCCAATTTTCTGTCGAATTCTGAAGGCATTGCCTGTTGAGTGACGGAAATCACCGCCGCGCTCTGCCTCGACACCAGAACGAAGGAATGAAAATATTAAATAATTCATTTCCTCGATTGGGAATAGAACCCACAACCTGTCGCATTTACAAAATTGCCTAAATGTATATTTTATTATATTATAGATATATTTATGAATAGCTATTAAATTTTTCCCACATTTATTTGACATGCTGCATTTTTTGCTTCTTAAAATATAACGTTACACGGTTTCCCAAACTTTTTGTGACAATCTGACACTTTGTAAGACATAAAATACCTACTTTTGACAAAAAATATTTGTAAAAATACCCGTTTTGTTGGTAACAGTAAAAAATGTTGAGTATTCTTTTTTATTTCTTAATGTCTCGTAATTGTGTATAGCTGTAATAGCTGATAACCGTTTATGCACTTTTGTTGTACTTTTGCAGGCGTTTCTACATATTTTTATACTATATTTATGATGATTATTATTTGGAATACAAAACGCAGAATTGAGTTTCCCAATTTAACACGCATTGTCTCGGAAATTGGCCGAAAGACGATGAAAAGAGTGTCTTAAGATAAACTACTCCGCTATTAATATAGCGGAATTAGGCGTTAAGGTAAAACATATATATTTCTTTAAATTATTAGTATACCTTAGCTGCAAAAACTTTTTTCAATAAAATACATTGCATATTTAGCGCACCTCAACGTTGAACAAAATTATCTATATTTTAGTTATTTACAAAAATAATTTGATGATATTACAAAGCAAATGTTTCAACATCATAAGAGATGGCAGCACTGTATCTATTAAACTGAAATTGAAATTATTTTCTTTAAACCATTTCTCTTTTTTCCTATTTCTTTATTATAGAAATAAATTTAAATAGTACCATGGCAAAAAGTGCGGTGTTCAGCGCCGCCACTAAACACATAATGCCCCGAAAATTCGGCTTCGAAATTTCTATTGAAAGAAGAAAATGCGTCTTAACACTAGGTTTCCTCTTTGCCTACCTTGCTACGTACGCGGGTTACAGAGTGAATCCGAAAAGACTAATATAAACTTTAAATATTATTAATATTTATTGATTTTATGTAAAATTTAAATATTGTTTTATTATCGAATTCTACTACTTGCAAAAAACTACACAAGGACGCAACAAAATTAGGTATTAAATTTCTTTCACGCCTCTTGCATAGTCCACTTGACAAGTGAATGGCCAATGCATTCGATATTTACATTTCAATATTGGGTTTCTGTTTACCTGCGATTGCGTCGCACCTACCGTATTACGTGTTAGGTAGGTTTTTAACCGCTTATACTGCTCAGTCTGTTGAGACGATGGTCGTGGATTCAAATGAAAAATGGAGAATTTTCAACCCATGTATTTAAAGTCTAAGCGATGTTAGTTCCTGAGATAGGTAAGAGAATATAGGAGAATTTTTAAATTCATTATATTGATTTTGTTTACTTCCATACCAGGGGTAGAAAAATATTTTGTAATTTCGACGTAGCTTGATAAAGACTTATTGGTTAGTGGTCAGAAGTAGAATGCTAGTATATGTAGATTCTAATAGGAGCAGGTTCGAGTCCAACTATCTTTAATTTTTATACGTTTTGTAGAAGTAAATTTTCTGAACTAAGAATCTGCTCTGTTTATGTGAAAAAATATGAAGAAATATATAATTCCAGTTTCATAATATGTGGTTTATCAAACAAGGTTATCTTCCATTTGTGCAATATTTAAAATTAACGCACATCAAAAGTATTATCTCAAAAAACACTAAGTAATTTAATGTATAAATTGTAATATAAATATTACCATATATTCTTTCAATTTTTTATCATACATATAAGAATAAAAATATACTATTTATATATATATTTTTTATAAGAAGAAAAAGATAATATTTTTCCGCTGATCGTTTTGATAATTTGGCATATCTTATTTGGAATTATAGTCGATTTAATTTTACGAGTATATTCTTTTAAAAAATGTAGGGGTGCAGTGGGACCGCATCTGACTGTAACCGCGTTAGCTGTGAGTTCAATCTTTAATCGGGGAATAATAATTATATTATATTATATTATTAATATTATATAATTACCTATTTTTATTTTCCGGCCCTTGTAGACAAAGCGCGGCGTTGATTTTCGCCACTGGTGAAAAGTGGAGAGCAGTGTTAAGCTCCAGAGGTTCCACATTATAATTTATAGAACATATTTTATATAAACCTAAGAATTAACATTTTTCTTTCTTCTTGTAAACAACTTTCAACTTTTAACAATTTTCCATAATCATTAGGCTTTTTTTTCACTTGTCTATTAATAATATGTGGCTATAAACATGTTCTGCAAGGTCTCTTTAATTAGGTTCATGTTTATTTATATCTGTACGCGAATACATGCTGTGATAAAGCCTAGAAGCTATGGCTAGGTTTAACCGACTTAAAAAAAACATATTTGTCTGCTACTTTTCATTTTAAAAATACTTGAAAAGATGTTAACGTATCTTGCATTGCTAAATTTCTTCTATATTAGGTACTGTATTAAAATATAGATTTTTTATTATTATTAGCTTCGCGGTTATTCTTAAGTAGAAGAAGGAAAGCGAAGAAGAAGATAGAGTAAGAATAGAGTCAATTCGAGACATTAGGCACTTAAAAACGGCGCGACGTGGGCTTCAAATCCACAGCCATCACACTCAATTACAATTATGTAAGGAAAACAGTTATATGTAAACTAGTATTATTTTGCGATATTTTAAAATGTCCATGTAAAATTATAAAAAGTATATAATTCCATAAAATGTTATAAGATACTTATCAAATTTTGATCGATAACATCTTTATTTTTATTCATGGCTTAAAAAACCCAAAGCCTGTGTTTTGTGAATTGACTGTGCTTTAGCTCTACTTTCAAAGAATCATCGCTCTTCAGAGATAGTTGTTGAAAATTGAACCGTAATACTAATTTTGTAGAGTTCTTTTTATAATATAATATTAAAGTATTAGAGCTTCTATCAATTTTGGGGAAGAATTAATTTAGAAAACGAAATAGGGGATTAAAGTTCCTTCAAAATGTGGTGTATCATTTCAAAAGCTCAAAATCCTGTGAATAAGTGTACATTAAAAATAAGTAGGTAGATAAGTATTTTAAGATTTAAAAACGTCCCCTCAAATATATGAAAGAGAGTGCAGCTTATACAAGAATTTAGACCTTTTTCGTAGTTGCCCTGAATAAAGTATGCACAGGGAAGAAGTTTCTAAATGTAGATAATAAATAGAAGTTTTAACCTTTTTTACCGCATGTTGCAAGATAGATGAAAGAGACCTGGGGAGTGTTAAGACACTCCATTTGCTACTTTCCGATCAATTTTCGAGTCAATAGAGAGGAATAAAACGTCGCAATGTATCGTCTTACTATGAAAAATAAATAATGTCGCTCCCCCGAGCGGTTCGAACCCACTACTTATGCGTCTCTACGCTGTTCCACTACGCTATAATGACTTCTAAATATAGATACAAGCCCATATACTCTTTTTTACATAAAATATGCTTTGCTCTTTAAAAATTATAACTATACTACAAATTAAAGCTATTTAAACCACATTTTCTGAGTAAATTCTAGTGACATAATCTTTGCATAATTGCTGGCGCACACTGGTGACTTTTACACCTATATTGATTAAAGTTAAAGTAATTTTTATTTTAAATCATCTAATTCCATTCCATATCCAAATGCGCGCACCGTCTTTAAAATCGTCGTGGACATCCCGTGACAAAAGTAAATTTAATTTCAAAATAAAAAAAAGTTTGCTAGATCGCTTTTTAACTTGCATTCTCTTATTTTGTATTATGTTCTCCATTCAGCGTGAAATTGGCGAAGTGATAAGTGCTGAACTGGCACGCTCGGAACACCATAAGTAAAGAACAAGAGTTAGACAAGATAACAACAAAAGTAACCAGTGCGCGCCAGCTCTTATATTATACATGTGATATGTATTTCAATTTCTTCTCTAATGCATAAGAAAATGAAGTTGAATTCAATTTGCATCTTCCTTTGTTATTGCTGCTCGTTCGCTAGGCTATTTCAATAATTAATATGCTATTAAGTACTAAAGGCGCCAGGTCTGGTTCCCCGAGCGTCACTTTGGTCCCCAGTGTGGAGGTTGTTTCGTAATTGCCTCGTTTTGTAAGCCTCTTGGTATTTAACACTGGCTGGCTGTATAATTCGCGACGTTTTAAAATAGGTTACTATTTATTTTTAAGTACCTATTATTATTATTTTTATGCTTCGTATTTTTTATTCAAGGCCAGTCATGCAGCGCAGGGGCATAAGTGGATGGGTAAACGCAACAGGTTGTAGGTTCGATTCTCACTTGAAAAGCTTAAATATTAATATTTTCATTTCTTCGTTCTGGTGTCAACACGCCTTCAGAACTCGGCGTAAATTGGGGGGCGGTTATATGTGGGATACAGCGTGAAGCTGGAGAAAAAGGCGTTCTTAAAACTTTGAATAAACTTTTTGGTAGATACTTCAAGGGAAAAACGTTACAGTATAACATTAAATCCACTTTATCTGCTTTTTAAAAAAAATATTTTAAACTTTTTTTAAGAAATTGGTTCGATGACAAATGACGAAATGACTTCAGACATTCAATTCAATACTCAGTCGATACAACGATCATTCAATTTACAACGTCCAATTATCATATTTCTTACAATGACTAGCCTAGACGACATCTGAGATAACCAGTTCAAACCAGTTTATGGTAACGTCAAGAGCTGATATAATGCGTAGTAGATATTTTCTTTGAGGATTTTACATATTATTAATAGAGGCAAGGTATGACTGTGACGTGGCAAGTGTGGGTTCAATATCCGCTCAGGGGAATTTATTATTATTCATTAATATTTTCGTTTCTTTGTTCTGGTAGGATGGCAAAAGCACGGCGTTGAATTCCCACCGGAAGTTCGACGGAAAGTGGAGAAGTGTTTTAACAGTAGTCTCCCTCTGCCTACTCTGCTATGCTGCTATTTTAATTTATTTTATATAATATTAATTTGTTAATGAAGTGATATTAATGATGAGATATTTGGATAGTAATGTAATATATTTAATTTTTCTTTATATTTACTAATGCTAACTACTAATTTTCTATAATGGTTCTACCATATTATTAATAACAAATGAGGATGGTTTGGTGTGAACGTATAACTTAGTGGATTATATGGCCTAGACGGATTGTTGATTATATGGAAGGGAGTTTCGTGAAACTATGTTTCTTTGTACTCCTATATGTGCCTGCTATATGTGGCTATTAATTAATTATTTTATAAATGAAAACGGCATCTCAAAATCGATCTCAGACTTGAGAGCGATTTATAAAAACGGACCTTAAATAGAATTATTCTATCTATTAAATCTCAAAGCAATTATTTAATCTTAACAGACCACCCAATTACTTGTGATCATTATCAATACAATGCCAGCTTAGTCATTTTACATACGAGTACTTACATTCAGAAGGATATCTCACGCTCTCAAGTCACGAGTCTACATTTGATAGTAAAAGCACGCGTATAATATTTATCCATACCTATATTATATATTCGAAAGTAACTCTGTCTGTCTGTCTTTTACGCAATCAGGGCCAAACCGCTAATTTAATTGTGATAAAATACTCATACAGAGATAATTGAGGGTCTCGGGATGAACATAGGATACTTTTTATTCTCATATTTGTAATATTTTCTATATATACCAATACATTAAAATACTTATTAATTTGACATGCAATTTACTCCGCCATGATAATAACAACCGCCGTTGCTAAGCAGCTATTTGCAATGTTAATTGTTAGAAAACGTCGCCAAAAATGAGCTTGCTCAACGCATCTCTCTATTGAAAACTGAAAATAATTTCATAAATGTATTTAATAAATATTCGTATAGTTCAAGCGGGCGTAGCCGCGTTCCGGTCCACTTGTATTTAAATATATTGACTAAAATACATGCATTGTGCATCCGTGCATCCTGCCTCCAATAGTGTCATCTTGGTTTTGTATATTTTTTTGAATTGAATGCCTGCTGTTAGTGTAGACTATATATTGTTTGAAGAAACCGTTGTGGTGCAGACGGACGAACGTGTGATTGTAAACGCGACGGTTGTGCGTTCAATTCCCGCTCGGGGTAATCAATTATTTAATATTTTCGTATATTATTTATTATTATTTCGCATATTGAATGTTTCCGCATTGTCCTTCATATAGAGAAAATGCGTGTCGGGTGAAACTCCACGCTGCACTTTGTCAACCCTTCGGGCACATAATTTTTGTAGATTGAAATCATAATTAGACTGCATTTCCACTGCGCCCCAGCGCATAGTACAATACTATAGTATAAAAATATAAATTAAGTCAGCTTCATTGATTTACTCCACACTGAGCAAGGTAGTTAAAAGGAATCTAATGTTAAGACACTCCGTTTCCTTCTTTGCGTCGAATTGCGCGTTGAGTGGCGGAACTCTACGCTCCGCTTTAAATTGACACTGACACCAGATCAAAGGAATGAAAATATAAATTTAAATAAATATTTAATTTGTTCAAGTAGGGAACGAACTCACGACCAGTCGCGTTTACACGCGCCCCTACGCTACGACTTGCCTCGTATAAAAATATGAAAGGAATATTTACAATATTAATGTTTGTACAGTGGCTCTCTATTCTGTTTGTAAGTGCAATAATAAATGAATGCACTTTAAAAATTTGTACAGAAGCGGCATTGTGAAAGCATTTGAATGCTTCTCTGAGAAGTATCTACATTAATTTCAATTTCATAAAAAATAGGGAAAATTCCTTTAGAGAACTTCGAATGCTGTATGATAAATAAACTATAAATTCCACATTTTATGTTGACTTATTTTCCGGATTTCGTCTTATTTTAAAGAGGGAAAGAAAATAGTCGCTCTGATAACATGGTAACGCGCGGCGTTGAATTCTGCCACTCAACACACAATGCCTCATCCGGCGGAAAGCGGGGAATGGAGTGGGCTAAAACTAGTTTCCCTCTGCCTAGCCTGCTATAGGCGGGATAAGCTGAAAAAAAAGAATTATGTTCAGAGAGAATGTAAATGAAGATCTGAATATTTCCCATATTTGCATAATGTATTACACAAAAACAGATGTGTTTAGACTACTTACTAAACCGGTAAAACACTTATTTACATTAAATAACTTATTTTAAATGTGTCATATATCTATGATTCAAAAGCGAATTCTGTTGGTACTCGTGGCCAGGCCCTATTTATTACTAAGACTCTGCTGTCTGTCTTTCCTTCTGTCTGTTTGTATATTTGTCACCAGGCTGTATCTCATGAACAGCAATTACTTAAACGCAGAGTCAGGCTCCCATACAAAAAACGTTATTTTTTTGCCATTTATAGACAAGAATATGAACCCTTCGAATGCGAGTCCGATTCGCACTTGGCCGGTTTTATTTAAATGTTCGATCTGAAATCTGAATTAACTACTCTCGTATATTCTTAGCTTCACGCTGGATCCCGTATTTATACGGCAGGCAGAGAGAACATTGTATCAAAACACTGCGTTCTTCAATTTCCACCCGAATTCCAGACATCCAAATCATCCCTCTGCTTACCCTGCTGCTCAGGAAAAAGCGCAAAGCTGCGTTCTTTCGAATCGAACCATTAAACACTCATTCTTATACAAAAATGGCAGTAATTCACTATTTCACAAACATCACGTCTCGTATCACAATAATATATGCATTTTCCATTGTTTTTTTACGTTAACATTCACGGCGTACCGGCTGAAGACATTCGTCACCGTTTAGTTATTCGCGTTCATCGAGACTAAAAGATACAATTGCCATTATAATAAAATACTTTTAAATACAGTAGTATTCATGCAATACAAAAATGCTATTTTTTATGTTCGGTGGAAAATGGAGAACGGAGTGTCTTAACAGGTTCCTACTGTCTGCCCTGCTGTGAGCGGGATACGGCAGGAAGCTGATTTTTATTTTTATTATTCTGGAAAAAAATTCCGACTAATATAACGTTTGTTCCACTTTATCGCAAAAATTACTGAACGCATTGAGATGAAACTTTACAGTGATAGAACTTACACATCATAATGACACATAGCCTACAATTTCTGTAGTTTTTGTTGTGTAATTTGACTATAATATAACAATAAGTTTAATGAGTGGTCGAAGCTTAATGGTTTCTGTATTCATAATGGTTTCTGCGACCCCGTATGGTTTTTACTAATATTTTTTCTATGAAAAAAATAACAGAAGATATTAGAAAAAACTGCTGCAAAACTTTACAAAGCTTCCGATTTCAGGATTTTCTTCTTTGCATTTGTCAGCTTTTGAGTTTTGGGTTATTATAATATAAATAAACTATTTATAATAGAAAACATAATTGGTTTAATAAATTAACTAAAATTTTCTTCTGAATGCTTTATTATAAAATATATTATGATAAAAGCTAAAAGAATCCCATGATAAAAATACACACAGCCGCCTTGGTGCGTGCACGCAAATGCAGATGCCCTTGACTCCTCTCGTATGCAGCGGTGCGTGGGCGCAAGTTGAAAACGTTCTGCCTTTTTTTAATATTCTTCTTCGTTGTATCCCACACATAGAAAAGTAGGCAAACGGAAGACATTCCGTTAAATACATATTTTATTTCCTGGAGTGGGAATTGAACCCCTCGAACTCCTATTCTGGCTATATACTACAGTGTTTTTGTCATTACTACTTTAAATGAAAGCACTGTTTTACTTACTCTGTAAAAGCCTAATACAATTAAAACAAAACAGATTTTGCCAAAAAATGAAAAAGTGATATTTTCAAATATACTTACTATGTTTGATATTTCTTGAGTTTTCTTTTTTTCTGTTTCTTTTTTGTTTTTTATTTTTTTTTTGATAACTTATCAGCTTTTAGTTTATACCTTATGCAGTATCAGAAAGTCGTATAGGACGCGGCGCACGCGCAGCTATTTTTGTTGCACCCAATGCGTCGTCAATCGTTGTCGTTGTTTGTGCATACAAATATAATATTAACTTTGTATAAATACAATATATACGTTGGGTAAATATATCGAATACAATAAACGAATACATGATTGACATCCAAAATTATATTTGCGATTTTTTAGCTTCACGCGGTATCACGCCTAAAACAGGACTAGGCCGGGGGAACCTGGTGTGACAATCCGTTTCCACTTTCTGGCCAATTTTCGAGACCTAGAGTCTTAAATGGCAGAAGTCATTTAACACCTAGAAGCCTTTTAAAGCAACGCCGCTCTTTGTCTTCCTACCAGATGTTAAATAAAAATCCCTTGAACGGGAATCAAACCTATCGGTTTCCCTTTTTTCTATTAAAGTTAAACACAATAATTATATATCATCAATTATATTGAGTTTTTACTGTTCGTACAATTGTAATAATAATAACATCTAAAATATAAATAGAAAATTTTTCAATTAAAAAAAAACAAATCTAAATAAACTTAATAACATATTTTTCTATGTAAATTTCTAAATTGTTTCATTCGTTAGCACGAATTAATTAACTATGTATTCAGGACAATGACGAATGGGCGCTTACGTGAAATGGCACTGATAACTCTTATCAGTTACACTTATTGTGACCTTCAATCTCTTTTGTTTCAAGGTCAAATTCTATATTGGGAAAAGTATTTTGTAATTTAGAACGGGAAGCACTAAGACGTTTTTAATTATAGATTTAGATTTGACAATTAGATACTTAAAGATTGTATAGATACGTTTTATATACATTGAAATCAATTATTTGATTTCTTAATAAATCTATATATATATATATATATATATATATATATATATATATATATATTTTGTTGCTGTATCCTACTCATAGCATAGGTAACCTGGGAATCTAATGTCAGACATACCATTCACCATAAAAACACTTCCGTTCTCTGCCTTCCGCTGAATTCTCAAGGCATTACGAGTACCGGAACACAACGCCGCGCTTTACTTCATTATTAGAGTGAGGAAATGAAATATTCAGTACTTCACGCCTCCACAATCATCGCGTTTACAACCTTTGGCCACGACGTTAGGGACTATAAATATTTTCTTTGTTAAATATAACTTTAATAATAGCAAAGTAAAAAATTCGCGTTAAAAAATGCCTTTATTATCAAATTTGACCTATCCGCGGAAAATAACATGAAATAATTGCGAAATCCGAAGATTTTTTTACATCAATGCGAGTAGATTTTCGTATTAACTGTTATTATAATAATCATATTACATAATATTTACATCATCTCTACAAAAATACCGTAATCTTCGTATTATTATTCTTCAAAGCTCCTTAAAATAAAACGAAAATGCCACCAAATTAGTTCTTACGTTTTGGAGGTATAAACAAATGTACAAACAAACTAACATTTCTTTGTTTATATAATAATTTATGCTCGCAACTTGCTCTTCAATATGGCCTTGAAGAATTGGAGGTGCCTTACTACAGGTACAATCCCATGTCTGTTCTTGAATAATCGGTCTCGGAAGACCGGTCTATTATTACTGACAGGTTATATTGTTACCAATAGACCTGATATAGTACTAGTAGGCAAAGAGGCGCGCCGCGTAGTGATTGTCGACGTTACTATCCCACATGATGACGATCTCGTGAAGGCCGAAAAAGAAAAACTATCTAAATATTTGGACCTATCCCATGAGATTACCGCCATGTGGGATGTCAATGCGACTATCATTGTGCCGAAAGTGGTTTCGGTTAACGGTTTAATAGCGAAAAGCCTCGACCAACACCTTAAGAGGCTATCGCTTAGCTGTTGGATCAAGAACCGGATACAGAAGGCAGTGTTCTTGAGACGGCCACCGATGGCTTGTGGACCCTTATGCCGCCTTCGGAAGAATTGTTTTTTATATTTTTTATAATAATTTATATTTAAATTGATTCACTTATTTAATAAAAGTATATTCTGTATCCATGCTCTACTTTATAAAACAGTAAATAATGTATAAAAAGTAATTATTTAATTTATTTCTTATTGATTCAGTAAAACATAAATCAACTATAAATTAGTTCGCCCTCATTTCTCGTGTGCTCCATGTGTTGTTGCGGATCAACCTTCACCTCGAAAGCGATGTAGCCTGTGCACGTGACTGGTTGATAGTGTTTTTTTTTTAAAAAAACTAGTATATGCCTGCGGTTTTGTTTGCTGGAATTTGGAAATCTCTGATGGGGAATTCCGTTCTCTTAGGCATTTCGGAAAAAAAATCTCTTATACTTCCTTTCTTATTTTTTCCACATATAGCAGGGTAGGCAGGAGGAACCTGGAAACCAAATGTTAAGACACTACGTTTTCATGAGATTCTGTCTCCCAACCTAACTAATCACAAATTAAATTATTAAATTCTTACGCGAATGCGAAAACATTGTTTTGGTTATTGAAAGTAGGCTATAATACCAACTAATTCAATAATGTTTTTGAATATATATATATATATATATCAGCTTTACTTTTATAAGCAATATCGTTTTAATACTAATAAGTATTCAAATAGATCAACAAGTAAGTTTTCTTTGTGCATACTGTGAACATTATTACCATAGCATTTCCATGTATAGTGGAAAAAATCCTTCATTCATCTTGCATGCCTAAAATTCTACTAGCAACAGCCAGTCCCCAATGGATCAGTCACTTTTTTAATGGTCTTAGCTGTATATATCTATTTCTACATTAAGTATAAAAATATACAATCCATACATATATACAAAATATACATATCTATTTCTACTTAAGCTATGAAGTTAAAATATTGATGCCGTAGTAGCACAAAGGAAAATCGCGGCGTTAAGGTCTGCCACTCAAAATTCGGCGGAAAGTGGTGAACCGAAGTGTTTTAACTAAGTCCTCGCTGCCTACCTTGCTATAAGTGGGATACAGAGTGAAGCTGAAAAAAGTATCTTTTCATATTAGGTATATGAAAAATAATAAGATTCTTTATTGCACTAAATTAACACCTAATAAAACATACATTACGAAAAGACATACACAACGGTGGACTTATCTCTAGAAGAGATATCTTCCAGTCAACCCGTGGAAGTGGATAAGTGCAAAGTAGCGGGAAAGACAAGATAGTGCAGGGAAATTGAGAAAGACAAAAACAAATAAATAATAAAATAAAACTAATAGTAATAATAAATATAAAAAAATAAATAATTAGGCATGACATACACATAAATAAACATAAATAAGGTTTACATTTATTTTGTGTATATATATAACATCTAAATATAAATACATATATACTATATAATAAATACATATTCTTTATAACTTAAATATATACGTATATATACCTATATAATATTATTTTAAAGAAAATTTAGATTAACTAAAACATAACAAAGCTTGGAATCAAGTTGTGACTGTTGCAATTTGTTCTATCCCGCAGAGTTGACTGCGTTTCCACTCTAGAAATTTAACGGCCACCGCACATTGCTTGTAGGGGAATTATATTTACCGACTTCAACGAAAAACGTGTAATATGCGTTATTTTAATTCTTTAAGGTAATCTGGATCCTCGTGACATATTCCACATATAGCAGGCATATATTATAGTTGGATGAGGGAACATAGTGTTAAGACACTCTGTACTCCACATATTTTCGAGATATTGCAATTTGAGTGGTAAATGGCCGGTGCGTGAAGATGAAAATAGTTCAGTCCCCCGAGTGGGTATCGAACCCACACCCTGTCTTATTTACAGTCAAACATAGTACCTACCCCTGCGCCACGACGGGCTTCTTATAGTGGACCCGGACGCCGCTACGCCTGCTTAAAGTATAAGAATATTTATTAAATGTATTTATGAAATTATATTCAGTTTTCAATAGAATTAGTAAGAAAATATAAGTTTAAATAATTAAAAAGAATAATAAGTAGAGACATATCATTAGAAAACATATCTGAGTTATGAAAATGTACCAACAAAAGAAGTAAAAGTAACTAAAGGATATTCTTAATATTAGAAAAAGTACCTAAAATTTTCCGTGCGCGCGTACATAGATATCGACTCTATAAAATAACTAAATATTTTTCTATATTAAATAGGATAATTTTTGCGAGCAATATCAAATAAAATCCCAGGACCAAACTTTAAACTACACCAAGAAAATAAGAAGAACACCAAAGTGTAGTTTAAATTAATTATAAACAGCAAATAATTACGTAAAATTAACAATAGTTCGAAAATGTATGAAAATTTATAAAACCGTCAACGTCATCTGCCCGTTCGCGTCGGTCATACTCATACTATGCCGCCAGAAAGCTAGGTACTTCCGNCGAGCAATATCAAATAAAATCCCAGGACCAAACTTTAAACTACACCAAGAAAATAAGAAGAAAACCAAAGTGTTAAATTAATTATAAACAGCAAATAATTACATAAAATTAACAATAGTTCGAAAATGTATGAAAATTTATAAAACCGTCAACAACATCTGCCCGTTCGCGTCGGTCATACTCGTACTATGCCGCCCGAAGGCTAGGTACTTCCGAATCAGTGACATCTTCATCATCCTTAATTATTTATTAGACTGTTATATAGTAAACTATAATTTCCATCTAGATGAAATGCTAAAAGTGACTATTATATTTATTTTCATAAGGATGAATATCAAAATGTGGCGGTAACGATCGCCTAGCAACGGCGGTTGTTATTAAGATGGCAGAATAAATTGCATGTCAAATTAGAAATAAGTATTTTAATATATTAGTATATATGTGTAATGTAATGTTATAAAGCCTATAGCACTTCTTCTGAAGAATGCACAAAGTAAATCAGACCAGTAGATCCAGAGATCTTAGCGTTCAAACAAACAAACTCTTTCTATATATATATGTGTGTGAGTATATATATACTTGGCAATAATATATATTAATACTTGCCAATATGCAAACTAACAGGTTGTTACGTAATAATGATTTACAACTTAGAAGTTGATTCGCTATAGTCTAGGAAATAAGACTTGACGTTTCTTATTAAGTTTGTTGCGATATTATAATGAGCCTTCTCTTGAACAAGATATATGGGAATTTATTTTTAGTTTCACGCTGTCGCACTTAGCGGGTTAGGCAGAGGGAGCTTAGTGTTAAGATACTCATGCTCTGTTTCCCACATGCTGCCGAATTCTGGCGGAACGGAGTGTGCCCTGCATACCCTGCTGTAAGAAGCGGGAAGCAAATAAACCTAAAAAAATATTACATATGATGATACAATGATGCCACTGCTGGTGGTCAATACGTCAAATTCAAGGTATTAAAAGTAATTCAAGGAAAGGTCTGTCGTCAAAGGACCTTATGAATTAAACATATTTTTTCTAAAATTCTTTTCTAAATTTCTTCATCCATTAGATAAATAAAAAAAACAAGTAAAGTAACTCTCTATATATTTTAAGGCACTATGATACATTAACTTTTTTAGGATTTTGCTCCAATCATATGCCCGTGAACGCAGGCGTTCCCCAAGGCTGCGTGCTGTCCCCCATGCTTGTTTCTTCTGCATATCAATGACATGCTGGAGGATTCTAGCATTCATGGCTATGCAGATGATAGCAAAGTGGTCGCTGTTTACTCCGGCCGCGCAAGTCTCTTGGGAAAACACTGAACAGTGCCGAAATAAACTTGTCTCTACGGTTGAGTCATCCCTCGAGAATATCTCTTCATGGGGTAATAAGAACCTGGTCCAATTTAACCCCCTGAAGACACAAGTTTGCGTGTTAACTACAAAAAATCCCCATTTATCGTATCGCCAGTCTTTCAGAACACTCCCCTTTCAGCCGCGCCCAGTATCAGCATATTGGGCCTTAATGTTTCGAGTGACTGCCTCGAGTGAATTTGGAAGGCAAGGCCAAGTTGGCCTCGAAGAAACTGGGGGTCATCAATAGAGCGAGACGGTACTTCACGCCAAAACACCGATTGGCCCTATATAGGGCCCAAGTTCGGCCACACATGGAGTACTGTTCTCATCTTTGGGCTGATGCACCTCAGTATCAGCTTGACCCATTTGATCGCATACAACGTAGAGCTGTTCGAATCATTAAGGACCCAGTAAGCTGTGAAAGGCTTGACACTCTGGCTCTGCGTAGAGACGTCTCCTCGCTGTGCGTTCTCTATCGCATTTATCATGGTGAGTGTTCTGATGGTGATCATCCACACCATCTGGATACGTGGCACTCCACTACTGTGCGGTTTCGTAGAAATTTCCTTCCTCGCGCTACCGAACTGTGGAACGGTCTACCCGCGGCAGTGTTTCCAGGTCGGTACGATATGGGTACATTCAAAAAGCGCGTCTATCTCCACCTCAAAGGCCGGCAACGCACCTGTAGCTCTTTTGGTGTTGCACGGGGTCGTGGGCGGCGGTGATCACCATCAGGTGACCCGAACGCTCGTTTGCCTTGTCCTTTTACCATAAAAAAAAAAACTTTTCTCTTTTTCAGTTGCCAGGTTTGTTTCAGTCAATTAATATATCCCATTTTAACCTTTGTTATTTTTCTTAATTGTAATTATAACACCAATTAAAAACAATTACTGTAATCAAAAATGGCCCCGAACACCGGCCATATAACCACCGGAAGAAAGTCAATACAATTATTATGTTTATTCTTTGAAAAAATATTGAATATTCGAATAAGTAAAAAAATAACAATAATTTTCGAGGTGTATGATAGTAAACGCGACGGTTGTGAGTTCAATTCTCACTAGGGGAAATGAAAATTGTAACATGTTTTTTATTTTTTTTCCTCTGACAACGAGGTAAACCGCGGCTTTGGGTTCCACCACTCAACACGCAAGGCCTTCAGAATTCGGCGGGAACTAGGCGACACTAGGATTCCCTCTGCGTCTCTTATCCAGCTATGTGAATGAGAATATATGAATTCTGATAATTTCGCTTGTCATTTCTATAAATTATATTTAAATAGTAATCAAGATTTATATATAAAAACCTTATCAATGCCCTTTAACGGTATGTCCTTTTAGATTGATTTGAACCTGTTGAGTGTAGGCGGCATCGCTGATAACGTTATCTACGTGATAAGAGGTGACGGTCCACGGCGCCACAATATTGTCTCGGTTTTCATTTTAAAAATATATCATATCTTTACATTACCTCGAAGTGTTGTTTAATTGTGTATTGTTCTTATCTATCTATATCTTTTTGTTTCAGGTACCGTATTTTTTTTTGTATATCTCTCTCTCTCTCTTTATATGCATAGATATGTGTGTATGGAAAGCTTTATAGGTAAGTTTGGCTTATTATTTTTTACGGAATAACTAAAGGGTAGTGATTTATGGTTTGGACGGTTTCCAGGAGGAGCAGGTTTGAGTCCCGCTACGTGATTTTTTTTAAACGTTCTCTAAAAGTATTAATAGATTCGTAGTTCCATTTTTCTAAATGTTGACGTTAAAACGTTTATTTTATTTAAAAAATGGCTTCGTTACTTTATTTTTGTACGTAACATTAATTAAAGTTAATTAAAATTATCAACAGCTTGGAATCGATAGAATTATTATAATAGCGTTTAACTCCAACAACGAACTAACAATCCGTAAAAAAATAACACGAACAATGTTATTAACAATTGACACTTTTTTTTGTTTTAATTAACACTATACATTTTGCGCTTTAAACGAGAATTATAAAAAATATACGTATACTACTAAGTAGGTAGTATATGACTGGCCTACGAGTACTGTCTGTCAATCTGTGTATCTGTAAACGCAACTGCTTCGTTCCCCACTCGAGGAATTGTAATAGTTATATAAATTTATATTTTCATTTCTTCGCTCTGGTGTCGCGGCAAAGCGCGGCGTTGTGTTTCGCCACTCAACACGCAACGAACGACGACGGAAAATGGGGAAAGGAGTGTCTTATGTGTCTTAATCTGCCTACCCTGTTGTGTGAAGGATACAGTGTGAAGTTGATGTTATAAAAATTTTAACCTAGCTGGATTTGAACCCGCCCCTCTTGGAGACCGTCCAATATATGTATATACATATATTATATATAAAGTAGTAATAAGGTATTATTGACCGACACATACCCTAGAGTTCAAGGCTACGGTTATACTGGATCGTTAAACGTTAGCACGAACCAGCCGCGAGTCATTTGACTTTGAGCTTGGCGTTGAGTTACACACACAGGACGTTAAAGAGGGAAACCAGAGTATTTTGGCACTAGGTTTCTTCTGCCTTCTTTCTGCTATTTGCGGGGAAAAAGTATGAAGCTAAACAAATAGCTGAACTTTCTTTTCGCCGTTATATAAATTCGATTCGTATTCGAAGAAACCTTTTTTATATCTTAACGTGAATTCCCCGACGAAGCCATATACATTGTTGACTAATAATAAGATGGAGGGCGTGTGACTGTAAATGCGACGGTTGTGCGTTCGATTTTCACTGGGAAGAATTAATAATGAAATATTTATTATTTTTGATTTCTTCGCTCTGTATAATACAAAGTTTAATCATGAAAAAAAAGCTTTCGATTTCTATGGTTCACTTTCCACGCGTGAGAACATATTATTACTACGAGTCAACTCGTTGAAATATTTTATTCTGCATTCATTGTGTCGATTATTATCTATTGTATTGGTACTATAATAAAGAAATATTTGCTCGAATGGGAATCGAAGTCACTACCTGACGCGCGATCTGGTAACGAGGTAAGGCAGAAAGTGGGGTACGAAAGTGTCTTAACACTAGGTCTCCCGCTTTGTCTTATTTTAGGTACTACCTCAAAATAAAATTTCCTATACATATATTCCATTAATTTGGGTAGATGATTTTATTTCAATTTTTTGTAATTTTATTGCAATGTAAAAGCAAAATCCCTCCACAACAGCATGCAATAAGTATAAAGAGAGTAGATTGTAGAAAAAGGAGAGTCCTACCATTACGTCTTTTCCCTACTCTGTTATTGAAAATAAGTGAAAATACGAGTCCTACGTCACGTAACAAGACAACCATAGGTGTGCCCTTAACCTACTAGTCTGTGGCGTTCGCGCCTACGTGACGGAAACGGCGTACGGCGGTGTCTATTTTGTTGTCAGTTTTTTTTTCTTGACCTTTTTTTTTTATTATTGGATGGTTTTTTTTTAAGGATAGTATTTCTTGTTATTTGGATTCACCGCATATAGGTGGTCGGGAGAAACTGGTAGTGATATACTCGTTTCTCTACTTTAGATAGTAATATTATGTAATAATCAGTTTTATTGTGGCATTGACTTCAGCATCCCAATACGCAATTCCTCCAGAATTCGGCGGAAAATAGGAGACGTAAGTGCCTTAACACTAGGTTCCCAGGTTCCTAAGCCTGCCGTTGTATGTGCGGAATATAGCGTGATACCAAAGAAATGATTTAAATATGTAGAATTGGTGAGTGATCGTATAGCTTATTAGGCTTTTATAAAAACTCTTTATTAGGAATGGGAATAGAACCCACGTCCCGTCCCGTTTACAGACATACGCTTGCGTGCCTCCGTGCCACGACTGGCTGCAATCTTAAACGTATATTAATAAAAATTTTAAATATTACATAACTTGTTGTTTATGAGATTGTCTCATAGAGTTGTAATGGGTTTGGAATTTATGAATGGTGTAATCTATTTTATTGAATGTGTGTATGTGTGCGTCTGTGTGTGCGAGTGTGTGGGTTCCTTTTTATGTAAAGTAGGCGATGAAATGCTTTATCTACAGTAACTCCTAACCCTTAAAGTTGTTCTCATAAAATAGTAAGGATTTTAATAGGTATAAACAAGTAATATTACTTTTATCGTTGTACGCTTCACGTTGTATTGATTTTTTATTATTCGTTTAACTATTAATTAATATCATATATTTTAACGTAATATAATTAATTATAATTTTATCTAATTGAATAACTTTTTGAATCAAATAGCTGACGCTTATTGATTCAAGTAAATGAGAGGGAAAAATTTGAAACGGAACGGCAGTGTCTTGACACTAGGTTCTCAAGCTCCTGCCTACTCTGCTATGTGCGGGATAAAGCGTGAATCTAAAAGTGTTTACATACATTTTCATACAAAGAAATACGAAATATGTGTATTAGAATCTACAGTATCGTGGGACTGAGAACTTTGCACAGGCAGCTGCATAAAAATATTTTACTACGTATGGCAGTGATAGGTACGAAAACTTTATAAAAGAACACGTATGACTCGTTGCACCTATGTTACCTTATATATTTATCATTATAAAAGTAGGTACTTACTTGCCGTTTTTAGAAACTACCCTTAAATAGTCTCGGTAGTTGGGCGGAAAGTGGGGGGAAATGTCTTAATACCTATTGGGTTCCTTCTGGTTACGCTACTGTGCGAAACCGAAAATCATATTTTAATTATATTAAAATAATATAAAAAAAAATACAATTATATTTTTATATAGATATTTTTATTATAAAAAATTCAACTAACCATTGAAGTTTTAATTGATTAATTATATAGTTTTTTGTTTTTATTAAAACAAAAGAAAAATCTTTCAACCCGATTTAGCATAAATTATTTAACATTTTCTTGAACACATAGATATAGTTAATTTTATTTTATAATATAAAAATTGTTAAAGCAGCGTCGTCTTCAATAAATTGAACGATAGTCCTCCCATTTTCTCCTGTTTATGTCGACCTACAATATACATTTTTTATTTTAGCTGGATATACGTGGAATATAAAAGTCATCTTTATTCTGTATCCCGTACACAGTACTGTAGGCAGAGGAAACCTAGTGTTAAGACACTCCGTTTCTCATTTTCCCCCGAATTCTGGAGGTATTGCATGTTGAACCTGCTATGTTCGGGATAGAGCGCGAACTCAACGCCGTACTTTGCCTCGACTATAAATTTAAATAAATATTTTATTTCCTTGAATGGGGATCGAACCCACAATCAGTCGCGTTTACACTCAGCCACTCGTTTGTTCCCTTGCGCCATAAGTGGCCTTATGTGAAATATAATTACATATATTTTTGGCGAAATGAGCTTTCTTGTATATTAAGTCCCAAAGCTTGCAGGACGAAGTTGACCTGAAGCTTATCTTGCGCTCGGTGCACTTAATTGAACCAGTTGTACAGGTACCCGGCACTGTGGGAAGGCTATCAGGTTATTTTTAATGGTTTTAGCCATAGAATACGATTATAAAGTATGCGAATTATGTTATTAATATGAACGTAATAATATATTATGTAGAGAAGGCTTTTACTAATCCAATTTTTTTTAAATATTTGCCAATGTTTATGAAAAATTAATATCTTTCATTCTTTGTTACAAAATGGCAGAGTAGGCAAAAGGAACCTGGGAACCTAGTGTTAAGATACTTCCTTTATCCACTTTCTACCGAATTCTGGATTCATAATGTGTTGAGTAGAATCAAATTCACAATGCGTCTCCTTTGCATTTTTTTATGTTTAATTGAATTCACAGGTGGAGTGCCACCTCTAAAGCACTTCGACAAATTTTAAAATACATACATTATATTTTATGAAATATAAGCTATATGTAACTAACTATATGCAGATGCAGTTGCACCGTTTCAAGGATGTCTCGTAACTATTGTACGTTCCGCATTAATTATAACGTAATGAGAAATGAGAAAACGCACAAACAAATAAACAAACGTATCCGTACCTATTATATACATACGGACGAGTGCTCGCTCACTTCCTATTTACTCGCACTATACACGTTCGTCACGATCAAAAGGTACAACAATATGAATATTAGTAGAAACCATGATTTACGTAAGTGTTGCTTATTTTGTGAATAAAGTACCTTGTCAGACCATATATATGCGACTGTGAACGCAAGGGTCGTGGGTTCAATTTGCATTCGGGGGAATGAAATATTAACACAAGCGCAGCTTTAAATTCCGTCGCTCAACACACAATGCCTCAAGAGTTAGATTTCGACGGAAAATGGAGAACGAAAATATCTTAATGGAGTACGGAATATCTTAATACAAAGTTGCTAGGTTCCCTTTGTCTACGCTGCTATACGTAAGATACAATGTGAACGTAATAAAAATATACAGTAAAAGATTTAAAAGAGATAATTTTAGAAACATTTAATGCAATAGATATTTCCGATATCTCTTCTACACTAGAAGTATAAGATAGTCCATAAGATTTAACTATCTACACTAAGACCTATAAATATTCCCAGTTTAAATTCCCTCTAGCGAGCGAGGGAGTGTTCGTTGGAGTAACGACCAGATCAAAAAGGATCCCGTTTGAAACCAGACCGCGTATCAGAATGTATTAGATATTTTATATATAGTGGTATTGGTAGTGGGTGCGAATGAATGATTGGCGAAGGAATGATTTATTATTTATTAATAGTTTCATTTTCTTCGCTTTGAAACCAAGGCAAAAGCACGGCGTTGAGTTTCGCCACATAACACGCAACGCCGCGGATAATTCAACGGAAAATGGAGAACGGAGTGTTTTGACGGTAGGTTCCCTATGCCTACTCTGTTATATGCGGGACATAGAGTGAAGCTGAAAAAAATTGATGCTATTCTATATGATAACTTCTTATAAATCGATGAACGCCCGTACACACGAAAAAGCATGACTCATTGTCACGTTCTTCCTGAGCTGGATGTGCGAGCGAGAACATGCGATAGAAAAACACGACCGGTGGTTTTGGTGAGAAGTGGAGAACTAAGAATATTCACGTACCCCAAAAACAATTGGAAAATGCAGAAAATATATATGAAATACTATTAAATATATAAAATTAAAATCGACACGTGCTGATTCCAATAACGGCCGCTCCGTGTCGCGCCGGCAATCGCCATTACATCGTTTCAGACGGCCGACAGACACGTGGGTGGAAGTGCACCGCCCACCCTGATTGCGAACTGAACGATGCCGACGATGTGCTAGGTCAATGCTAGGGTTATAATTTTAAATGGTAAAATGAAATGAATAAATCAGCTGCACGCTATATCCCGCACATAGCAGGGTAGGCAAAGGGAACCTTGTGTTAAGACACTACGTTCTTCACTTTCCGCCGCATTTTGAAGGCATTGCCTGTTGAGTGGCGGAACTCTACGCTTTGCCGCTTTACTACGCTTCGACCCGGCCGAGTTGGGATCGAATCCACAAGCAGTAGTGATTACAGTTCACAGTTTTTGCATCTATTGCATCACGACTGGCCTCGGAATTGTTTTAATGGTAAATACAATTTTCCCTTTTTTTAAGAACTCGTCTGATACTATCGATGAATGAATATTTAGAGACCGCCGTGGGGTGCTGTGACTGTAAACGTAATAGGTTATGGCTTCATTCCTATTCGAGGATATGAAATTTGGAGTATTTTTCATTTTTTCCGGTGTCGAGTCCGGCGGAAAGTAAGGAGCGAAGTGTCTCAACACTAGGCTTACTTTGCTTACCTTGCTGTGTGGGATATGGCGTGAAGCTGCAAAAAATTAAAAAATCAAAATTTTTATTTAAAACGATGAATTTTTTTTTTATTTAATTTTTTATTTTTTTTAATCAAAGTTTAATGTAAATATTTGAGGTAAAGCACGATTGTACTAGTTCTAGTAATTAATGGTAAATGAATAACAATCAAAATACATTTTTTTCTTTATAAAATAACTTCTATTAACAGAGACGTAGATACAAATTTCTGTACACAACTAATTCATTTAAATTGAAAAAAATATAATTTACATGTTTTATTTAAAAAAGAATCGTGATAGATTCCATTGTTTAAGAATTTCCATGAAATTATAAATTCTAATTAGGTACTTGTAATATTTTCTCATAATTTTTCATCGAGGTCTTTTAATTAAGCATTACAGCAGTAATCCATCGAGTAATTTACATTGTTAAAATAAAATGTACATCTTTTTGTGTGACTGCCATACTTTATATTCTTCCAGCTTCATGCTGTATCCCTCATGAAGAAGGGTAAGCAGAGGGAATCTTGTGTTTAATCACTCCGTTCTCCACTTTCCACTAAATTTTTGAGGCATCGCGTGTTTTAAGCGGAACTCTACGCCACGTTTTGCATTGGTACTAGAGCGATATCATGAAAACATAAATAAATAATAATTAATTCCCCCGAGTGGGAATGGAACCCACAACCGTCGAGTTTACAGCCCATTCAACACCTGTTCACATCTCGTTGCTTATTGAGGCAATGAACAAATAAACATGCAAATTTCTATATATAAAAATATATAGTACAACTTGTTTTTAAACTTCTACTACAATTACATTGAAATACAATTTATTTATACTTTTCTTTTATTCATATTATTTTATTGTGTTCATTATAGTAGTAGAGTATTTGTTCAGCTGAAACATTATCTGTATATATATTTTCATTTCTTTGCTCTGGTGTCAACATTCAATACCTCCAGAATTTGGCGAAAACTGGGGACGGAGTGTTTTAACACTACGCTCGATATGCTCAACTAGTGTGAGAACTGTGTGGCTATCGTGGGTTTGATTACCAGATGGGGGAAATTAAATTTTTCATTTCCTCGCATTTATAATAAGACAAAGCGAGGAGTTGAGTTCCACTATATCTCGAAAATTTAACGGAAAGTCGAGAACGGAATGTCTTAACGCTAGGTTCTCTCCGTCTACATTGCTACATGCGTGATACAGCGTGAAGCGTGAAAAACAATTCATTACTTAATTTCCGTGACAGTAAGTTACGTGCAAATGATTACGTAAATACCCACCGTCTGCTGTACAATCCTTGAAATTACTATTTAACATCGATCAATACATAGCAGTAGATAGAAACTGCAAGTCATTTTTGATTTCGAAGCAAAAAAATGCAGACAGAGTTGAAAAAAAGAAGTAAAAACAAATGAGGGTTTATTAAAGTAGTCACACGGTCAATTATGCGCTAATAGTTTATGTATAGTTATTTTCTTAGAACCCATATAGCACAAAGATCTCAAAATTACAATAAAATTAATCAGCTTCACTGCTGCTGCAGCTGTATCTCGCATAAAGTAGGCATGGAACTAATTATAATAATTTAAATATATATTTTCCTGTTCTCCAGTGGGGATCGAACCCATTACCGTTGCGTTACAGTCCCACTCTTGTGTCCCTGCGCCACGCCGGTCCCAAGCTAGTTGTTTAATCGAAACTTTCATGAATGATTTGTTTTCCTTTTGGTATTTAGTAGAGTTATATTGCTAGTACAGTACGGTCGACAAGTTGTGTCCGCTGTGACTTTATGATTTCTACATTTTTTTCGCATTGTTCACACGCAAATTAAATAATTAATGTAAGAAAATGCGCAGCCATTTACATCTCTCTGTATAATAAGCGCACACTACCTTTTTTTGCTTAATGCTGAATCTAGGGAATTAACGTATTAACGTAAATACCCCACTTTTCACTGATTTTTGAAACATTGTGTATTACCATAGCGTGATAATGAAAATATCAAATAACTCTTTCCCCCAATTGGTAATCGAACCCACTACATACGCTGCATTAACACTAACAGATCATACCCATAGTATAGTAAGTAGAGAGTAGAGTCAACTGTCTGCTGGTGGTAGAGACGCGCGGCACAGACACCCTCTGCCCCCGCGGGCGCGCGGCGCTCCCCTTCTCCCCGCGCCGCCCGCCCCGCCCTCCAGTTGCTCCGCAGCTGCCGCGCGCGCTCGTCGCATACTACATGCGACACCGCCAGTCACCCAACATAATATGGATATATATCACATTCGCGCTCTTGTCAATATTCACTTCTCGTATTTGTGGTTTTGCGAAGTCTCCGATAAATATAAATGGATTATATTGTGAAGTGACGCCGGTTTTAGAATTGTAAGAATGATATCTCTAGTGTGGCCAACCTGGCGACGTGCTCGGCACATGGCACCGTAGCGCGATGGTGGCGGCAATAACGTCATTAATTACTAATTTGTTGTTGTGTGTTGTTGTACGATCATGTTGAAATGGTGGATTTCAACTCGTGCGTGCCTTTTTCTAGATATTTCACGTTATATTATAGTGTTGAGTTGTAGACGTCGCGGCGTGTGGCACTCGTGGCGTCCACGCTACATTATGGCGGGCTTTCGTTCCAAAGTCCTGTTGTGAATTGTATTCAACTATTCACGTCGCAGAACAACAAACGCTCCGACAATTACTATTATATAGTGTGTAGATATTGGGTTTCGCGGTTGTACTAACAAAAAAATTATGTTTATAAACATAATGGCGTCAGTATTTAATGATTGGCAAAATGTTTTCATTGGGCGCCGTCTGTGTTTTAATAATAAAACCGTGTACAAGTGTCCGTTGATTTCATTGCGTTATTACAACATTTGTTTCTAAATGCAAAAAAAAAATTGCTTTGTTCGTTTAATAATTTGGTCCGAGGTCGCTGCCTCCACTAAACGTAATGAGCGTTAATCACTCGGAACCGTTCAATGAATTTGTTTTTTTTTTAACAGCTGTAGTAGGTATGGCCTACTGGGAAACTGCTAAAAATCTTATAAGTTCTCTATAATATGATTTATTTATGTACATCTCTATTCTCTACTAATTTTATATAGGTGATGAGTTTGGCTGAACGCGCTTATCTCAGGAAATACTGATTTTAAGTTAAAAAATATATTTTGTGAAGCATAATCCATTTATAGAAAATATTCATCGTTTCGATGTAATTCACTTTGCTTGTCAGAAGTATCTCAGGCATTTAGAATGTGGATGACAATTGACTACTATTGCTAATATTTCCATTGGAGCACGCGTGCGAAGCCATAGGTGCAAACTAGTTTAATATAAAAACATTTAAAACGTTTAAACGCCAATTTATAATGAAATGGTTAGATAATTTCATATACATATAAAATTAGAATGTGGTCGTAGTATGCAGTAGTACTATTAACTATAAGTAACTACTGAGGGCACGTAGGCGTGGTCAGACACATACATTCTCCTAGCGTCTACTTCCTTAATAAAGTGAAATCAAGTTTCCAATATTATTATAAAAAAACTATTTTACTACGTATCTAATACTATAGTAAAACGTCACGTTTTTTTTGTTTACTGATTAATTTGTTTTGGAATAAGAAACTTATTTGAATATACTAAAAATTATTTTATAGTCATTTAAGTAAGAAGATTGAAGTAGTTGAATGAGATTAATTCTAAAATATTAAGCAATTTAAATAGTGCTTGAATAGCGCTCTAATATGTTCCATATGGTATATTACAAAATGTATAACCTTTCATAGAATAAAAATAAAATTTTGAGTATTTTTTCCAAATTATAAAATTACCTGACAATTGATTAATTATTTGAATATATTATCTCAATTTTTATTTTATATTTCAATAGTTACAGACTCGTCCATTTTTTAATGAACAAATTTTTGTCATAAAATAAATGCATTTTTGTTTCGTGTTGTCGCATTGGGGAAAGGTTATGCAACGGGAAAACGCCACGTGGCCCCAAAGGCTGTACTGCGCATGTCTGTCCGAATACAACCCTACAGATTATAATATACCTTTAAAAAATATAAGATTAACTTAAAAAAATAGTTTCAGGCAGAGAAGAAAATTATAAAGTTAATTATGTGATTTTGTTAAACGCAAATTAATGATTAATTTAATGATTTTTTCCAAATATATCAATGATTTTATTATCTATTATTTAATTATATTTATTTCTAAATCTATCTAATTAGCCAACACTGTGTCTGGTAGTAAACTGTGTCTGCCACGTGGTGCTAGGTACCACTGCGCAAGTCTACGCGTCACAGCTGTGAAATGGGAAAATCGTTACCTTAACTCGCGTCACGTGGTCTGTCTTTGAATTTCACCTTTGATTCTTAAGTTTTGTCTGCCATTGAAGTTAACGATTTGATGAAAAAGACAGGTTACGTTAGCGATTCGATGCCCATTCGAGGAAAATAAATATTTGATATTTTCATTTCCCATTCCCCTTAGCCTACTCTTTCTGGTACATGCAGAATACGGCGTGATGTAAAAAAAATATTTTTGTGAATTGAAAATTATTAATTAATAAAAAAGTTAAATAATAATTTAAAAATTAAGTGGGAAAACTATCATTGTTTAGGGTCCATTCTAATCAGACTTCACAATTCGCTCTAATTAGATAAGATAAGAAATTTAATTGTTCCACTGGTCTCCAAAGGAAATTTCACGCGAGCAAATATAATTTAGTGTGCGATAAAAAATAAATAGCTTTTGATAACATTTGGTTTACACTTTTATAAATAACAGCTGTTAAGGTCATTACAAAATGTCGGTATCGGTGCCGCATATAGCAGAGTAGGTAGAGGGAACCTAGTGTATTTTTTTATTTTCTTATATTTTAACTAAACGCCACAGACGCGTGGTCCGTACTTTTTTCAGGTTTTCAAAATTATATTTTTTTTCATCTGTTACTTAAACTGGCTTATAAGTACCAAAAAAATTCTCTAGGTAGTAAATTCCTAATATATAATATACCCTAGAATCCTATTGTTATTATTATTATACTATTTCACGATAGGAACCTAAGTGTTAAGACACTCCAGTTCACACTTTCCGTCATGCCAAGGTCCCTGTCTCAGGAGACGCTCTTGCGACTTCATAGACTCTTTGCCGACTCTTTGTTGGCACCCGTAAAAAGATGACTAAAAGGAGGTCACAGCTCTACTCGGCCTCCCATAAATCGGTGAAGCTGTAAAGGCCAATACGACCAACAACTTACTACACAAAGGTTTCCGCCGAATTTTATATTTTAATAGAAACTATTTAATAAATAAATTTAAGAGTAGTTTTTTCCGTTATGTTATTGTACATATAGGTAGGTACTCGACGTATGTTTGTTTTCTTACATTGATTTCCTGACCTTTGAAGCGATCACGTGGGGTGCCACTTGCCGAGGAATACCAAGACAACTTTCACTAAGTATTTTATTTACCTTGTTGGCAATTGTTATTGGATAATAAACAAATCCATAAGCAAATTAATAAATGTAATTTTTTTATTACACATATTCTAGTGTACTTACTCTACATTTTCCGTCCACATTGCGCACAACAAACATACATTTAGCTATAATTATAGCTAAATGCAAACAAGTACTTTTATATACATAGCGCATACAATATCTTACATACGCGGCACAGGGCGCACATAAGCGTGTGACTATAAACACGGCGGGTCGTAGATTCGATTCCCATTCGAGGAAATTATATATATATATATATATATATATATAATTTCCTCGAATGGGAATCGAATAAAAGATAAGAAAATCGAAATATATATATATATTCATTTCTTCGCTATGGTGTCAAAGCAAAGCGCGGTGTTGAGTTCCGCAACTCTACATAGTATAGAGTTGCCTCTAGAATTCGGCAGACTAGGGAGCGAAGCATCTCAACACTAGGCTACCTTCGCCTATCCCGCTACATGCGGGATAGAACATGAAACTGAATAAAAGAACATAAATGTAGATACCTATATACGGAAATAAAATTCTGTTCCTCGGTCAACTCATCAGGATACAATAAGATACCGGTTTTCCCGCAGACGCATCGCACATTGCTATTTATAGTTCTTTTGTATTGTACATACTCGTATACTGTACTCTTACTATTATTTGATATTTATGTTGATATTTATTCACTATTATGCAGGTTGAAAGCAACGTTTGTAAAAGTATGTGTTTATTATACACTGGCTTTTACCTGCGGTTTCGCTCCTGTAATCATATAAAGCTAAATAAGGGAGGATCCAAATTATTGGTCAGATCATAGTCTGTTAAAATGTTCTTATATGAAAGTTCCAGTCCAATTGCGCATATACGAAGACGCCTCATACCAGAGATAGAGAGATAGATTAATAGAGTAATAGACACATTCCCAATGCCGGTAACTCTGACCACAGGTACGATTAATTAATGTAATCCACATTAAGATGTACATAGTTTTCGTGTCGATGTAAGCATCACATGATTAACATGGTGGATTATAAGCCTTTCAATAAATTTACCTTATTTATTTATTTAATACAAATAGCTTACTATACCAAAAAACAAACTTTTCAGCTTTATAATAAACTAGCGACCCGCTCGCGGCTTCGCCCGCTATTATTAGGGTAAACTAACGCACAGACAAAAATACAAAAAAAAATAAATATCGTTGTTTTCGGTTCTATTACGTTATTAAATGCACACAAATAACATTTTTCTCGTATTTATCTTCAATGTACAGACACCGACCCTATACGATTTTGTTATTAGTATATTTATAGATGTTTGTATATCGATCACATTATTTGTCCTTTATACAGCGAAACATTTGTCGCTCTTTCGTTTCAACACGTAGAGGGTATTAAACAATTCAAATAATTTACAATGTACGGCATGATACTTACGGATGTGCTATTTTTATACGATTTTTCTTATATGTTTATCTATATGTTATATGAGTTTGTTTGTCTTACTATTTCTCCAAAATCTACTTCTACATTTAAAAACAATAATCTATATATATAAAAGCACTTGTACTCACTGTCTGAGGTAAGACGCACGCATAGCCGTAACCGCTGATAAGAGAAACGTGAAATTTGGACAGATGTTTACTTTCATTATCTGGACATCCGCTAAGGAGGGATTTTGAAAAATTTTAACCCTAAAGCGGTGAAATAAGGGTTGAAAGTTTGTATGGAAAAAAAATTTAAATCGGCACCGATTTTTATAAAATTTGAAATTTAGATTTTTAAAAGTATTTAATTGAACATGTGTTTCATTGTTTTCTAGAATTCTCCCCCTAAGGGTGCAAATAAGGGGTTGAAAGTTTGTATGGAAAGATCTTAAAATGGCTACCGATTTTTATAAAATTTGAAACTTACACTCTTAAAAATATTTCATTGAACACATGTTTCATGGTTGTTTAGAATTCACCTCTAAGGGTCCAAATAAGCAGGCAAAGCTGCGCGCGCCCACTAGTAAAATATAAAGCCAGGACGGCACAGCAGCAGTAACAGTTTCTGACTGTAAATGGGACGGTTGAGGGTTCGTATCCAATTCGAGGATATGAGTTGTCTTTACTTCCTCGCTTAGTCAAGAAGATAGACCGCGACGTTAAATATGGCAACTTAATATTTAATGTTTCAAAGATTAGCATTAGGCTTGCACTGCTCATCCTGCTATATCCGGGAGCGGGATACAGCGTGAAACAAAAAACTTATATATCTAAATACAATTTGGTTTTTCCTCCTCAAGTTCAATGCAACGAAGCAAAGGACCCAAGTCTACGCTTAGCGAACACTTATCGCGACAAGGTCACGTGGCTTCCACGCGGACGTCCGACCTTAATGCAACTAACATTTTAATGTTTATATCGATTTATCTATTATAATATATATTTAAGTAAAGATTATATATTATGTAAATATGTTTATACAATTATTTTGATTTCCCGATAACCTTTTATTTGTTATTATAGTCGTTATTTATAGCTTCTGAGTTAAATGTCAGAAAAACTAACTATTTATGTTTTTTATTTCACTTTCATTAAATAAATATTAGTTTATTTATTATTATTAATTTTAGCAATTTCCTTTATTTTTTAAATATTGTAATCAATAGTAACTTTTTGACTATTCCATGTGTACCATGCTTTTTTAATATATTCTATAACAAAAAATATATAGAGTGCTATCGTTGTTTTTAGTCGGTTGTCTTTCAACCGAACAAATTTTGAGGATGTCTTTGATGTCCTCAAACGGGACAATCCCGCTCAAAACGGAACATGTGGTCACATGAGGTAAACCCCAATGCCAAAACATTTCGTAAATAACCATTTACTATGTGAAGTGTATAGATAGATAAAACGTGTGTTTTCACACGAACTTAAATATCTTGTTGCAATAGTAAATTATCGTGAATGGCCCAATCAATCTGTTCACCAGCTCGTGTCGTGCGATTAGTGAATATGGAAGGAAGGTCGACTTGGAAATCGTCCGTGGCAATGTTGGCTATAATGGTAGACTGTAGGGTTGTCGTGATTTTAACCGACTTCAAATAGGAGGAAGATGTGTTTGAGTTTTTTTTTATTTCTGTAGTTTTTTTATTATATATCTTTTTTTTCTTGTGTGGATCTTTATTTGGGTTCTTTTCAACGTGAATATATGTGAGGTTAAATTGAACTTTAGACAGGTGTATAAAATTTTATTTTTCTGTCTCTAAATACTTTTAAAATCAAATTAAAACAACATTTTCTTAATCTCAATTAGTCGTCGCTCTTTAGTAGTCGCTTTGTCTTTTTCTTTATTAATTTTCTTTTTCTGTTTCAACTCTTTTATGTCATTGTATATATTTATATGTTTGTATGTGTGTATGTTTGTATAAGTATATTTATGTAGGTATAGTAATATTATGTATATTTCTATATAGGTTTATTATTATTATTAGCATAATATTAAAATACCGCACCCGAATTATTTATAATTTATATAATTACATTCAAGGGTTTCTGGTATCTCTATTAGAGATAAGTTATCCATTGTACACATTTTTTCTGTTGTCATAAGTTTTCTTACTTTTTTACTTTCTTTCTTGTGTGGTACATAAATAAATGAAAAAATACTGAGATTGGAATATACGTATAAATATAAAGCTTCACGCTGTATCATGGCTGTATAACATAGCAGGATCAACAGGGAGAACCTAAGAACGTAGTGTTAAGATCTCCACTTTCCGCCAAATTCTGGAGGCATAGCGTATAAAGTGGCAAAACTTAACACCACGTTTTATCCCGTTTCCGGAGACGACAAATGAAAATAATAAATATTTCAATTTTTTGAGTGGGAATCGAATCCACAATTGTTGTGGGCGCGTACATACGCTTGCGCTCCTGCGCCACGGCTGACCTCAACGTACAAATATAATTGCTTTTATATTACAATACGATGGTATCATCGTGATTTTCGACACGATCCATGATATCACCGAAAACAAACCTTGGCCCACTGTCACCGTCCTTCTCCCGACTGACTGACTCTAGATAATTCTATCTCCGGCTCTCTCTGCATATAAATTAAGACTTCTGTAACCTAAAATATTAAATTTTCCAGAGAAAAAGAGTTCTATCTGTAAGTTTAAAAAATTGATTTTTTTTAATGACTCATGTTGGTTTTCTTATATAAATTAATTTGTCGGAATTCAAATTGGCCTTGAAATCTTAGTTTTAGCGCATAAAACGGAAACAGTCCATTTAAGTTGATTACGTTAATAATATAATACGCGTTTCTAGTTGAAAAATATGTCTTAAGCAAGTGAAAAGAATCTTTCAAGCCGATTAGTTAGCTTATTAACCGACTTCTGTAAGAAAAGGATCAATTCGACTGTATTTTTAACCGACTTCAAAAAGAAGGAGGTTATCAATTCGAGTGTATTTTTTTTTTTTTTTTTATGTTTGTTACCTGATAACTTTTGACTGGGTGAACCGATTTTGATAATTTTTTTTTTGATTGAAAGGTGAGGCTTCCCGAATGGTCCCATTTTTTTTTATCCGTGTCTGACAATGGTATCTATGAGAAAATCACACAAGTCTTAAATTTGCATTAGGTATTTGCGCGACAAATAGACGTATTACTCAATTTATAATTTTGAAGTCGGTGTCGAGCTAATACTACAACACCTTTACTGCAATATCTAATAACTAAACTTATCTTATTACTATACTAGACTTCAAAATTATAAAAAAAATCTTTGTATAATTATTTTTCACTTTTTAGTTCGTTGTTAGAAGTCGGTTTTTCTTTTTGTTAAAAAATGATGTATGTTTTATATATAGATGTCAAGTGCAACAGCTTTAGCATATAATTCATACTTGTGTAGTAGGTAAACTACTTACTAATAACACTAAACAGTAATATTTTGTTAATAATAATTATTTTTTGTATTTTTTCTTAATTAACACAGGCATGTTTCCGGCCTTTAAGCTGACTTCCTTGGGTGATTCTTTAATCTGAAGGTTGGCCTCTAGCTTCCTAAACTCTACTCTGTTTAATGCTAGATTGAATAGTTTTTCCAGGAAATTGATACCGATCCTTTTGCTGATGTAATTCAGCCATGACTTTTGGCCTAAGTACTCTATTTTGCGCATTTTAAAAATATATTAATTTAAAGCTTTTAAAATAGAATCAGAGATAGAAAGAGGCCAGGCGTGGCGTAAGGTGTGCCTGTAAACGTGATTCGTTGTGGATTCTATCCCTACTGTACGAAATGAAATATTTATTTAAATGTAAATTTTCATTTCTTCACTCTGGTGACGAAGCAAACCACGGCGTTCAGTTCCGCCGCTCAACTCGCAATGACTCCAGATTTCAGCGAAAAGTGGGAAGGGAGTGTCTTAATACTCGTATACCTCTGCTTATCCTGATGTGTACGGGATACAGCGTAAGTCTAAAAAAAAGATTTGATTTTGATATTTAAAAAAAAAAAAAGAAAAAAGGTACGAACCACATGTCTATACAGCTTCAATATATAAAAAAAAATACAAAAGAATTATAAGGCTACATGGCGGAAACAGATATCCCTATTTAATTGTTTATAGTTAAAACCGGAAAAATTGCATTGTTGAAACACGAAACACCGTTTTCTAAAAACAACAAATGTTTTATTGTCCATACTAAAGTTTCACACCACTCCACTCCACCTCTGCTCTGCTGGTACAGTGAGTCTGAGTGGCGAGGAATGCTATATGGTAACGTGAGATTGGTGAATGGGATTCGTTCAACGTGGCCTGCGGTCGGTCTGTGTGTAACCTGACCATATTTATTATGTTTTTGTATTTATTAATATATGTTTATATTAGGAATGTTTTTTTTTCTTTGTCTTATAAAATATTTATAATGAATAATAATATTTTGGGTAAGAAATTAGGAGTAAAAAGCCTGTAGTGGTTTCCAACAAAATGCAATTACTTTTCAGTTCGTACATCACTTTTTGAGGGTGATATATGGGGTTCGAAATCCATTAGGAAAAATATATTTTTTTATTCGCCTTACGCTGTATCCCGCTTATAGCGAGATAGATAGAGAGAATCTAGTATCAAGTTATTCCAGTCTCCACTTCCCGCACAAATTTGAATTAGATGGCGATTCTTGTTCTTCATTCTCTTCCACGCCATGATGAAGCCTACCTTAATGAAAATGAATTATTTTCATTTCCCCGACCTGCTTAGGTAATGTGCGGTAATCACGCCATCGCTATTTATTTCCACATTTTCCACCTTCAATATTTCTCAATGTAGTTTGTCATTTTATTTACCAATCCAGAAACGATCAGTCTCGCCACTCAATATGCAATGTCTCCAAAATTCAGCATGGGGAACGCAGTATTTTAACCTTAGGTGCCTTTCGCCCCCGTCAATGTGCAGGATACAGCGTGAAGCTGAAAAAAAACCTTAGTACTTTTTGTTTTAAGGAAATTTATGTGGAACTTGTACATAAAAGAATTACGTACATAATAAAAATATTTCATAATAAGTTTATTATCTCACTTGTTTTTATTATTAATTATAATGCATAATAAATATAAATGAGTTCTTTTACCTTAAAATTCTCGTTGGAATATTGTTATGTATTTATATGTCCTATTCGCATAGTAATAAAATAATAATACATAATATTATTAATAACTTTTATATTATATATGTTTTATCATGATAATATATTTAATTAACTTATATTTTAATCATTACAATTTTATCCTTGTAGAGTTTACCTTATTATTATTTTCTTTCGTTGTCATCAATATTAATAATATTAATTGTGTGACTGTAAAGCGACCGTTGTTGGTTCGATCCTCACTCGAGGAAGTAAAATATTTCCATTCTCTCCAGTCTCCAGAATTCGGCAGAAAGTGTTGAACCTAGTGTTAAGACACTCATTAATTAAAATCCTGTTTCCCACTTAATAAAAATTGTCTATAACAATTAACGCAAACACAACAGTGTTACATTCGACCACAGCTATAGTTAACGCAATTGTTCTACGAGACGAGGCATAGGCTGATATCTATAGCGCAAATGACCGCATTCCTGGTCGCCGACGCGTCTGAAACTGGAGCGGGCGTCCGTTCCGTTGCATTCTCTCTAGTCTGACTAGACATATTCTGTGTTTCCAATCGTACCAGCTGTTTCCTGGCGTTGATTTGCTCTTATCTTATATTTTAACCGACTTCTTAATGTGGGGGTTATGAGTTTAGCATGTGTGTACATATTGTCCACAAATTTCTGGACAACTAAAAGTCATATCGAAGTGTTTCTTTTTTTTTTCATAGGGCCTGAAAAGTGAGGCCTTGATACAGGTTTAATGTACTTAAGTACAGAGGGTCCAGTCCATAAGGAGTCTTTCAACCTTTACATGTCAACGTACCTATGTAATATGGACAGTAGAAAATAATCTTTATTTCACATAATCATAAAATCATGTAAATAAAAAAAATATTCGATATTAATAAACATTTTACTTGTTTATATTATGTCGAAGAATAATCTTTGAACCTATCGCAGAGACTAGTTTTTTTTAGCTTTTAGCGGTATCTTGCACAAAGCAGGATAGGCAGAGGGAACTTGGGAGCCTAGTGATAAGATCCTCCCTTCCCATTAAGACACTTTCGTTCCCCATTTTCCGCCTAATTCTGGAAGTATTGGCATGTTGAAAGGTGGAACTCATCACCGCGCTTTGCCTTGCTATCAGAGCGAAGAAATGAAAATATTAAATATTTAATTTCCCATAGTGGGAAACGAACCCATAACCTGTCGAGTTTTAAAGTCGCACATTTGTGCCCCTGCGCTATGATTGGCCTGTAAAGAAGAATCTTTGAACTTATCGCAGAAACTAAGGCTTATTATTTAAATGACCATATGTAGGTACATTACATAAAATGTACGTCAGTCTTATTATAATTCTTTGACCCCGTCTAACTAGATATAGGCATAATTACGCGGAAATTCTAAATAAATACTAATATATCGGGACAACGTCTGTTTTCGATTCGATTCCCAATCGGGAGAATGAAATATGTTCTCGTTTTGGTGACAATACAAAGCATGGCAATAAGTTTCGGCATTCAGTACGGGTTGTCTCGGAAATTCTTTTTTGCGAGAATAACGGAGTGTCTCTACACTAGATTCCCTCTGCCTATATTGCTATATGCGGGATACAGTTTGCAACCAAAAAAAACTGATCGTTGAATACATCTGAAAATTTAATCACCGACTCGAGAACTGCGTGAGGGTCGGGTAACGTGAAATGTATATTTATTCTGTGAAAGTCAAGTGTCAGCTAAGTATCCGCCGCCCTAGATAACTTGTTATATTAATGTTATAAAATATTTGTTTGTTTTAATTTATTTTTTACTCAAGCATCTTTCAAGTTACCCTTATTGTCTGGAGATTCATTGGTTTTTCTTATATTTTTTTATTATTTTATTTTATTATGGATGAACTTTAAAATTTTCATATTATATCTCTCCAATTTTCGGGATACCAGTTCTACTCACCTTACACCGATTTTTTATTCGAATCTAAAGAAATTTAGCCTCAAGTGAGATTCGAACCCATACCTTCAAGTGTTCTTGTAGAATATTTGTGCATTTTCTTTATAACATTAGGACCACGACCGAGTGTTTCAACTAGTTCTGTAGATGTTAGTTAGTGAGCATGTAATTATCATATTGGTACCAAAGTTCATTATATTATTCAAATTAAGACTCGAGCCGCTCTACAGTGCTGTTAAATAATACTAAATACCTCCTTATATTATGAAATTGTCTTTGAAATCGAAATGCTTGTTTTCATATTATAATTATATTTTTTTATTGGACCCTCGTGATGTAGTGTTTGAGTTGAGTTCTTACTCTAGGTTCATATCCCACTCGGGTCATTTAATTATTTTCATTCTCCACTAGCGTTCTTGAGATAATGTTTTAGTAATCTTTGAATTTTTTTTATTTATACTTTCATTCACCTTATTGTAGGTGAATGAAAGTATAAATAAAAAAATCTATAATTTCTTAGATATCTAAATATTTTTCTGTTAGTTTTTATTAAATAATCCATCCAAATGATTGACAAGCGGATTTAGATGAACTATTATATGTAAACTGTGCTTAACCTGGATTTTCGTTTAGAATTGGTCATTTTTATCTTGATAAATGTATGGCTTAGCGACAATTTGTGCTAAACTGGCCATATTTCATTTCTATTTGATGTCAATACTGATTATGTCATTGGTATGGGCGTGTTCAGTCATCTTCATATTTATATTATTACTAGCGCACGCGCGCAGCTTCGCTTGCTTATTTTGGGGGTGAATTCTAATAAACCATGAAACACATGTTCAATTAAATACTTTTAAGAGTCTGAATTTCAAATTCTATAAAAATTAGTGCCGATTTAAAAAAAAATCTATACAAACTTTCAACCTCTTATGTGTACCCTTAGGAAGAGAATTCTAGAAAATGAAGAAACACGCGTTCAATTAAATACTTTTAAAAATCTAAATTTAAAATTTTATGAAAATCGAGGCCGATTTAAAAAAAAATCCATACAAACTTTCAACCCCTATTTCACCCCTTTAGGGTTAAAATTTTTCAAAATCCCTTCTTAGTGGATGTCGATGACGAAAGTAAACATCTGTCCAAATTCGATGTTTCTTTCATCAGCGGTTACGGCTGTGCGTGCGTCTTAAGTCAGTGAGGACAAGTCCTTTTATATATATAGATTACGGCAATTTGGCCGTCGTGGCGCAGAGGCACATAGGTGTGACTGCAAAATGAGTTCCACCACTCAACACGCATTGCCTTTAAAAATTCTGTGTAAAATGGGAAACGTAGTGTATTAACACTAGGTTCCCTCTGCCTACCGTGCTATATGCGGAATACTACGTGAAGTTTCGAACCCTCGATACCTTATTAATATCTTCTCATCTCATTTTCGAGTATATAATTAATAATGATACCCACTCACAATCGTCCGGCCTGTATCGGCTATCGGTACACTCGATCCGAGTCATTAACCTTTACTACGCTAATAATAATTCGCTGTTATTAATTATTAATAGTGCTAGGATTTAATATTTAGACCGTACCGTGTGTACGGGTACGGGTGTAGTGTGTGACTAAAACCCTTAACTATAATGTAATTATAACTGTAGTTATAACTAAGCGTTTTAGTCACAAAAAAAATAGTTTTTTTATCGAATCAGTTTAAAAAATCACCGATATACTCATGTTGAAGAGGACTGGGGCATAAAAATCTAACAGAATAATAAGATATCTAAAATAAAATCGTATAATAACAAAAAAAAAACGACAATTGTCCACCATTTTTTCTGAGTTTGACACAACCTTGTGTATCAAGTATTTAGTGTTGCCATCGTTTTGCGTTTTACAACAAATTGCGCAATTCTCAGCATTACAAGAAATTGCTTGTTTGTTCTATCGCATCGGTTATTAGTGTTTAATGTAAACTGTATACAAGAGTTATCAAGGCCGTAATTTTTTTTTTTTTGTAGATGATAGATGATATTTATTTACTTTTTAGTACGTGCCGTAACTAAGTAATAAAATCAAAGAATTTAAATTATATTTAATTTTAATGTATCGTCATGAAATTTGGCAATTATATGTTGATCAGATGACAATACGATATAATCGTACCATCGAGTTGACCTGATGGTGGAATTGGATGAAGGCTGATGGAGCCTTAGGTTGCCCACTAAATATATATATGGTTTTATTAATATGTTCCGTTGATAAACCGTGTTATTTGTTTTTAAACTTTTAATTATTTCTAAACATAGTTTTTAGTGTAATTGAAAATCTATAATCTGTCATTTTATCTAGACGGCCTGAAATAATACTAGTTACAAACATACAATAGATACTTAGTAACCGTTTGCGACAGACAAGAGTGACGTAACAAAACGCCGTGCCATGTCGAAGCCGTCTTTTCATAATGCATTTATTCATTCCAGAAGACCAAAGTGTGAATCGCGGTGCAAATGTGATCTTATACAAGTGTTGCGAACGTAAATTATATATTATTTATTATACATAATATATATTTGTAATATAATATAGCATAACATATATAAATATATAGTTATTATATCCGTTGAAAAAATGGATAGAAACAAATTGACATTTGAGACATTGTGCTTCCTTACTTAGCCAGTTAAAGTAGTGTTTAGTGAAAGAAGTCTGATTTGGTTAGACATTAGTTTTTGTAACGGATTATGCTGATCAATACTTATCTGGACACTGAGGATTTTGTACATTTGTACTATCCCGAGGATGAGCCGCCCGCCGCGCAGGGCTGCGGCGCGGGTGCCCGCCTCGCCTCCAAGTACCCGAGGCCTCCTACACCAGAGTATAAACAGGTAAATTATAATTAAGTTGAAAGACATATTAATAATATGTAATATACAAAAACGTATACATTTAAGTTAAAAATGTATGAAATGAAAAAAAAATATCAGGATATTTTTTTAACATGGCAATTTGAACTAAATCGGGGGAAATCCCACAATTGTTCCCTCATTTTTAAACCACACGGTGTAAACCAAGCTTAGAATTTATCAACCATTTTATTCTTTAAGTACAAAATAATGTAAATCACCCGATTTCTTCTTGCATAACATAATCGGTAAGTACTTCGCCTCAGTCGTAGTTGCTTAATAGAGAAAGTTCAACTTGTTTCATGCCACGCACTGCTGTAGACAAATAAAACAAGCAAGTCTCGTAGTACATAGTACATTTTGCCTTGAAATGATGACACGGCTCGAACCCTTGTCTGCTCGTTTATTTAGGGGAACTCCCTTTTGTGTTTATATTAATTTACTTTCATATGATTTTTAATTTTACAATTTTTTTAGTCGATTATATTAGAATTTTATTTGAGATAAAACTTCTTTAAACATACACTATAATTAAATTCACAAAATGTATATAATTCGTTTTTTTTTATTGTTTTTTATTTTCTTCAGCTTCCCGCTTTACTGCATATAGCAGGCTAAGAAAAACCTTAAATTATTATAAGCTTGCAATAATAACTATATAATAACTAATAAAAATACACTTCTGTATTCGTTGTAAGCATTAAATTATACTTGTAATTTGATCTGACTATACCTACTAGACTATACAAAACGTGATGATTCACGGCAATACCTACCCACGTTACTACAAAACATATGACCTTTGACACATGACCATAAAATAAAAATTGAAATACCTAAGTAACATTGCGTAATTTTTGAATGCTTATGCTGAAGCTCGTTTAAGTAGTAAAATATGAATTAATCCAATGCGATAATCGAACCTAGGACCATCGAAAACGATTGTGACTTTCTAACATAATTATGAAGGCATTTTTTTAGCTTAATAGCTTCATTGATGACAGTGGACGAGGCGAAAGAGGTATGTAGAGACCGTAGCGTTTGGAGCTCCGTTCTCTCTTGACCACCCCGCTAGGGATACAGCGTGAAGTTAATAGCTTCACGCCTTAAGACACTTCCGTTCCAACTTTCTGCCAAAATCTTGTGCCTTGTGCTCCTTCCTACTTTCTGCCAAAATCTTGTGCCATTACATGGTGAGGGGCGAACCACGACGCCGCGCATTATCTCGTTACCAGAGCGACAAAATGAAAATACTAAATATATTATTCTCGCGAGTGGAAATCGAATCCACAGCCATATTGTTTATAGTCGCTTCGTCGCTGGTGCTGCTACGCTACGACGGCCTTATTGTATATTCAGATATTGGTAATAAATACTTGTTAGTTGTTTCAAGCTGATAATGCATAATCCTTCTAATGATGTTTTGCTTTAAAATGTCGAAGAAGGACAAAGGCTAATTATTACGTAGGTTTAATATTATTTATATATATGTCATAACTAATTATCTCAGGAACAGTAAAGTAACTAATTTATATAAGTAAGGTATGGCTATCCGCTCGCGTCTTCGGTTTGCTGAATTGATTTCGTGTTCTAATAGTATTATTACTTTGATATAATTTATTTATTTATGAATCGATTGAAATGTTTGTTTTAACATTAAATGTTAAATGGAGCTTGCTACAATATAATAGTGAAAACTGGATTGAAATTGGTTAAGCTGATTTAAGCTTAGCGTGCACAAATGCACAGACAAAAATTAAAAAAAAAATGTTTTTTGTTCTATCACATATGCCCGCGTTAATAGATTTTTTCATGTACCTACAGACAGCAGTCAGTTACGATGTATAGATTTCAGATAGATATAAGTTCGTAAAGTTTATTTATTTTAAATATACATTGTTATAAAATATATCTTAAAGACAAGTTAATTTAAATACAAAAAATAACAATCGATAAAAGGAAAGTGAATTTTGTACGCGTTCATGCTCTAAAGTCTAAACAATGAAAAAATTTCAATGACATCATCAAAGAAATTAAAACGCATAAAGTGTTATTGACACCTCAACAAAGGGAGGGATCGGTATTATGTCTTTACTTCTATTATGTTACAGGAGACAGCTGAGTTTTGTAGAAAAAGACGAATTGACTTACGAACGAACATATTTAGATATCTATATTCTTTTTATTAATTTTGAGTAAAATTTTTGTAGGGAAATATTTGTATGTAAAGTTTTTTTTAAATATACAATGTTTCTCTATAATTCAACTGAGTGACTGACAGACGAAAATCCTGAGTATATTAAGCATTTTTTGAGGACTTTGGGTAGCGAAGTGCAGATGCGCGGAGAGAAGAATTTACTATTTTTTTACTGAGCGATGAAGCTGTCAAAAAATACTCCAACGATGAAAAAAGAGGAATAATTCACCTAAAACCTGCAAATACATGGGTATTTGACAAATATTTTGTCACAACCGTTAAGAATAAAAGCATAACAACTTTTACTTTGTCAAAAGGGAACCTGTATTTAACCTTATTTCTTACGATGTCTGATGACGACGATTCAGACAACAAAAAACCCACATACATACATTTTTCATAATATAATTTAACGATGCAAACCCAACAATTGCCAATTTGCAGGGCTAGTTAACCTCACGATAATCATTGGATCGGTCTGGAGTGCTCTGGATGAATCATACTCCCACAAAGGACCCTTTATATTGTATTTGTATGTATGGACCTTTAAACAAAACATTGTTTTGACGGCGGTTGAATGACTATACAATTAGGTATGAGTTTTGAATGAAAGACTATAGTTAGTATAGTAGTAGAGTCGCCCTGCGCGATGTGTGTGACTGTTACGTGACAGGTTGTCAGTTCGAATACCGGTCGAGCAAATGAAATATTTAAATTTTTTACATATCTTCGCTCTGGTGTAAAGTGTTGGAGTGCGGCGTTGAATTCCGCCACTCAATACACAATGTATCTAGAGGTCATTGACTAACAAATCAACTAGTACACTACAAAAACCATTCACTCTTCACAAACCAAGTAGGTACCTTCTACTATACTGCGTGACGCAAGCGGGAGGGCTCGCCTCGCCGTTTCCGCGATTGGCCAACCGCGGCCCGACGCGCGGCCGTCCTTGCAAGTACGACTGCTTTATGAATAGATATAGATAGATAGATATATACATATATTTATGATAACTTTGCTGTGTGTGAGTGAAGATGTGTTTGTGTGTATGTGTTTAGTATGTCTGTAAACGTGACAGGCTGTGGGTTCGATTGCCATTTGAGGAAATGGAATTGAAAAATGTTTAATATTTTCTTTTTATTCGCTCTGATTATTATGAACGAACGGGCGGCGTTAAGGAATTCAACAATCAATGAGTCCAGAATCCGGTGGAAAAGTGGGGAACGGAGTGTCTTAACACCTGGTTTTCTCTACTAGTACTTTATTTCCAGAAATGTTTATTTTGTTTTGGGACGCTTAAATTATAAGTTTACGTATTTTTTTAAAAATAATATATGTCGAAGAGATCAATTGTATATATTAATTCAGTTGATTTTGTAATTTATCATATTTTGGTTAAAAAAATTGAAGCAATTTCAGTAGGCCTTTGTTTGTAAGCTGGCAATTAACAAAATAATTCTGTATTGTATGACTTTAATTTTCATTACAACATAAATTTACATATAAAAATTACACAGAAACATTTCGATAGCGATAAACAAAAAAAAATCATTATTTCAAAAAGATTAGCATGGAATGACGTCTTTCAAGAACAGATGACGTTTACAAGCAAGGTTTACTTTGTAGTAAACCATGAGTGCGTAAAATAAACGAGTGTTTACTTAAAGTTGTAACTAAAGAAATATTAAGTTATTTAAATTATATGAATAACGTATACTGTACTTTCTTTATTTAGAATTTCTGTTAGGCTTTGTCATTTTTATTTGAATTATACTCTGTAAGGTTATTTAATTTTTTTTAGGCAGAGGAAACCAGGAACCTAGTGTTAAACTCTCCGCTCCCTATTTTTCGCGGAACTAACAAATGATTTTTTTCCACGTATTGCTCTTTTTACCTTGTTACCAGAGCGACGAGACGAACATATTAAATATTTCATTCCCCCGATGGAAAATCGAAACCAGCAAGTATCGCATTTACAGTCGCAGGCTTGTGCCTCTACGATGACGACCTTATTTCATTAAAATTTTAAAAAAAACGACTTCACGCTTTTCACTGCGTAACAGGAAATGCAGAGGCAATATAGTATTAAGACATTCCTATTAAACACTATTTTTAAAATGTATTAATAAAATAACATATGGTAAAATTCTCTTCCCTGTATGGTTTTCTTTTATCAAAATAATTTAAAGAAGCATATTATTTAGTGTTATAAAATGTTCTAGTAGCTTCCAACTATTTGAGCAACGATACAATGCTAGTAGACATCGAGGTGATTGAACTACATAAAAAAACTATTAACCGACTAACATGTGAACGCAGCTCGTCTGATTACAACATTGAACACAAGGTCGGTGTTTTTAATTTGGTCGTGCTATATCGCCCTCCCGCCAGCCGATAATTTTGATGTCTGTACAAATACGTGCCGGTTGAATGGTTTGTTTTAGTTTTTTTTTTATTGGTATTACCCACTTAATTGGTATTCTGTATAGACATTGATGGTATTATAGAATAGTTGTAAAGTTGTTTACGTGGGGCCGGGATGGCTGTGGGTTCGAATCCTATTTGGGAGTGTGATTATATTTTTAATTTCTCTGCTCTGATGAATAAATAAATAGTGCGGAAATAGAAACGGAGTGCTTGAAATTCAAAAGAAACAATAAATAAATATATATACGGAATGATATGAAAAATGGGTGTGGACATATCTTATCTTTTAAAGATTTTCATATAAATGATAAAATATTGTACGATTGTAACAGATTTTTGTATTTTTCGGATAAAAACAATGATAAATTGATAAGGCAGGCCTTTTTGTCTATTTGATACAAATATTCTTATCTGAAGTATATAGGAAGTTTTTATAGCTAAATCTAAATTGGTTTAATTATTACTATTATTTAATAAATAATTAAATTATGTTATGTGCCGCAGATGTAAACGATAGTTGGAGGAGTTTGAAATCTTTTAATGGCAATGTTTTGCTAATAAAACGAAATTTAAAGTTCTACCGTTCACATATTGCCTTAAAATTTTGTAAAAACAGATCTAAATTAAAATTAAATCATAATCAGCTTCAAGCTGTATTCTGCACCCAGTAGGGTAGGGAACCTACCTAGGACTCTCCGTTCCCCATTTTCCACTGAATCAAGTCGCATTACCGATATACAGTAGGTACACCCTTGTGGCCCTGGGGCACATAAATAAAATATATATTTATAAAGAAAGCATGACTCATTTCTCAGTCCTTATAGCGACTATCCTTTTAAGGCTGCCCCGGTGTGTGGCAACGTGCGCAGTGGGTGTTACACCCACTTATGATCTCTATTTACTGTTCACATTAAATTTAAGACCAAGGATCTTTGAAAATGCAATAAAACTTTTAAAAAAAATATATTTTTTTAATATTTATTTTCTTTGTAAGAAAATTTACCTATATGATAAATATATAGTAAAGTATTTGATGTCAAACAATTAAGGTCATGATTTGCCAAATAACTGATACAGATAAAACAAAAGGATATCTTCAAGTTGATTTATAAACATCGATAAATCGATGTTTATAAAAGTTAGTGATAGTTAAAAAATAAAACATATTTTTATACATATTCAAAGTATATTGCCGTTAAATCATTATAATGCATTAATAGGAAGGCCAGAGGAGTATACATTTTTTACTTTTTAAGCTAATAATGCTTTAAATTAAACAATTATCGTGAATAGACTATATGGGCCAAATAACAGGTCATGTTATCTATTGTTTAAGTATAGAGAAACAATAATATAATAAGGTGGTTTTTTTCTAAACACCATTGAAATTCAAATAGCGTATATTCACCCATCTTTAAATATTTTTTTTATTATAAAGATCGCTTAATTTTAATTAGATAATAACTAAATGATTATTCTAACTTTTGCAACAAACAACAAACAAACGCTGAATCCCGCATATAGTAGGCTAGGTAGAGAGAACGTAGTGCTAAAACACTCCTTTACGCATTCTCCGCCGCACTTCGTCTTGTTACCAAATCACATAAAATAATTTATAAATGGACATTGCTTTTCTATCTCAGTTTATCAAGTATAAAGTTTGAGAATAAGCTTAGAGGCGGTTGATACTTTACATTTAATACTGATTGACAGGCGCCCACCATACAAATTTGCTCGTGGGTATTAGAGATTACTAGGAGATTACTTCTAAATAAGTTTCGCTATGTATTTTATTTCAAGCTTCATCTATAAATATAATCTGTGGAAATAGTTTTCATTTTTTCTTTGTTCTTTATTTTTTGCTTACATTAAGATTTCTTTTATCAGCTTTACGCTGTATCCCGCACACAGCAGGGTAAAAGGGAACTTTTCGTAGCACTGCGTATTATTGAGTGGCGGAACTCAACGCCGGGTTTATAAATAATTTAAACACAATTATTTTTATATGCTAACCGCAAATTACATACAAGATATTCCACGACGGCGACATGGCGTTGTGAATACTAAATGTAATAGATTAATCGAAGTTGGTTGAACTCTACGTACTCGTGTTTCATTGGTGATGATTTTATCGCTGTGACGCAGTTGTCTAACTGAAAGAGATAGTTGAGGGTTTGATGTTCGCTTGAGGGTAATGTTTCTAATATTTTTCTCCTTTGGTCTAGTTAAATACAGTAAGACCAACAAGTCGTCGCCGCCGCCCAGGCGCGCATTGTTTACTCGAGAAGAAAAGTTTTAAAAACAATCCTCATCTATATTAAATCAGTCATCTACTACGACCATGGCCTCGACTTAGTGTCCGTACTGTGAAAAGCAGTGAGGTTACGTAGAATTTTGCCATTTATGCCAAATGAGTCTTAAATGGAAAAAAATGAAGACCTGGTCTGTGATACACCAAGAACAGAAAAATGATGTAACCAGGACAACTAGTGTTAAGACACTCTGTCCCAATTTCCGCCATTTTGAGGTATGATAACAAGTGACAATTCAACGCCGCTATTTGCCTCGTTACCAGAGTGTGTTGATGGTAATATAAAATATTTCATTCCCCTCGTGTGGGAATCGATCTCACACCTTGTTACACATACTACTGGCACGATTCATTTTATATTTACATCAAATATTGCCTCAAGGTCGAACGTCGCCATTGGGTTCTCCCAGCTATTTATTATCAGTAGGTATTACTCATTGCTTTGGAATTAAAATTGTAAATTATGTATTATCAAGTTTACACTGTGTTTACTTTTACCGCGGAATTCCTATGTTTTAGTAACAAAACCTATTTTAACTTTTTTTTAAATATAATTTTAGGCCAGTTGTGTGGTGCAGGGGAACAATGTGTAACTGTAAACGCGACTGGTCGTGGGTTCATTTCGCACTCGAAGAAATGGAATATTTATTTAAATTTATATTTTTCCATTTCTTCGCTCTGGTATCGAGGAAAAGCTCGGCGTTGAGTTGCGCCACTCAACACGTAATGTCTCCAGATTTTGGCGGAAAGTGAGGGACGAAGCCCAGGTTCCCTCTGCCTATCCTGCTGTGTGCGGGATATAGCGTGAAGTGGATTTAATTTTTAAATATAATTTTGTATGCGTGGTGAATGCTCCAATTTATAATCTAACTAGACCGCCGACTGTTTTTTAACGTGTTCTACATTTGTATGAACATTCTCCAGAGTATTTTTAAATTTAAAATTCACTCACTATATCGCGTGTAGTAGGCGGTGTATGACATCCGACAGGAAAGTGTCATACCAATGTTCCTATTTGTATACTGATTATGTACAGTTATTTATAGTTAGTTACTTATATAGTTATTTATAATCTTATAATTTTGTATTATTATTAAATTTAAATGCAATTTGTACCAGCGACTTCTGCATAAACAAAAACTTTATATTTTATATATGAACTCAAAATATTATTCAAATAGACATTTTCAAGCACTTTTAATTCGTTGCATGATCATAAACTGCTTCACAATTTTTTATCGTCTTAAATATCTTTAAATACCTACTATAAGTCTATACAATTTTTCGTGTAAACCTAGGGACCTAGTGTTAAGATACCCATTAAAATACTTCCGTTCTATACTTTTCCACGAATTCTGGAGGAAATGAATCCACAATCTGTCACCTTTACAACCGCACGCTAAACCCCTTGCGGCAGACTGGCCTCGATTTTTTTATATACCCATAAAATCGTAAAGACTTCTTTAAAGTATTTTTTAATCTCAGCCGTGATTCACGTTCGCCGTAGGCAGTATGTACGGTACGTTCAGTGATCACGTGTGGTGCTGGTTACATCACCGCGTAGGAATGTTACGCCAATTAACCGAGAAAGCGGGACTTGGTGTGTGGTTGCCTCTGTATATAGGATGGTTGTATTTTATGGTTAATGAATTCGGTGATGTTAGGAGGTCTGTCGTTAGGCGAAGGCAGTAGCGTGTGACTGTAAATGTGATTGCTTGTGGGTTCCATTCCCTTCACTTGAAGAAATGAAATGCTTAACATTTATGTTTTTACTTCGCTCCAGTGTGGCCCAGACAAAGCGCGGCGTTGAAGTCCGCCACTCAACTCGCAATGCCTGCAGAATTCGGCGATAAGTGATGTGAGGAGTGTATTAACTCTAGTCTCCGTCTGTCTAACCCTGCTACAGTGGTATACAGACAAAATTAATTATTTACGCATTATCAGCATTTAGCGTCTTTCTTTGTAAATTTTGGATTTATAAGCCAGACACGCACTTAACCGTTTCTTAGTTTCCGTAATTATTTGTATTCATACAGAACCAATTTCATTTTGTTAGATTAAATAAAGCTTTGTAAAATAAAATATGAAGTGACTAATCTATCTCAGCTACTTTGTACTCTGCAGTGGAAATGGCAAAGTGGAGATGCATGAGGTAAAGGCGTGTTAAGTCACGTGGCATAAGTTACGTTGACACTGGTAATTCGTCATTGCACTATAAATAAATAATTAATTATTTATTATGTTAATAAATATAATATAACAACCAATTAAGTAATCTGTCATGACACGTGCCACAAGCGTGCGACTGTAAACACGACAATCGTGGCTTCGATTCCCATTCGGGGGAATCAAATATTTTATATTTTCATTTCTTCGATGCGGTACCAAAACGGGGCACGGCCTTGAGTTCTGCCACTCGTCCCAGAATCCAACGCTTTTCAACGCTCTACTTCAATCATTCTGTAAGTCTGTCTGTTCTCATCTTAAAATATAGTGTTGTTTAGTAAAACACTACTTATTACTAGTACAGTTTATGTTTTTTATATAAAATTCATACCTTTAAGTTATGCAAGAAAGTTATTTATATAATGCAACACGCCTTGTTTTATTAATACTTATAGATGTCTTCCTTTCTTTGTTGGCCTCTTCGTATCTTTCAGCAGCTTCCTTTATCCTTTGTGCCTTTATCTCGGCAGTGACCGTGTACATTGATGACGGTATGAGTAAACAGCTAAATTTAGAAACAAGAAATTACCACCTGCAATTTATGTACAAATTACAAATTGCTGGTTTTAAATATCAATGAAATATTGCTTCACGCTGTATCGTGACTAGGCAGAGTGAACCTAGTGTTAAGACACTGTTTAATTCCACTTCCATTTTAAACTTTTCGCCAATGCATTGCATGTTGAGTGGCGGAATTCAACCCTGCGAAATGAAAATATTTTATACTTCATTTACTCCTATGGGAATCGAACCCACAACCTGTCGCGTTTATAGTAGCACGCTTTTGCCACGACGCCACGACTGGCCTCAATAATTTCTTATTATCATATTAAATGTAATAAATAAGTTAATCTTATGCATTCATTGACCTTACACATATTTTTTTGCAATGACCTATTAAAGAAATATAAAAGAATTCCGCTTTTCTAATCTCGGTATAACTAAATAATACAGCAAGGACGAAAGCTTGCATTTCCTTGTCGCCCATACCTGGAATGCAACCTTTACAATTCTGTATCGAGAATGTCATATTAGAAGGTTATTACTAAGCCTAAAAATATAGATAGATATTTAGATAGTAGGTATGTTTTTTTACAGATAAATGTCAAATTTTTATTATTTGTTAAATTGTTGATTATTTTTGTTTAATAGTATTAAACTGCGTTCTTTTTTGGTATGTGGATATTTTTCTATGTTCCATAATAAAAACGTAGACATTTTTATAAAACGTTTTTTACCCAAAACCACAAATTACTACCACTACCACACTACTACCACAGATTGATACTATTGTTTTGATAAATCATATCATATCAGTACCATTTTTGGCGCGAAAACTTTCCTACACAAATATTTTTAAATTTGTTCTTACGATATCATCTCATCACAAATCTGGTGCAAGGCCAAAGACATTATATATTACAGAATAATCTATTTAAAAATAATATCCGCATATAATAAGATAATTAGTAACATTTTGGCCGTCGTCGGGCGCAGTGAGACTAACGCCTGACTATAAGCTCGATGGTTACAGATTAGATTCCTATTCGAAGGAATTTACATTTTCACTGTCTTGGTGGAGTGGCGTTGAATTCCGCCAAATTTCGCGGAAGATGGGTGGAATGAAATGTCTTAACCCTTTGTCTATCCTGTTACGCAGGAAAAACTTGTTTTCATAATTACTTTTCTTTGTATGCAAATGGAAAAAAAAAGATTTAAACTTAGAAACTTTAGGACTTTAACTTTAGAACTTTATTTTGATAATTTTTAAATAAACGCGTGCAGCGTGACCTACACATATTGCATACGTCACATTATAAAGATAGTACTCGGCCGTCGCCGGCGCCAAAATTTGGCACGCTGCTTTTTACTTGTCGGAGTGACATGTGAAGTAATAAGTTGTTTGTTTTACTAAGAATATATAGTAATAAATAGTTATTTTTTTATTTATTGTGTGTCCGATGTGTTTCTTGTGCCATTTGTATTTCTGTATCCCGCAAATCGCAGGATGAGCAGGGGACCCTAGTGTTAAGACACTCCGTTTCCCACTTTTTGCCTAATTTTGACGAAAATCAAGGTTTCACTTTGTCCCGTAACAAGAGCGAAGAAATGAAAATAATTCATGCCCTCGATTGGGTATCGAATCCTTAATCGTCGCATTTACAGTCTAACACAGATTTCAGAGTAGTGTCTAGAGGACTTGCGACTTGCACCTAGCCAAATGTGGATAAAATATATTCGATTGTTAACTTAATACACTTGAATCGGGAGCCAAGGATTCTTCCATAGGGCTGGCGGTGGGAGCCGGCTCGACACGCCTCGGAGCCAAGGGTAGTGGATCAGCCTCGACGGCCTCCTCAGAGTAGCGCCCGGTATATAGGCGATAACCTTCCCCCAACTGACCACCCTCTGGCCAATTCCCTGCGTACCCTGCTATTTGCGGAATACAGCTTGTACTTCTACGTGTCAATCCTGGGGAAATTCAGATCATATTTTGACAGTATTTAGTAGCGATAGAAAACTGGTGAACTATAAGAGCCTCCGCGTGGCGCACCCTGGAAACAGCTGGGTCCGGTAACTCCTAGGCTGACTGATCCCATCGCAACAATGAACTAATTGAAAACAGTTGCAAAAAGTAATAATATTTGGAATACCCCATTTTCTATCAGGACGAGAAGATGCTCGCTTCTGACCTGCCTTATCGGAATTAACCCATAATCATCTTATTTACAAATCGATTATTTTACATATTTAATGTATGGCATATGTTCGAACGTGTTTATTAAACACCAACCTTGTGTCGACCTTATCCGTTGATTGATAAGTAGCTTTATTATTATCAAAACATCTATTATAATAAAGCCTTGTTTTTGTTTTGACAATTTTTTTGTTGGTTTATTGGTTTTTGTTATTATTAATATTTTTCAATTTGAAATTATTTATATATTAATCTTAATGTTAGGTTACGTACAATAATATGATTATATTATAATTGTTAAATAAAAATAACATCATCTAGTCGATTTATAACAAAATTGTAACTTCTCATTTCTTACATTAACCAACAAAACTTGTCTTTGTTAAAAGCTTAAGGATCGTTGCCAAGGAGGTGGTAAGTATGAAAGTTTTCAAGAAATTTTACTTGGAAACTTTGTAATTAAAGCGACATAATTTGAAACTTTTTAGCTTTAAGCATATTTATACTGAGTTTATATTAATTTGTAAATTACACAATTTTTATGGACTGTATCTATTGGTCGCTAGTTCAAATCCGTCTCGAAGGACCACATGTTGGCATTTTAATATTTAATATACTCACGATATATTTCTTACAATGAAAAACCTTTATTAACATTTAAATAAAGTATCGTGACGAAACAATGGTAGGATGGAATATAAAATAAAATAAGATTTTTTTTTCATATAAATTACACTAGCACTTTATGTTTGTATTTGAACTAACGCTTGGACTATGCTAATACAACACGCTTGTGCTTATTGAGGAAGGTTTGTACTTGTAAGGCTTCTTTTTAAATCGCTGTTTCTATTAGTCTGACTGTAAACACAACGATTGTGGGTTTCGATTCCCACTCACGATAATGATTATGTTTAAGTTATTTCCCCGTTCTGACAGACAAAGCGCGACGTTGAGTTCCGCCAAAGCGCGGAAAATAAGATATTTCATATTTTCATTTCCTGATTTTGGTAACGCAGGAAAGTCGAATTATTACGTAGTGCCTCTAGAATTCGGTTGAAAGTTTGAACGTGGAACGGAATTATCTTAATTGGAACTAGTTTCCCAGGTTCCTTGCCTACCTGCCTGCCTACCTTGCTATGTACGGGATACAACGTGAAGTTAAAGAAATCTTATATAATAAACTAGCGGACGCGCGCAGCTTCGCTTGCTTATTTAGGGGTGAATTCTATTAAACCACGTCACATGTGTTCAATTAAATACTTGTAAGAGTCTGAATTTCAAATTTTATAAAAATTGGTACCGATTTTTAAAAAAATCCATAGAAACTTTCAACCCCTTATTTGCACCCTTAGAGGGAAATTTCTAAAAAACAATGAAACACATGTTCAATTAAATACTTTTATAAATCTAAATTTCAAATTTTATAATAATCGTTGCCGATTTAATGTTTTTTCCATACAAACTTTCAACCCCTATTTCACCCCTTTAGGGTTAAAATTTTTCAAAATCCCTTCTTAGTGGATGTTCAGATTACGAAAGTAAACATCTGTCCAAATTTCACGTTTCTACGCACAGCGGAACCGCTGTGCGTAGCAGCAGGACAAGTCCTTTTATATATATAGATTACTTATGGTTATAGTTACATTCTTAAAATTTAATAAAATCAATATAGACAATAACTTTACTATTTACTTATTTATAATAATGTTTGTTACGAAACGTGTATAAAGAAAATAATATATCTCTCTCTTTCCAACAGCTTTAATGAGAAAGAGAACGCAGCTCCTTCTTCATATCTTACCAATTTCTATGTAGACATTATAATTTGTAGTATGAAGGTTCGGGACGTTTTGATAACTTTAAGTTTAATAACAGTTCGTGTTTCTATTGGTATCATCGTCTTGTACGTGTTTGTTCAGTGACAATTGATTTGAGAATTTTAGCCCTACTTGATGTTTTTTGCGGATGGAGTGTAATTTTTTTTGTTTTATTTTTTATTTTAGTGTTGTATTCTTCTGTTTTATTATTCAGAGAAAACGGACCTTAAAAATTTTCTTTTTTTTTTATTTATATTCGTGCATTGCAGAGTAAGAGGGAACCTACTGTTTAAGGTTACACGACTACATTAAGACATTTCCGTCCTCCACGTTCTGCCTTTAATGGGGAACGGAGCGTCTTAACACTAGGTTCCCTCTGCCTGAACTGTGTGCGGGATACAGCGTGAAGCCTAGTCACCGGAGCGAGGAAATAAAAAAAATGAATATTTCATTCGCAGAGTGAAACCCACGCTCTACAAGAGTCGTGTTTAAAATTAAAGTAAATAATTGAACGGTTATTTCCTTTGTTTAATAAGAAATGTTTACATTAAGTCACATTTGTAGCTGCTATACACTATCATAAGATACAGCCCTTATGCAGTATGAAGTGCATGCTTATATTTTGATAGCTTAATATTGAATATCGATAAATAAATAACATTCCTCTTTTAAGACGAGGTTTTCTTAAATTAGTCTAGTTCTACTATAAATTTAGATAAAATATAATGAGTTTTTTGTTGGCTAATAAATGAAAAAAATGATTGTATATTATTATAAAATATCTGGGAGTTTATTTCGATATTAAAATCACACTAATAATTTTATTATATGACGTTATACGAATCTAATATAACTATTTGTATATATTTACCCTATCGGTACACAAATACCGTTGTCAAGACTAGACTAAACAAAAGCTTAATTAATAAATAAACGTTATATATAAAAATTTATACTTTCTTTGAATTTCATCAGATATAAGGTAATATGTGTTGATACAACTTTTATTGATAATGTTTATAAGTAATACAATAAATTAACAATTAGAACCAATTATTATCAATTAAATTTAATTTCCTCACTCTGTCTTGTTACACGGCGTTGAGCTCCGTTACTCAACACACAATGTTTCGAAAATTCAACGGAGAGGACAACAACTTTTATTAACACTAGGATTCATTTGCCTACCCTGCTATATGCAGAATATAGTATAAATCTAAAAAAAATATAATTATTAATAATATTTTTTTAATTGTCACCAGGTGGCGTCATCAAGCGAGATGAGCGAACGCGAGCGGTACCGCTCGCCGCCCCAGCCGGAGCCGCCGCCGCACCGGGTGCGCGCAGCCGACCTGTACCCGCGCACGCGCACGCACTACGACGAGCCCGGCCTGGACGCGGGCTTCACGCCGATATGTGCCGAGTTTGTGCAGGTTAGTGCGGCGTTGGGTTACGCCAATCAGTCTTTGAAATAAACTGTAACAACGGATTTTAGAATCGTTAAGTTACGCTCGTTAGTCCCTAAGTGGGATACGAACCTATTATCTTTGAGGATTGTATTACACGAACATACTAATTATGCCGCCAGTATCTTCTTATTGCGCAATGTTAATTACTAATTATTTCATTATAATGCTGTAGGTAGTGACAATAAAACACAGGAAGTGCTAAATTAAAGTTATTCGATAGCGTAGTTTAAGCAAAAAGTACTAATTAATGCTAATATTATATACGAGTACATTATATTACTTATTATTATTTGGTTATATTTTTTGTTGGTTGCATTTGATACTCTTCTTCTGAAAATTAATCTTTATTTGGGTTTCGCTTCCTTGGTCAAATGTATGTATGACACATGAGTCATGTGTCATACATACATTTGACCATTGAGGTATTATAAGTTTGATGTGTCTATCTGTCTGTGGCACCGTAGCTCCTGAGATAATGAACAGATTTGAGTACGTTTTTCTGTAATCCAAAGCCTTGTTCATTATCATGGTTCTTAGCTTAGTTTTTGGAAAATCAGATTAGTAGTTTAAGAGCTACAAGCATAATGCTAAGATGCTAATAGGGGGTGCCCCTTAATTTAATAAAAGCCATTAATTTTTATGAATGTTGCTAGTTAGATAAATATCTAACATAATATAAATAATTTGTTAATTTAAATCAGTAGTTTCTGAGATTACCGCGTTCTACCAAACAAACGGTTCATTTTTATAATATTGGTTAGTATAGAATATGTTTTTTATTTCGTTTTTGGTCATAAAGACGAAACTTTATTAGTCTCATTAACAAACATGAATACATACAATAGTTTGATCTAATTCAATCTTCATTCATTAGAAGAACGCTGTGACGTTTTCATTGTATGGCTTGTATGACACGCTGGGTATCTGATAGCAGCCTCGACCGCTCCTTTTGCGGTAGGTTAGGTATGTTTGCGGATATTATATGTACGTGTGGGTACCTAGAGTGCTGTCTGTGTACCTAAGGTGTTGTTTTATGGTGTTGGGTTCTTATTTGTTTTATATTTGTAATTAATATTAAAAAATACCAACGTGGCTTTGTCCGTATGTAATTCAATTGTAATACATTTGTTGTACTACTTATCGAGGAAGACTATAGGCTGTAGTACATCATGTTAATAGTTTCGAAGCAGTTTCGTTATTTCCATTAGAACAGGCGGGCGAAGCCGCAGGTGGAGGCTAGTTTACAATAACATTTTGAAGTAAAATTTTGTAACCCGTACGTACGAGTACTTATACTGTTGTGTTATAATGAAATCTTAATATATCTTATTTATAACGTTGTTTTTAATATTTTTCATACTATATAACATATTACTGCCGTACAATAAAGATAATTGCATCGTTTCTATTAATAAAAAAAACACTAATTAATATTATATTACGAGGCCAATCGCGACGCATGGACACATACATATGACTGTAAACGCATCGGGTTGTATGTTTGATTTCTACTCGAGGAAATTAAATATTTGATATTTTCATTTCTCCGCTCTGGTGTCCTAGACAAAGCGCGGCGTTCAGTTCCGTCATTTAACATTTCAGCAATGCCTTTACAAGTAGGTGGAAAATGGTGATAATATGTTAACACTCGGCTTCCTCTGGTAAAAAAAAAATAAGAGCAATTTTATATAATTAGTTGTTTACTTATTATATAAGCGGTACTAGTAGTTATTAGAATGTACGTCAGGGCCAAAGGTCTGATGTGATCGAGTTGAACGACCTGCTAGTCTATCTGTTCGTATGTAAATGCAATCAAAATGCATTTGCAAGTTCATTGAAAGTTTAATTCTATAGAATTGTGGGAGTGGCCATCGTGGCGTTGTAAGCGCGATAGCTTTGGGTTTGATTCCCATCTGGAGTGTTTATATTTAAATTATTTTCGTTACTACGTACTGAGGCAGAAAACTTAGTGTAGAGTTCCACGTCTCAATAGGCGGCGGAAACTAAGGCATAAAGTGTCTTAAACCTAGATCCCTCCCTCCGTCTTCAGTGGTAGTAGGTAAGCGGGAAAACGCATGAAGCAGCTTTGCTGGTGATACTGATCTACTCTTTCTACATATTTAAAAACACTAATATGCTATAAGGTATTATCCAAATGTATGTATCTTGGTTAGGATTCGACCAGACTTGCTTTTTCTCAGCAGTGAAACTAACGACTAAGCTATATTATATAGGATATTAATAAAATGAAATCAATTAAGATAATAATTTCTCCTTTGCATATTAGCTATCTTATAATAGTGTAATGTTGACGTGTAATTGGTTTTTAATGTATTTTGAATTATATGATATAGTGAAACCATTTGTTGTCATATTTTATGTTTTAATTTTAATAATGGAGGACAGTCATGGCGCAGGGGTTCAAGCTTTTAACTGTAAACGCGACAGGTTGTGAATTCGATTCCCATTCGAGGAAATGCAATATTAAAAATTAATTAAATTTTATTTTCTCTGGTGTCGAGCCAGTGTCTTAATAGGATGGAGTGACATAACTCTTGGTTCCCGGGTTAAAAAAATGCTAATGAACATACATACTATAACTTTATAAAAAACACGTAGTGACCATTAATTCATGTTTTTAGTTTCATGCACACAACAAGTTACGCAGGGGGAACCTAGTGTTAAGACACTCTATTCCCTCATTTTCCTTGATAAAATGCATAGTCCACAGATTGTGAAAGTAAAAGGAGGAGCCTATCAATTAGACTGCATTTTATATTTCAATAGATTTAATTAATTTATCCTCGTATTTCTCCACAGTGGGTCGGTCGCACATCTGACGGCGGCACCATAGCGATGTCCAACTACCGCCTGCACCTGCAGCCGCGTCGTCGCAGCGGCCCCGGCTCCTCGGTGCCCCTCCGCGTGATCGATGCTCTGGAGATACGTGACCTGCTGTGCTTGGTTATACTCTGTAAACAGGGCAGGCAGCTGAAGTGAGTACTGTTTTGTGTAGGGTGATGTGCGTGTTTGTGTTCCGCCCAGCGGAAAATAGAGAATGGAGTGTGTAAAAACCTCATTTTTATATGTAATGTAAAACATGAAAAAAAAAAATTAAATTAAATTTGTTGTTAATATAATTAATAAACTATAAAGTTCAGTCATTTCACTTTAGTAATATGTGGGGGTTGATTTTGTTTACACCAACCATATTTGTAGGTATTCATAGGTATCATATACCTACTATTAAAAAAAAACGGTTTGTTTTGCCGGAATACGCGGGCGAAGCCACAAATAAAAGGTAGTATTGTATATAGGGAACTTAAAGGAAACACATACAATAAACCTTTTAATAGTTGCCACTGTTCGATAAGGACGGACACGTGGATAACAATGATCCTCGCAACGAATCGGGGCTAATGCCTGATAACTGTTGAATATAGACGGCGTTTGTAATAAATTTTCCTATAATACTGAGATAAGTACTGTTTAGGTTTCGGTATTCAATTACAGCTGTTGTCTATTCAAATATATTTATTTTTTTAGCGTCATGCGTTGCTAAGACCTTAGAGCAATCCCTAATATTTCAAATATTTTCGTTTCTACCCGTAAACGGAATCTGTATCTTGTTCTAATCACTATAGTGCTTTTAGATTTCGCTGTCAGCCTGTATCCGTCGTTCACTCACTAGCGTGTAGGTATATCATGAACCGTAATAGACATAAATTTTTACAGATTATGTATGTCTATAACAACAAACTACTAAAAAAAGGGGGAAAAAAATATTTAAGGTTGTTCCTATACTTTAAGTGTGTTTTTTTGCCTTTTTTATAGATAATGGTAAGGAACACATCGCGCGCGAGCGAAATCGCTCTTGCTTCAATTGCCATCACTTTTCTTCACTTACCGTCAATATGTTTTTCAGCACATTTCAATATAGATATTAATAAATATAGGTTAATTGATAAGAAACTTGCATGAAACTTGAATGTTGCCTGATAATTCTACATAATGATACCAGTAAAGAATGTAAATAGTCGACTAAGATCATTATTCACGCTAATGGTACTTATTAAGGTATTAACTGTTATAGATAGAAAGTTGATATAGCTGTTTTTATGGTTAACGTAGGCAAGTTTTCGATTTGTATCAATTATAAATATATCGATATTAAATGAATATTTATACATAACTAAATTCTAAAATTAAGTTTTGAATGTAAAGCTCAAAGAGTGTTTGAACACTAGTTCTCTCTAACTGCTTAATGACGAGATTGAGATGATAAGAAACGTCCAAAAGGTTTCTGTAACGTTTTTTTTTTATATCCTGTCTGGGATTGTGAACTATTTTTATATAATTAATTGTGCCTGACGTGACGTTTTGTATGACAGTAGTCCAAGGTTCTTTTAATTTATTTAATTGTATATTTTACTATGAATAATAACTATAATAATAACAATATAGTGAAACAAGTAAACAAATATTTCTTCGACTTATATCGAGCAATCGAATGCCAACAATGTTGTCTGTACCTTAACGCTTACGAAATTATTGAACAAACAAAACTTAAAGCGGTACCTATGGGCTGTTGCTTACATACTTTGTTTACTTTTCAATACACTCGTATAGTATGAGAGTTATAAGTATGTGTGATTGTATATATTGTAGATTTGAAATATACTTTATATTCATACAGCAGGGGAACCTGGGAACCAAGTGTTAAGACACTCAGTTGCCCACTTTCCGCCAAAGTCTGGGGGGCATTGCGTTATGAGTGGTGGAACTCAACTCTTTTGCATCGTTACCAGAGAGTGAAAATGTTAAATATTTCATTTTATTGTTTTGGGAATCGAATCCACGAACTGTCGCGTTTATAGTTAGTAGCAGCGTAGCGCGACATAAAGACGTAAAGTAAATATTTTATGTTTAAGTAATATATTTGCATTGGTACATAAGTGTGTAAATAAAATTATGTTTTCTGTGCATTATAATCAAATACAGATAGAATTTTTCCTTATTTTTCTAAGATACTTTATCTTTTGCAAGAAAAGTAAATGTCGCTAACACACAATACATACGTTAGTAGGTACCGGTATGTAAATGTAAAACATGGATGTCTTAAACTTATAAATCTCTTATATAATAATAATAGTAATATGTATCTTTATTATGTAACTTAAATTATAGTAAATATTTACTTACTTACTTCTCCTTATATATAATTAAATTCATATACTTCAATTTAAAAAATCCAAGAATCACACTAAAACATACAAATAATATGATTCCCATAAATTTTAAGAGGCGAGGCCGTCGTAGCACAGGGACATAAGCGTGCGACTGTAAACGCGACGGTTGGGGGTTCGATTCCCACTGGGAGAAATGGAACCTTTTTAAATGTTTTCACTTCCTTGCTCTAGCAGCGAGGAAAGTTCCGCCTGTTCGACGGTAATTCGAGAAATATCTTAACGCTAAAACATCCACTTGTTTCCAGATGTTCATTCACAACGAGCGAACAATGCGTGGAATGGTGGCGCAGGCTCAACACGGCGCTGTCACCCATCCAGTCTCTCCAAGAGACATTCGCGGCCGCGTACGCCGCCTGGGCTAAGGAACTACCTCCCACTTCCGTCCACAGAGCGTTGTTGAGGGCCTCGCAGGCGCCGCACCGGCATTGGTTTGGACCAGAGGTGGGTTATGGGAACGTTTGTTGTTTTTGGGGTTTGTATAGTTTAAGAATCAGGTGGATTGGTGATCTGGTCGCGGTTATCGGGAGTTGGAGGATGCGGGTAGTGTAGGACTATGCGTCGTGGAGAACCTTAGGTGGGGTGTATGTTCAGAAGGGAGTGTAAATTTTAATTCAACATACTCTTCATTTAACCTTAATTTAAAAGAAAATGTAATACTGATGGTGAATAGTATAAAGTTATCCTTATTACATTAAGGATAACTTTGCCGATAGTGTTGATTAATTTCTTTATCTTTGGCTATTTAAGTACTACTGCGTCACAGATGGCCTCTCTTCTAGACGAAATTTAAGCAGAGATAAACGAAACACAAGGAATGTCGAGATTTTACAGTAATATAACGAGAAATAAAGATAAGATTGTTACTCCAAGTTTTCGCCTCCAAAAAGTGAATAAATCTTTTATGGGTATGAGCATACGTGTATATAATAAAATTCTGCAGTGTATTCTAGGTTTGCCACTTCCAAAATTTAAAATATCAGTAAAAAAAATCTGACAAGTAAGGCTTATTACACTGTTCAAGAATATTTAGAGGACAAACATGTATGGAATTAATGTCTATTGAATGTAATGCAGGATAGCTGCCAACTAATGTAATAGATTGTACCATTGATTTTGAAAAGAGCAACTGTTGAGTTTCTTGCCGGCTCTTCTCAGCAGAACTGCCTTCCGAACCGGTGGTAGCTTTTTGTTCATATGTTCATTCGACGATTCAAAAGTGCTTAAAAGTTTATTTGAATAAAGAATATTTTGAATTTGAATTGAATTTGAATAAGATAATCAATAAAATAAACTAAAAAATATAAAAAATTACATTTTTTAAAATATAATATATTTATTTCCATTCCAGTTGGAGCGACTCGGCTTCACAGCGAAAGGTGTGTGGCGCGTGACGGCGGCCAACGCGGAATACAAGCTGTGCCCGTCCTACCCGCCACTACTTATAGTGCCCGCCAGTATATGTGACGAGGATCTGGAGTTTGTTGCTCGGTGAGGGTATAGTTTTTTTTTACTTAACGATGGTTCCCGTAGCAGCAGGGTAGTTAAAGGGAGACCTAGTATCAAGACAACCCGTTCCACTGAATTTTTCGAGACATTGCGTGTTGAGTGGCGAAACTCAACGCCGGGCGTTTGCCTTGGCGCCAGAGCGAAGAAATGAAAATTTTAAGAAATAATAATTCTTTCCCTCAAGTGGGGAACGAACCCACAACCGTCGCGTCACTGTCACATACTTCTTCCTCTTCGCCACGGCTGGCCTCTTAGTATTTCTATTTTATTTATTTCCAGGTTCCGAGCCATGCGCCGCATCCCGGCTGTGGTGTGGCGTCACAGCGGCACGGGCGCGGTGATAGCGCGCTCCTCGCAGCCCGAGGTGGGCTGGCTGGGGTGGCGCTCCAGCGAGGACGAGAGACTGTTGGCGGCGTTCGTCGCGGCCTGCAACCAGGATAGGGGTGGTGGGAGCAAGGTATGGGGTTAAGTTACGCAAGTGATAAAATAGATAGTGATAAGATTGATCTATATAAATTATTAACATATTTGACTTTTTTTACAGCAATTAAAACTACTTATAGTAGACGCCCGCTCCTATACCTCAGCGGTGACCAACAGGGCGCGCGGTGGTGGTTGCGAGTGCGCGCAGTACTACCCGCACGCGGACATACAGTTCATGAGTTTACCCAACATACATCATGTTAGACGAAGCTTCCAGCAGATGAGGCTGTTAGCCGCTGAACCTGGGGAACAGGCTAAGTAAGTAATTTTTTTGTGTGGTAAATAAAATGTAATAGTATTTATATCTACCCATACGTGTCTGTATTTTTTATCACTGTTGACTAGTTGAGTTTGACTTTAACTCTAGTTGTTTGGAAGAATATATTATTTTCATTTCCCCTTTTTTGCAAAAAAAAATATACCATTACTACCACTCAAAGTAATATTTATTAATTACATTATTGAAGTTTTCTCTACCCTATTATATAGAGGTGAATCTTAAAAAAAAAACTTACAAAAAAAAAATTATTCCAGTTGGCACAGCAACCTCGAGCGCACGCTGTGGCCACAGTGCGTGTGCGGCGCGGCACGCGCGGCGGCGGTGGTGGCGCGCGCGGTGCTGGCGGGCCGCCCCGTGCTCGTGCACTGCTCCGACGGCTGGGACCGCACCCCCCAGCTCGTGGCCGCTGCGCAGGTCATGCTGGACCCGCACTACAGGACCCTGGAGGTTGGTGCTCTAGTGCTTATTCTTTTGTGTTTTAGTGCTTAGTGCGATCATGCTGCGACTGCAATGCGTGTCGTCCGGAACTAATACACTATTCGAATAGCTGGGATGAAACGTCGCAGCTGATGGCCGTCGCACAGGTCATCTTGGTCCAGTTCTATAGAATTCGACGCCGCGTTTTTGTGTAATTGACAGAGCAAGGAAAAAAATTAAAAGAAGTCTATTTTTACAGGGTTTCCGCATCTTAATAGAACGTGAATGGCTTGACTTCGGTCACAAGTTCGCCGACCGTTGCGGTCACCAGTTCGGTGCTGAGGACCCCAACGAGAGGTCACCAATCTTTCTGCAGTGGTTGCACGTGATATACCAGATGATGCTGCAGTATCCGTGCAGCTTTGAATTTAATGAGGCTTATTTGGTAAGTTTTTTGTGACTTTTTATGTCCATAATTTGGCGGATAATTGGGTAACAGAGTGTAACCTTAAGTTTCCTCTGCTTGCTTGCTTGTATTCGAGTGACATAGCTTAAAGCTAAAAAAAGTAATTAAAATTATATATTTTTCCTTAATTTGACAGATAAAACTAGCAACACACGTCCACTCATGCATGTTTGGCACATTCCTATGCAACTCCGCCAAGGAGCGCATAGAGTGCAGAGCCAGCGACACTGCCCAAGTATGGCAGTTGCTACAGGCGCCCGCCTACCGTAATCACTTATATGCTCCCAGCGATTGTGATCACAGAGGGAGTGATCACGATCAGGTATGATTACTTACTTACTTATACTATTATGGTTATTTTTGATTTTTGGAAGTTAGGTGTGGCGTTGAGTTTGGCCACATTAGGTGAAAAATTCCGATCGGAATGTCTCATGTCTCAATGGTAGCTGAGTGTCTTTACGCTAGGTTCCTAGGTTCTCTCTGCTTACTCTGCTGCGTATTATATTTTTTATTTTTATAAATTTGAAATATATGTTACGTAAGTGGTTTTGTGTTACATAAATTTCAATTAGATACTTATATATAGTAGTTAATATTACTATCCTAATTTAATATTTTATTTTTATCATTTTAAATTTATTTATATTAATAAATACATGTATTTTTACAGGTTCTATGGCCAGAAAGTAGTGTTCGTTCAATGCAAGTGTGGTGGGGGCTGCTGCGCGACCCCCCGCGCTCCGCCCCGCCGCCTGCTCCCGTGCCGCCACCGCCCGCGGCCCCCACACAACATAATGGTAATTAATCTAATTATAATTAGAAAATAACCTTGTGAAAATAAAAGAACGGAGTGTTGTAACACTAGGCGTTGTGTATCCTACTATATGCGGAATACAGAGCGAAGGCAAAATACAAATATATACAAAATACAATACAACAGCCGGTTTTTAACTTACAACATATATGTAGTAAAACAATTTACACAAAAACTCGCAAATATAACTTTTAAAATGAAAATTCTAAAAGAAATGGTGCCTAATAAATGTTGTTATGAGACATCTGTAAATTTAAAAAAAACTGTAAAAATATAAATTAGAATAAAATTTAGAAATAAGGAATAAGCCGTGAACTATCCAAGCTTGTGATTTGGTTACTACTAGTTGTCTTTAAAGAAATCTAACTATTATTTTCTAATTGCAGGTTTAATGACGAAAACTAGATCCTGTGATAATTTACTTTGTGAAGCTGAAAAACGGACGACGCAACGACGCTGTAGCGACCCCAGCATCGCGCCTGACGTCATGTAAGAAAACCTTTATATGTTTAATTTTTTTTTTACTTACAGATATAAAGTTTAATGTATCCAGATTTGAACACACGTCTCTTAATTTTTATCTTAACACGCTACACGTTGTATATGCGTTTTTTGTCTGCTTCTGGCTGTATCCGTACATAGCAAGGTAGGCAGAGGGAACCTAGTATTAAGATATTCAGTTCCCATTAAGATTTCATTCCATACTTTGAATTCTGGAGACATGATTAAATGGAAATAACGAAGTAACTCATAGTTATTTTATTTAATATTTCATACTCTCTAAAGTTCTCTTGTTTTTTTGCTAATTTTTAGCCATATTATTTTGCTACTATTAGTCATAATTCAAAGCGTTCAATCAGCATTCCCAAGGATTAGTCCGTCCAACCAAACAAACCTTTCAAGTTTCTAATATAGTTTGTTTGTAGTTTGTATTTATTTGTAGTATAGAAGTATAGATAATAAATACAATAATTTGATCATCAGGAAACTATCACTGGTAGTAAACGGCAACGCGAATATGGAACAGACTGGAGTGAATACTGAAGTACCAGCGCTCACTGACAGCTGTGTAGATCAATTACCCGCTGACAATGATGCAGATAGTGATCAGGTAGTTTTTGATATATATATATATATATAACTAATTTTCATATATAAAAATAATTTTCACAATAAATAGTCTTCAAATTAGAAAATGGTAAATTTAAATTATAATACGAAATGTGTCATTGAGTTTTGTTTTTGAAATAGACAAATAAAAGTATCTAAGTTTCAATTTGGTTGCCTGGATGCCTGTCACAATTATCGATCATCTTTATGTATTTTTATGTAATCTGTTAATTATGTTCTTTTTTACTATACAATAAACACTTTTTTATCGTATGATATATAAAGTCTTTCGAAAATTATGAAATAAACTATATAATCTTTCTACAGGTGGACGGCCCACTCGCAGGCAGCGTGAGCCTCAATCTACCCGAGGTCAATGAGGTCAACGAGGTCGACGGGGTCAACGATATAGATGGAGTTGGAATCACTGGCCGAGACATCGCCAGTAACTCATCCTCACTGGAGAGGGAGTTAGTGTCGGTGTCCGGCGTCACCGGGGTTGCTGAGGTCACCGCAGGATCAGACGAACCCCCGGTGTTTGTGTGCGACACGTATACGGATGTCATTGGTATGGCTGAGGTTAGTGTTGAGTCAAATACATCAAGTGTTTGCCTCTTTCACTCGTATTGTTTTTTTTGTTATTTTTTGCCATTTTCTTTGAAAGTTCTTTTTTCTTTGTATATATATATTTTTTATTTTTTTTTATTTTCACGCCTATTGAACGATAGTACTATAGTAATATAACATTAATTATTGGTTTTTTATCCAGGCTGCAAGAGAATCAGCAAGAACAAGAAACATAAGCATAACATGGCGATCTATATCCGAATCAAGCAACCAATCGTCAACCGGTTTCGATATACCAGAGAATTCTCCTCAAGGGAGACCCGAACCCACTACACTTCGGTTGCAAGACGCGGCCGTAGACAACCACAACTCAACCGAAGGGGACATGGTTAACCACAATGTTGTGAACGAATTAACCAATCATAATAGGGAGGTTAATGGTGTGAATGGGTTGGCTGATATCGCGACAAAGTTCTTGGAAGTTGATTTGAATGGTGAGTTTTACTTTTGTTATTCACTTTCTTAGAAGCTGGCGGTGCGCAAGGAACAGATTCAATTCCCACATAGATGGAATTCATCATTGGATCTCATTATAAATACGACGGACATGGGTTTGATTTGATAACCAAATAGCAGAATGAAAGGTTTTCATTGGCTCGGTCAGGTAACAAGAAAAAGTTTCGTCACTCTACATGATATGTCTCAAAAAATGGGCGATGCGTGGGGAACGGAGTAACTTAGCACTAGGTTCCCTCTGCCGTTTTATGGGGATATAACGTGAAGTGGAAAAAAACTAAAAATCCTAAAATGTATTATTCTTTTATATAGTATTCTTGTTTTAACTCTGGGAACCTAGTGTTAATACACTCCGTTCTTCACTTTCCGCCGCATTCTCGGTATTACGTGTTGCTGTTGATTAGCGGATCTCAAATAAGAGCTTTACCACTTATTAAAGCGACGAAATGAAAATAAAATAATAATAAATAAAAAATCCAATTTCGCGGACCATATTGTATAAATCATTCATATTTCATACTTAATCTAATTCGTCCATTCCCCAGGCGGTGGATCCTCCAGTCTAAGCTCAGAGAGCGAAGGAGAGGGGGCAGCCAGGGTCGCCAGTCAGCTCACGCTGTGCCCCACGTCCCCACGCCGCCCGCCCGCCCGCCTGCCCCGGGGCAGTTGTCCCACTTGCCACATCTGCCCCACATGTCCCAGCTTTAGTGGTAAGAGAATCCTATTAATAATATGAACTAGTTAGACCCGCTCGTGTGTGTACGAATGGGGGTAATTGGAAAGGTAGGGTAGGGGATGGTGGTAAAAATGGGCATTGTCATAAAGTAGTGTTTTGTTCAGAATTTGACATGTTTTTACTTCACTATAACAAAGGGTGGAAGAGCCAACGCCTATTTTACTGAAACTGCATATACAATGCTAAAAAAATGTACTATGTTATGTAAATGTCTACTAACTAATTAATAAAATCTATTTTATAATTCCCCCAGTAGCAGGCTCATCCACGTCCAGCCTGGACACGTGCTACTGCACCGGCGGGGGTGAGGGTGGAGGCGGAGGGGGGAGGGCGCGCTGTGTGTGCGGCGGGAGCGCGCGCGCGCCCGTGGACAGCGTGGACGGGTTGCCGCCTGCCGCCGACCCGCTGCAGGCAAGGTTGCATCAGATCATATTGTATCAGAAGGTTCGTTGACGGTTTTTGTTTTTTGTGGGGTAGATAGGGAAATCGTCTGTTTCAGCTCGTCCGCTGTCCTTAATAGTGTTTTTTTTTTCTAGCCATTGTGGGCTTTGGCTTCGGGACTATGCTAGTGAGATGACAATTCATCATTATTACATCGTTTATTTTTTTATAATTTAGATATTTATACGCCACAAAACAATAGGTAAAAATAATTTCATAAATTTGTTCGTAGCGAGTTTATTTCGCGCACTTTCGTTGCATGTATACACATGTTACATGTGTATACATATGTAGACTAATTTAAAAATAAATAAATAAATCAGCTTCAGGCTGTATGTGGACTAATTGTTTTAAATAATATTTATTATTGTCCAATACCACTACATCATCGTGTGTCAATGGCATAAGCGTATTACTGTAAAGGCGACGGTTGTAAATTCAATTCCCACTCTGGAGAATAAAACATTTAATATTTGATCGATCTTATAAAAGGTGAAGCGTGTCTTCAAGTTCTGCCACTTCACACTAAATAATAATAATAAACTTATGTTTGTTTCGTTTCATTCACAGAAAGTAGTGGAAGAACTAAGTGGCCAACTCCGCGAGGCGCGTGAGGCGTTACGTAGGGCGTCCCCCGCTCCACCGCCGCCCGCGCCGCCTTCGCTAGCACAGGTTATAATTTATTTTAATTGTTTGAGGCGAGTCGTGACGCAAAGGCACAAAGTGTGCTGCAAAATCGACTGGTTATGAGATCGATCCCCACTCGAGTATAGAAATTATTTATTTAAATTTACATTTTCATTTCTTCGCCCTGGTGTCAAGGCAAAGCGCGGCGTTGAGTTCCGCCACTCAACACGCAATGCCTCCAGAATTCGGCGGAAAGTAGGGAAGGGAGTATTTTAACACGAGGTTACGGGTAACATGCTACGAGTACGTGCGGGATAAAGGGATATATGTTTATGATATAATATGTATGACGTTTTTTTTGAAAATGTCAGTGAGCGTTATCATATTTATATTTATTTAATATAAAATTTGTTGAAGAATGTTATGTGTTCTATTACCAAAAAAATATATAAATAATGTTTTTTTATCTGCAATCTTTACACATTAATAATTTAAAAAAAAAAACAAATGACAGCTCATAATTAATTCATAATAATTTACTATAAAAATGTTATTGTAATTGCTAATTTTTTTAAGTAAATAAAGATAGTTCCAATTCCTATATAACTAGATGAAACTTAAACTATCTTTATTTACTTAATAAAAATTGGCATTTACAAAACAACTCAACTTTATGTTTAATCGACTATTCAAAAGTAAATCAAAAACTCAGTTTCAATAAATAGTATTTTCAATTTGCACATTCCAGCACACCCCACCACCGACCAACGGCACCGCCACCACCAGCTCGACCAGTAGCAGCAACAGCAACAGTGGCAGCGCCTCCGAGGTGGAAGTGGGCGAGGAGGCGCGCAGCGTGGCCTGGCTGCCGGACTCCGCCGCGCCCAGGTGCCAGCACTGCAGGAACCAGTTCTGGTTGGCGAGGAGGCGGCATCATTGCAGGTAAGTTTTGTAATACACGGACACAACACTGTCACAACACTAGTGGTTGTTGTGTTGTTGTTGGAATTGATACCATTGTAGGATAGAGTCACAGCATTAGTGGATCTTGTTATTATTGGGACACCATTGTACGTTGTTGTCATTATATTAGTGGTTGTTTTTTTTGTTAATAAACCGGTGGAATAATTATTATTAAGTAACACGGCAAATATTAAACGGAAAATAATAGAATAAAAAATATATATTAACTATAGATATTATTACATCTCTGTGTTAGGATATTTTTAATTTAAATAGTATCAAGAAAGGAACTTCATAAATTAACTGCTTTAACCACATTCACTAATATCGGAATACAAATAAAATTACATGTACTTTAAAATAAACATTTAATTACAGGCGCTGCGGCGGAATATTCTGCGGCTCGTGTTCGGAAATGAGTCCGTGGGGCGAACTGGGGGCCGTGCGGGTCTGTCGCCGGTGCCGCCTGCGGTGACCGCCCTCGCCCCACACACCCCAAACCCACACGCCCCCCGACCCTGCCCTCACATGCAGCTCGCGCTATATACCTCCTAGCGGAATAACATCCCCCGGTGAAGTAATTGTGACTGTCGCGCGGAATTGTTTGTCTGATCGGCGGAATAATGTTGTTCTGTGTTGTGATCATTGTTGATATGAAATGGTAGTTTTGGTTTGTTTTTTTTGTTACTTCATTAGCTTTTTTGATTTATTAATTGTTAGTGGCGAAGACTTTGGATTTTAGTTGTTTTGTAAATATCGTTCTGTAGTATTTTTTTGTATTTTGTGTTCTTTTTGTTATTTATAATTTTCACAAACTACGTTATACGCCGATCGGAGTGTCTACTTACCTAAAAGTAGCTACGTTTTTTTTAATTCTGTCGCTATAAACTTTTGCTTAAAATGTCTAAGAGGCAGATTCTCTACATATAAATAATGTAACAAACAAACAGACATCCAATCTATCAACATTTGTGCTAGTCAGTCTGCTAATAAATAATTTGTTATTTTAAGAATTTAAGTTCATTCTGTACTAGCGATTGTTATTTATCACTCGAAATCTCTTACCAGCTCTAATAGATTAATAATCGATATTTAATCATACACATAACATATTATATCGATATCGAGTGTGAATCACGATTGCGAGGCGACACTTATAATACCATGACAGGTTATTTGAAACACATTTAAATGTTATATATTTGTTATATAACAATTATGAAATAATCAAATTGACTTAATGAAAAAAGTTTATACTTTTAAATATACAACTTGAGAAGTTAAGACAAAAGGTGCAATGTTCATTTTCAAAGGAAAACCGATTACGAATGAATTAATCGAATAATTTATATAATTATAAATTGATTATTTTAATCAATTATCAGCTATTCGAGTAAAAATATATCGAGATATTTCTGTAATCGAATGATTCTTTTAATAACATTCGTAACGCGATTCTTGTTCATATCAAGATTGTATGGAAAGTTTTATGGGTATCGATGTGTTTTGGAAATTAGGAAATTATAATCGATTATCAGTTTCAGTTCGACACTTGTAGAATATTGTAGAAGAATCGAGTAGGAACAAAATATATTTAAACATTCGAGTTGTTACGTGACCGGAAATGATAATTCGAATAGATAATGGTGATTTTGTTGAAATAGAATGATTATAATGATTATTCTTATTAAAAAAATTGATTAATATAATCATTTTGTAAAAATCGGACTGTTGAGGTTAGGTAGGGTAGGGGTCGGTTAGGGGAAGTCCACGCGAAGGCTGATATTATTTTAATTCTTCAGACTAACGTCGTATCAACGAATGCCACTAGACTGAAATAAAGAATTTGTGGCCATTTTGTAAACTACTGTAGTACGGCGTTGTATACTAAACTGATAGAACTAGATTTTTGTTTGGATTGTTAATGGACTTATCGATTTTTTGATTTTAAAGATTTAGTGGATGTTATTTATTTAACAGTTTTTACCGTTTTATTGGATTTTAATTGATTGGTTGACTGACATTTTGGCTTTTCTTAGCCAAAGTTATATATAAACATATTATTAGATAGTTTTTATTAAATTAAATATATTTATTAACGTCCATTAAAAATTTGAAATCAAGCTATTTTTGAAATAACAAGAATGTTAAGCACCATTCACACTATTTGGACCTCAAATCTAATAATGGTATTAGAAATTGAATAGAATAAATACGAGAAATGCTTTATACAACGTGATGATGAAACTATTCTACTAAAGTTTATTTGAAAATAAATGGCGGTCTTTTGTTAAGTTAGTGTGCTTTATCTAACTAGAAAAAAAAACTACAATAGTTGTTTTTTTTTTCTGTCAATAAATAAACTTACTAACTATATATAGCTAATTATGACTAAATATCATAATGCGTGCCTTCTTAGCACGTTGTATACAGTAGTTGATGTTTCGTTCCGTTTTTTTCATATAATTTCATCCAAACCTATAATTACTTTTTATTGTATATTGGTTATTTTTAACGCTTTTGTACATTGAACGCCAAACTATTAATTTTAAGGCTGAAATCGAAACTGAAAATTTATAACTTAACAATTCTCTCCTTTGCGTGCACAGTAGTCATTTTTTCTATGTTAATAAGAAAGTTGCTATTTGTATATCGTTTCTAGCACAATCGATATAAAAATGGCTGCGACTCCAAAAACCAACTGGTCGGACTGCAATAATAAAGTAACTTACCATCGAAGCCGAGCGTAACCGAGTTTTGTATTTTATTTGTGATATTGATGATAATTTTGTATAATATAAATAAATAAGAATTTAAAACATGTTGAAAAAGTTAAAATCTATGGTGGTTTTGACCGTCGCGGTACATTTGATTAAACTAACGTATAGACTACACGATAAGCAATAAAATTGTTCAAAACGGAACGTTTTAACTATAATATTCTATCTAATCTATGCAATAAAGACGCTATTCACGTTTTCTTTTTCTTTTTTTAAATATTAAGAAAGAAATTGTGAATAGCAATCTTTAAGGGTTTCGTCCTGACATAATGGTTTCATCAATTCATTATTTATTGCGTTTGGCACAAACGTTTCCTTTGTACGTCTTATTTAATATAAATATAATTGTAGTTTTTTTAAATTATGTCAAGACAAAGACCCGAGCGCGAACAGACGGAATTGTTGTTACTTGGATATATTTTATACTGTGGATGAGTAACTTAAGTTTTATTGTCATAATGCAACTTGTTTGTGACCAATGGATGACGCGATGTGAAATAAAGCATATTTAGTTTTATCTAGACTTTTATTTTATATACATTATTTTATTTCTTTAAATTTATATTTTTCATTTCTTCACTCTGGTGTTGAGTGTCGACGAACGAAGTGTTTTAAAACTAAGCTTCCTCTGCCTAACCTTCTATGAGCTGGATACTTCGTGAAGCTGATTATTTTATTTATTATATTAGTATTACTATTATGAAAATCTTTCTGCCTTTACATTAATAAATAAATTATATCTTTAAATGGACGAGCCTTAATTTGGGTTATGTAAAAATATCGCCTGTAGCCTTTCTACAATGTATTCCGTGCTAGTGGAAAATGATATTTGGTCTCATTCTTAGCACTTGGCCACTTTTTGGAATACTACAGTCGTCTTTGGTCAGTATGCTATTTCATAGTATGAAATAGCTTTACTTTTTATATAATGATAATGAGATAATGGCTCTTTGATTAGATACAAGTAATAAAAAACGAGGTAAAAATAACACTAAAAGATAATTTAAACATATTTAATTTTTTTTTCAACGTAAAAGTTCTAGAAACTACTAAAACAATACATATAATTTAACACACAATTAGGTACTTACTAGACGTCAATACTGAGTTGTCTATAATACTATTGTACATACACACTGTATAGTACGATCGACGAGTCGTGACCCTAAAGTTAAGTTTTAAGAAGTAAGAAAAAATACTGAAATTAAATCTGCGCAGCCATTTAGTTAAATTCAGGGCGCCAAGACTCATCGATTGTACTGTACTAAATATTAAATTCGACAGTAGAATTTGTGCTAAAAGTAGTTCACAACTACAGATTACAAGTTCATTAGTAGAATGTTCAAGTAAAATCGTTGTATGAAAAGGAAAAACTTGTTTTTTTTTCCTGCTTTTTTGCATTGTCCCTTTAAAATAAAATAAATATATACACAATTAATCACTAATTATTATGCAAGTAATTAAAAAATGTACCTTGAATGTAAAATTATTTGATAAGTAAACAAAGTAGAGGAACATTTTTGTTTTATCGTTTTGACGATAAAAAAAAAATGTTCCTCTACTTTGTTTGTTAATTTAAAGCTTAAATTAATGTTAAAGCTTTGGCTCAGCTTAAATTTATATAGGTAATTATATATAAGATATGCATTATATAAATCATTTTAAGACAATATAAAAAAATGACGCAACAAAACTCATTCCTATACATTACAATTATAAGGGTTTTTGTTACTTTAGAACAATATGCAAATATTACAGACAAATATTTATGTTCCAAAAAATAATTTAAATTATTCATAATAAAGCGTTATATTAAATTGTTCACTAAAATGAATTATAACTGCAACAGTGACAGACATTTCAGTTACTACTACATAATATAATTTGGCACAAAACCAACTTTAAATATAGTAAATAATTATGTTATAATACACTAGCGGACGCGCGCAACTTCGCTTGCGTATTTAGGAGTGAATTCTAATAACCCATGTAACATGTGTTCAATGAAATATTTTTAAGAACCTAAATTTCAAATTTTATAAAAATCGGTGGCGTTTTGAAGATTTTTCCATACAAACTTTCAACCCCTTATTTACACCCTTAGGGGGAGAATTCTAGAAAACGATGAAACACGTGTTCAATTAAATACTTTTAAAAATCTAAATTTCAAATTTTATAAAAATTGGTGCCGATTTAATTTTTTTTCCATATAAACTTTGAACCCCTATTTCACCCCTTTAGGGTTAAAATTTTTCAAAATCCCTTCTTAGTGGATGTCCAGATTACAAAAGTAAACATCTGTCCAAATTTCATGTTTCTAGGCACAGCGGTTACGGCTGTGCGTGCGTCTTACCTCAGTCAGTGAGGACAAGTCCTTTTATATATATAGATTATGTAAACGCAAATATTAAATAATAAGAATAATAATAAAAAGTGACCCAACAGTGAGTTATGGCATCATAAGATTGTTTCGATAAGTACAGTAAGGTCGACGAGCTGTGGCCGCCCTGAATTCTATTATTAAACTTAACGTAATCAGGAGGAAAATTATGAAAAGTAAGAACAATATTGAAATCAAATCTGCGGATTCTCTTCGAATTTGAGGTTAATATGGTTAGCACTAGTGGCATTTACAGTGACACCAATTGGGGAGGGAAGAGGATACCCTGCCTCTGAGAGAGTGCAAACACTACGTGGCTGCTTGAGAGGATATATACAGTGCGACCACTTAAATTCCCGAATGTGCAGATTTAATTTTAGAATGGTTAACTACAGGCAGCAAAGACTCGTTGACTGTGTTGTAAAAGAATTATCTACTTTTTTTAAAATAAAATAACTAACAAATTTATCTTAATGTGTAAATACATATAATAGTAGGCCATAACATAGTAACAATATAATAGAAACAAATTTTCTACACATTCTGGGCAGAGTATTTTGATAAAAGATCATTAGAAAATGGTGTCTAGTATAAAACGATCCAACCACATCCGTTACCGTGACCATGGATAAATAATCAAATTTTATGTAGGAATAAGACAATTTCAGCGCTTAGACTTCGTGCTGGACACATACCAGGCAATATTTTTTTGTATTTAATGGACAAGTCAACGAGAATTTTGCAATTCTAACTCAGTTGATGATGTCTATCACATACTGATGGAATGTGTCCAGAACGAAGCGCTTAGGACAAAAATAAGCTGCAAATTTCAAGAAATAGGTTTCTGTAATGCTGTTTTGGCTTCACCTCTTTCAGATGAAGCCAATATACTTTATGAGTTGGCAATAACCCGCTTAACTTAACTTTAAGTTAAACTTACATATTCGCATTCTTTACAGGGCGACATAATCGCATAAGCGACAAAGTTCTTAAATTGTATTTTAAAAAAATACATATAATAGTAGGCCATTATATTCGTTAGTTTTAAAATAGAAATTTATAAAATAAGTATAACGATTAGAGAGCTAACTAATACAACAATCAAAAAGACAAAAAAATATATTTATTTAACAATTTTTATACTTTTATATTACAAAAAAAATAAGTATGTACAATTACTAAATTTATATATTGTCATAAAAAATATTTTTAAAATAGTAGTAAACATTTATAAACATACTTCGATTAATTTAAATATAAGAATTGAGCATATAAATATGAATTACTAAACACAACAGACATACAGACATTATTACTTGAAATTATTATATGCAATGTAGTATAACTTATGTAGTAAAAATAGACTAATTTTAGGCAAAGCCTTATAAATTAGTAAAAATAAAATAATTTATTAGTAAATATGTTTTAGAAAATAAAATATTTACAAAAAAATTACTAGGCCTTCTAATTTAATACTTTCAAGATAGAGAAAAATGATTCCTACTAAATTAGACCACTGTAAGAGATTGTGGCGTTATTTTATAGGTATCTTTATTTATTAGATAAAGATTTATAAAAAGCATAAATTCTTCCATTTCATTTTGAGGTTCTATAATTTATGGTCACGATAAAATAAATTATACCAAATAAATTAAAAACAAAATCTATATTAAAATATTACACTATTTGAGACTACCATTAAATATATTTTAGTTAGTTTTTTAACTGTGCTGTAAAGTAAATGTTATTAATACATTAAATTTCCATCACTCATTTCACTCATTAGAAAACATTCTACATTTTGAAAATTCCTAAAAAATTATACATATGGTACATTATCTATGGTGTCTGTCGTTTGACGTGAAGTTATGTTTTTTAAAATGGTTGACCAAACTGAGTACTCTGTTTCTCACTTTATGTATCGATTCATACATTTCTGGCGTAAAGGGATCGAAGTCGTGGTATTTCTTTTTCCGTCTGTATATACCTTCTCTGTTGGCCATTGCACAGGCCATGTCTTGCTGGAAATTAAAAAAACATATATATTCTTCACTTTAACCTTGCATCCAGGTCATAGCAGAAGGAGCTTTCTTCGGAAGACACTTCAGTTCCGCCAAATTCTTAAGGTATTGCGTGTTGAATGGCGGAACTCAACGTTGCACTTTGCCTCGTTATCAGGGCGAGGAAATAGAACTATTAAATATTTTATTTCCTCAAGTGGAAATCAAACCTACAACCGTCACGTGCCCCAGCGCCAGCAGGGCGTAGATAATAAAATAATTATGAAAGAAAATACTAAATACCTTTTAAATTAAAAAATTTACCATAAATTTAATAAAGTAATTTTTTCTTCATATTTTGCACTTTTCATAATGACGGAATATGTTTAAATTTATCAATAATAAATTTTCTCACTCTGGTAAGACGCGCGTTGTTGAGTTCCGTCTTTCAACAAGATCTCGAAAATTGTGTTGTCATGGTGAATAGAAAATCATAACACTAGGCTCTCCTCCACTTATTCTGCTATATGCGGGATACAGCGTGAAGCTAAGGAAACTATGTAAGATAATATTTTTGTATATATTTACCTCAGTTACAGTATAATTTAAAAAAGTTAATATCCCTTGCAAGGTATTCCTTGTGTCTCTTACTAGCAATTCATAAAACACAACATAAATGGGACCCGGAAACTTCTGGAACCATAGGTTATGCAAAGATTCCCACATATTAAGCTGATTGAATACATATGTAGGCCAATCTGGAATACAAAAGTTCGTGTCTTTTTAATAATTAAAAATACAAAAGCGAAGAGAGGCCAAGGTCCCTCATCTTGGTCCCTTTTCGCTTCGCTCGCCAACCCCTAATGTTTGGCTTCGGTCTTTGGAGTTTTAAGCTATTTTTATAACATTACTAAAAAATCTCTTACAGGACTAGAAACTTTTGGACTGTAGCACTTACAACAGTACCCTTATAAATGATATTGACTACCCACTACCAATATAAATTACAAAAATAACTTTCATAATTTTTTTATGTAAATTATTTTTAAAAGTTTAATTTATAAAAGAAAGATATATTAGATAACTCAAATGTCTATATATATTGTTGGAGCAATATTAGACTTAGAAAAAATATATAACAATAACTAATAACAATAATGGCTTTACCAATCACGATTTTTTCTAATCATCTGGCAAAATAAGTTTTAATTAGCAGTATTAATCCATCAAGTGGAAATCAAACATCCATATTTATTATAATTATTATTAAAAATACTCAAAAACCAACCTGAATTTTTATATTTTCTAGATTCCTTAAAAGCAGACTTAGGCGCAGTCCCAATATGACCCTTGTGAACCCTATTAAAGTCAGCCTGAAAATTGTTATTAGTGCATTTAATTATACTATTCTAAAACAAATTATGTAATTTGTAACAGAACAATAGACACTTAAGAAACATATATAAAATTTAACATAGAGAAACTGGGATCAGTGCCTCTTGAAAACCATTCATTTTATCACATTTTTTTTCTTTAAGCTCTATCGCTCACAATGCAGGGTAGGCAGAGGGAACCTAGGAACCTAGTGTTAAGATAATCTGTTCTCCTTTGCCACGCCTAGCTTCAATTCATCGATTTATGTATTATAGAAAATATATCGACAAATAGAGATATTATAGAGATTTTTTTTATGTTTCAAACATATTTTTCATTTACATTCTTTTCGTATGCAAAGAATATTTTTGAAAATATTAAAATTGTAGATAAATTAGCATATAAAAGTTAGATAAATAATTTGTAAATATACATAGCAATTTAACATATTTTTAAGTGTTTTAAATTAAATAAAAAAAAAATTAAAAAACAAAATAAAAAAAAAATTACCATTGAAAAATTCATCTAAGCGCAGAAGCATAGTGTTAAAAGCGGCAACACAGAACACTGAAATTTGACACAACATAAAATTAGAATTACCACAGTGATATCTACACATATATAAAAAATAAGTAAAATATAAATAATAAACAAATTACATAATTGTTGCTTAAACTGGTTTTCAATTAATACATGCAAAGTGTAATACTGCACATACATATTTATTTAAAAAAAAAAAGTTTTTTAAGTAGTGACAGAGGAAACCTCGAGTCAAGATACTCCATTTCATTCCATTAACTTCCCACTCAAGTTTCAACTTATTACACTTCGCTTACGAGAGGGTGGAAAAGAAAAAACAAATATTTTTAAATTTATAATAAAATAGATAAATAATTATCAAATATCAGGGTGCTGCAAACAACAAAAAAAAATAATAACAGTCAGGCTATAACAATAAACAAAAATATTATAAATCAATAACAAGTGATAACAACATATTTGTATTGAGTTAACCTTAAGTATACAAAAAAGCAGTTTTAAATATAACAGTGAAAGTGTCATGGTTAAAAAATAATATTATATTTAGCTATTTAATCCAACATTATAAAAATAGCACAAAAAAATGACTAAATATATCTTTGAAGTGATAATTAATGTCTTATAAACACAACATCATCTGTTTAAAGCATGACTCATTGTCATTTCACCCGAGCGAAAGAGTGTGGAGCAAGCAATAAAGATGCCTAAACAATTTGTTTTGAAGCATTCATTGAATTGAATTAACTCCTTTATATTGTATACAAAAATGATAATTCAGTGATAATATGTCAATTTTTAAATTATAAATAAAAACCATATACATATACTGAATTAAGTAGTGTAAGCAGAGGGAAGTGTTTCAACACTTTATAACTTTCCTCCCAATTATAAAGATATCAAGACTTAAGGAGCGGAACTCTACACCAAAATTTTATTTGTCTTTAACCAGGAAATGAGAATAATACAAAAAATGGTGAAATTTTTTTTTATTTATTTTTAATCAAACTAAACTGAGCATAAAACCACCTTGCTTGGTCAACGTAATCTCTCTGCACGACAATGGCCTAAACAATGATAAAATTTAATTTTTAAATATTGTTATTGTACAATGTATATATTTACCAATATTGCATCTCTAGGGTTCCTTATAAGTAGTATTGCAGATTTGAACTTGCCAGGTTCACGAGGCGGAGCCTCATGTGTTTTTACAACTAAGACTGAGCCATCTGTAACATTTTCTGCGGGGAAACCATGCATGCGTAGGCCATAGTCCATGTATATTGAACCAGTTACTATGCCTATAAGAAACAAAATGCTTTTAGGTGTTAATTCTGTACTGAGGATGGATCTTAAGAAAACGTATAATGATATGTTTTTCTAGATTTATTTCTTCAATATCTCCAATAATACAAAATATATAGCAAAGTAAAGACTTCAAATATGTATTTTGTTTTCAACTTCAAACTATCTTTATTATAACAGGGTAGGCGGAGAAAACCCAGTGTCAAGACACTCCATTCTCCTTTACTTGCCTGTATTTAGGATTGCGTGTTCAGTGATGGAATTCAACACCACACCTTATCTTGCCAAAGCAGAGAAATGAAAATATTTCACTGCCTTGAAAGGCATGTTACTATTTCAGCTTGCAGTCAGGTTCTATCTCACTACACTATAATAGCCCCAATATTTTATTATTATTATCCAGGTTTAGAAATTATTATTAATTATTCATATTGTATAATGGTATTCAGTATTATAATGTTAATTTCTTTAACATGATAAGAATATATTGATACAAATAATTATGAGAAATACCTTTAATTTCCAATTTTTATGTTTAAACAATTTAATAAGAATTGTGTGACTGTTGCATCTTTCATTTTTTTTCCTTTTTTTTATAATATTATTTATATTACATACCATTTACTAAAACATATCAATATACCATTTACTAAAACAAATTCATAACTCATTAAATTCAACTAAAACTACATTTAAACTAAAACTGATATACAACTTACCTGTCACCTGTTGCAACAGATATCTAAGCCATGTATTCCCGCTTCCCGGATGAGATACAAGAGCCACTACATCTTGAGACGCCGGTACTCGCCACCTAAGATTCTTACACCAATTCACTCTAGGAGCCTCTCGTAAACCAAATTGATTCATCATATTACTACCGTAAGGTTTCGTACCTTGCAATGGACGCAACATAAATAATATTAATGAAAAATACACTATTATCACTATTGCAATAAGTAAAAAAGTTGTTCTTCGAGACATTTTTTGGTATATATCATAATTTAACTAAAGAATTTTCAAGCAGTTTTTGCCAATTGATTTAATACATTTTATAAATATAAAGTGCCGCTTAAACGTATTCTTTAAATAATATTGTGTAAATGTGTACATAACATGCGAGGTTCAGTAATGTCTGTTATAGTATATTTTACGTGTTCATATTTTAATATTTACGAAATAGTCACTAATAAATTGTTTTGAGTTTTCTATCAACGACCACCAACAAATTTAGATTTTGAGAATATGACATTTTAATGATTGTATTACCAGATACATAAAAACCAAGAATAATTGTATAAATTTGTTGCCATAAGTTACCTTTTATTTATTGAAAAAGTTTGAATATTAAATATTTACATCAACTAAATATGTTTTATTTTATTGTAATAAAAATTAAGTAGTTATGGTAGTAGTATTGTTTGTGTAAATAAAAAAATTAAATACTTTAAAAATATTTTATATTTATTAGAATATTCTTTCATGTCTTCATATATTAAATATTCCAGCTAGGATGTGCCAGAAATTCTAATTTTTCTCAAAATAGTGTGACAATTTTCGATATTTCCCGTACAAATTTCCAAATACATCTGCAATGGTAAAACTCTAGGTGAATTGATTTGGAGCATGATTTTTCTTGCTGTTATTAGGTCACCCCTTAAAATGTGGCATACAGCCGCTTTAGCCCAGACGCAGACAGCAATCATGTCTCTCATTTGATATGGTAGACCAGAAACTAAATCGTGAATCATGGGAGGATGTAAATGTTCAACTGCTTCTACAATCTTATCAAGATTTATCAAAGATTCGGCTGCATAAATGTGAGCCCAAGCCTTTTGATCATTAGTTGCATCTGGCTGAGCCAATAAGTCATTTGCAGATATAAGTGCAGATAGAGGATCTTGTAACTGGAGAAATATATAACTTTGTAGTACTAAAATTGAGTTTTTTAATTCACATCTCTGTTTCCAATTTATAGGTGCTCCTGGCGGTGCTTGAATTACATTAGTCGCAGTTTCTGTTAAGGATTCCTGGTCAGGAAGTAAAGTTATTGCATTTCTTAGACATAGTGCTGCAAATTCTAAGGACAGAGATGGTATTGCAAATGATTCACCAGACGATGAATACTTTAGTTTATTGTCTTTAGTAAGTACTATTCTAGTATGTGGCCCACTGCCAAGTTTCTTAACTTTGAACTGTTGTGCTTCACCACTACAACATTTTTTCACACAACAATCAGCTAATCTTAACCAAATTCGTGGGTTATTAGGATAATGGCGTGCTGCTTCTACCATACATTCAAATGCTCCTTCTGCATTATTACCCGCTAATAATGCCAAACCTAAATTGTAAACGTAAAGAGGTCTATCTTTACAAGTTATAAACATTTCACTATCTTCACCTTCCATTGCTCTGAAATGTTCTTTAACAGCATGCTGGAAATATTTTGATGCCAAAAAAGGCTTCTTGATTGATAGATATAAAACACCTAGATTATTGTTAATAGCTGCCCAAATATCTTCACCCTCGGTTTTCAAGTCGTAGTTGAATTTTATAGTTTTGTATAGGCCTAGACTATTTGCAGCTTCTATTATATCACCATTTAAATATTTTTGTTGTGCTACAATAAAAACATTTTCAATGGAGTCCGGTTTAAGCTGAATACTTTGTCCGAGATATAATTGTGCTCTACTAATTAACCTTTCATATAAACTACTATATTCATTACTCGATTTTAAAGATTCTCCATGATTTTTAGCAATTTCTAGAGCTTTCTCATATGTCCGCCTACACAGAGTTGCTTCTAATAAAAGTAACACAATTCTATGATGCAGTTTTGTATCTTTAATGTTCTTACTGGTTAATAATTTTTCTAATACAACAGTACACTGAAAATAATACCTTGAGTGATAAAGTAAAACCGCATAGTTATAAAGTATGCATGGTATGGAAACATCTTTCACATCAGCTTCAGGAAATGTAAGTCCTGAGCATTGTATAACAGATTTTTTGTAATTTTCAATATTTTTCATTTGACTAGCTTCGAATTCTATAACAGCTTTGTTGTGTTGTACTCGTTTCAATAAGATACTGTTGTTGGATACAAGACCTTCCAATTCGTTTAAATGATTCAGTGCTCCTGTGTAGTCTTTCTTCAAATAGCATTGATGGGCGAGAATAGCTGGTTCATCTTTAGCGTGCGCCATAGTCAAATTTTGTATTTATATTGGGAATTCTTATGAAACATTCAAAAATAAACAAGATGTAAACTAGTATGACATTTTAGACGATTGACAAGTGACGTATGAATAAGGAATTCCTATAAAAACCACAGATGTTAAATATTTAATTTTGGTTAGATGCAGAATATTTATTGGATCTCTTAATCACATGTTATTCAGTGAGGGATATCCAAACAGATTCAGTATATGAGTAAGTTAATTCAGTGGGCCTAGGACAGACCTATATGACCGTTTTCGTATGTCTTAAGTGTCTCTTTTTCTCACCTAGTTCTAAGGGTCTGCACACACATCTTAATAGAGAAAAGAGAGCAAAATTGACAAAAATATACATCCCTCTTCCTTCCCATCATCGAGCGAACTTGATGGTCTGTGATGATTTTTTTTGAACTTGGAAGTTAATGGTGTTATGCACTGGCTTTTACAGTGACACCGTGAGGGTAGAGAAGAGAGTACTCTGGGCCTAAAAAATTTGCAAGCACTGTGTGGCTGCAACTGCACTGAGAGGATGTCGACGTTGTGCCTCCACTAGCGTCCGTCGAGCTTACTGGATAGTATTGTTGATGATGATTTTATATTTTGAATACAATGAGTAATTTCTTAAACAATTTGAAATGTAATTGAACGACACGAGGCGCATTTATAATTGTTAACAGACTGACATTTATTAATTACTTAAATACCAAATTAGAATAAGAACGCCGATACGTTTATTTATAAAAAAAATCGAAAACGTGTTAATGGTTGTAATGTTGAATTATTTTTAGGGAAAGAATAAAACATTCAAATTGAGTACCTTACCAGTACAAACCTTAGATTGGATCACTATATCCGATCTTTATCCGCAAAGTGCATTGGAGAAAAGACGGACGACGACTTCGCGACATCCCCTACAGAATCCATACATGTGATTACAACCACCCGGGGTTCGCAGTCCCAGCATTGCGAACTACAGGTTTGTAAGGAATGATAGGGCCACCAAAGGCGGCGGCACTATGATTTATTACAAAAAGAATTTACACTGTATACCGCTCGACCCTCCGTCTCTTGAAGCCGCCGAGGCGTCGGTGTGCCAGGTATTCCTCACAGGCCATCAGCCATTGATTATTGCCTCCGTTTATCGTTCGGGAAATAGGCAACTATTAGAAAGCGACATTTTATCGCTACTTAGTATGGGTGACTCGGTCCTTCTGATCGGGGATCTAAATTGTAAACATAAAAATTGGAATTCGTCGATGACTCATACCGAAGGTAAGAGACTCCTCGAATTCACTAGTAAATATAACGCTTTCGTTATTGGCCCACCTTCACCCACCCGCCTTAGTGCCCGCGGCACAGGTGAGGTTCTCGACATAGCGATTCTATCGAATATAGGCTTATGACAACATTCAATAGAAACAATTACCGACCTCGATTCGGGCCACCGTCCTGTCATTCTCAAATTAGGCGAGGTGCGCCCCTCAGGCCCACCCACTAAAACAGTAATCGACTTTAGAAAATTTGCAAAGCTCCTCCGTTCGAATGAATCCCCTTTAAAGAATTAATACCTGGCATCGCCGACACCGCGGAGTTAGCAATAGACGCGGCGAATAAATTTACCAAATATATTCAAAACACAATCCAGAGCAGAATTCCCTTCTCATGTCGTGCTCCTTCCCCGACGAGTGGAAGGAAGCCATTGTCATAGGTATACCGAAACCTAACAAGCCGCGGAATATGCCCTCTAGCTATAGACCTATCAGCCTTCTCAGCTGTTTAGGTAAAATTTATGAGAGAATCATTCTCATTAGACTCTCCGAGGTGGTAGAAGCCAAATCTCTGCTCATCAAAGAGCAATTCGGTTTCAGAAAGAAACATTCCGCCATCCACCAAGTCCATCGCGTGGTAGAGCACATAGCCCAATATAAAGTAAAAATTTCGTACCGCAGACACACTGCCGCCATTTTTCTCGATGTAGCGAAAGCCTTTGACAAGGTCTGGCATAACGGCTTGATTTTCAAGCTGCGGCGCTCTGGCTTGCCAGACTGTCTCGTGCGCATCCTGCGGGATTTTCTGTCAAATAGATACTTCCGCTATAAAGTAGAAGGAACTCTCTCCTCTCCCCGCCTCCTTCGCGCAGGCGTCCCCCAGGGTTCAACCCTCTCTCCTATGTTATACGCGCTGTACACAAGAGACATACCTCGTACCAGGGATGTACACTTGGCTATGTACGCCGATGATACCGCCCTATACACTTCTTCGCGTAACACACGCATAATAGCCGATCGACTTCAGAAAGCGGCCCGCGCACTTGGTGTGTGGTTCCGCCAATGGAGAATCGAGGTTAATCCAGAAAAGAGTAAAGCGATACTCTTCCCTCGCGCTCGTTCAGAGCAAATCTCTACCATCTATCTATTAGATAAAGCCATTCCCTGGGAAAAAGAGGTCAAATATCTAGGTGTCACATTAGACTCTAGACTTTCCTTCAAGCCCCACGTCACGAAAGCTTGCAATAAAGCTAAATTCATTCTTAATAGATTATACTATCTCATTAACAAGCGTAGTAAAATGTCACTTAGAAATAAGCTGACACTATACAAAACTTGTATAAGACCCGTCCTCTCTTATGCTTGTGTAGCGTTCGCGCACACTAAGCTAGATCCCATGCAAAAGGTACAAAATAAATTCTTACGTATCGCATCAGGTTGTCCCTGGTTCGTGCGTAACGTCGACCTACATAGAGACTTTGAACTGGAATCGATTCACGAGCACTGCAAACGCTTAGCGAAGCGCTACTTTGAGCGCGCAGGCTCGCACGCGAATCCCCTCATCGTAAATGCGTGTGATTACATCCCTAGCGCGCTCCCTAGACGTAGACGCCCGCGCAGCGTCCTTTTAGACCCCGATGACGCCATTACTATAGCGAATGCCCCGTATGTAGGTAGGAAACACACTACTCACACACGACACAAACACCGTCGTCGACGGAATCGACGACGAAGTCCAGCTTATTCAACGGCTCGGTCGCGCCTCGGCGCGGTCGGGCCCAGCGGTTAGGGACCGTTAGCTCCCTTAGAGTAGTCTAATTTGTCCCCAGTCGCGACTTCATGTCGCGGCTGGTTTGCTTAGCATAGGTGAAATCCCAGTCCGCTCGACGGCCGCAAGCCGAGGTTCGAGTCCCGCAGGGGGCGCCCTTACAGTCGTCGACATCCTCACAGGCAGCCACTTAGTGCTTGCATTTCTTCAGGGACAGAGTACCCTCTTCCCTACCCAACCGGTGTCGCTGTAAAAGCCAATAAGGCTAACAGCATTATCCACATGCTCGAAAAAAGTTATTACAACCAGCTTTTTTAGCTTCACGCTGTATTTCCCAATTAACAAAGTAGACAGTGGAAACGTAGTGTTAAGACTCTAAATGTTGAGTGGCAAAGCTCGGCACCGCGTTTTGGCTTAATTTCAGAAATGGACGACAATGACGCTATCATGACGCAGTCACAATTTGAATGGATTAATAGATTGTCATGGATTCAAACTAGATTATCCTTTTTCAAAAATTAACTCAATATAATGATTTATATGAAATGGTGGCATTAGATGTCTAAATGAGTGGTAAATAAATTAAAAAACATTTTTTCGTCAAGTCCTCTCCGTCGACCCTGTCATATTGAGAGAGATGCTTGATAAGAAAGACGCAGAAGTATGTATTTAACATAAACAATTTCTCGTTTATTTCAAAATAAAAAAAAGAACGATTTAATTAGTTTATAAAAGATATTAATTATTATTATTGGAAATATATTTATTTTATAGCTAATTAAAATAAATAATGCACTTTAAGATAATCATTTAATTAGTGTAATAATACTTAAATTAAGTTTTCAACTTAAGTTTATTCTTGACAATTTATTAAAAATATTATTACGGTAGGCTTTCCCTTATATCCGACATAATTCCATCTACATCCACTGACCCCTTAGACATTTTTTGATCATTTGTGAATTTCTTGAAACCTTTTTGCTTGCTGTTGGAGAAACAAAACGTTTTTTCTTTGTCCACAACTTTTTTTTCTTCACCTATATCCATAGCTTGAGATGACTTCTTTTTGTTATTTTTTTGTTTAGGTTTTTGATCAAATCTGAAATCTTTGGGCAATTTGTGTATTTTGACACAGTGGTCCAATCTTTCTTGGGCGTTCATGAATTTTTCTTTACATTCTTCAATATAACAGGAATACTGAAAGATGTAAGGTGGTTTTATTTTACTATGATATATATGTATAAAAGGTATGTCTCTTAAATATCTTTAGTTATTTTAAAGAATACTTAGAATAATATTTCGTATTTTTAAACATTTGTGTGAAAACATTGCAGCTGTATATAAAATAGAGCCATTTGAGCTTCTATATATTTAAGTCATCAAATAACGGAAGTTTATTACACATTACGATATATAAAACTAAATTGAGAGACATATATGTGCGACTCTTGTGGGTTAAATTCTAACGTTCGTTCCATACAGAACAAAGTGTTTTAACAGTAAATACCCTTCCTATAAAATATGCGTATTTATTAATTTCCTCATACTTACAGAAGGTCGTTTAGACGCTAACACAGCAAAGAAGGAATCGTGTTTCTCCTGCAAATGCAAGTCCAAGAGATGTGGCGAAGGGAGGCATTTCTTGCATTGACTACAGGCAAATCTATGCGAAGAATTATAGTGGTTTTCAAAGTTTAATATGGAATTTGCTATGAAATGACATCCGGGTACAGTGCACGCTGTTTGGACACTGAAAAAAAATTAAGATATAATGAAAATTAGTTCAGAATTATGATGGATGTAGTGTTTTGTTTTTATCCTCATATAGCATATAGCATGGTGAGCAGAGACAGAGAGAGAGCGTCGAATGTTTCTTAAACTTACTTAGCATGATAGAACTGTTCTTCATCAGCATCGTATATGCCCAGACGTGGAGGTTTCTCTTTGAACATATCATCATCAAGTTTCCGTCGCCCAACGCCGTATACCTTCAGCTTATACAGCAAATTAGCGTTCATATCCATTCTGCAAAAAAATATAATTTTTTTTTAGATATTTTTTTTTAACTATCTCACTCTCTAGCTTTTTATATTTTATTTGTTCACTGAATCCATTAAAATATTTTTTTAACTTCACGTTGTTTAGTCACATTAAGACACTTTTGTGTCATTTTTCGCCTTCTTTAGACATTGCGTGTTCAATGGCGGTTTTCAACGCCGCGCTTTGCCTCGTCACTAGAACGAAGAAGTAAAAGGATTAAATATTTCATTCCCCCAAGTAGAAATCAAACTCGCAGCCTTTGCATTTACAGTCGCACTGGTGTGCCCCTGAGCCACGACCGCTTCAAAATAAATTATAATTCACTTTCAAAAAAAAACAATGATTTTAAATGGAATAGATCAACCTGCATTTTACGTGTGGCAAAGATTTTTATCATTAAAAACCTTGGAAATGATAAAAATTCATGATTTTAAGAAGTACGAGATCAAAATAAGTAAGTGTTTTTTCAACACAATTTTCAAGGAAAATACTAGACATGTAAATATAAAATAGTTTGTGAGACAATGTATGTATACAAAAAAATATAATTTACTTTTTCAATGCACGTACAAATTGTAACATTAAGCCGATAGTACGTAGTCAAGTTAATATCAAATGTAATAATATGTACATATATTATTCATTTAGATATAAGAATTTATAAAGTATGTTTTTTTTAGATAGCAGGGTAGACAGAGGGGACCTAATCTTATGTTACTCCGTTTTCATTATGATTTCCGTTTTCTATTTTCCGACGAATTCGAGTAGCGAAAACGCCGCGCTTTGCCTCAAAACCAGAGAAGAAATGAAAATATTAAATATTTCATTTCCTAAAATAGGAATTGAATCCACGACCTGTTGCGTTTACAGTCGGACGTTTGCACTCCTGCGCACAGCTGCCCTTACATTTTTCTTTAATTAATATTTTAATAAAGTATTGAAAAATAAAAATAATAGGTATTTTTTAAATTATTATGTGTGAAAATAAATAAAGAAATTACTACTTACGGATCCTAGTCTCTAATATATTATTTCGATATTTATAATGACGTTTCCGAGGTATTTTCCATATATTTAAATTATAAAATAAAATATAAATAAGTAGATAAAATATTAAATAGTGCTTTATTATTGTCGTATAAATAAAATAAAACAATGAACAATGGACGCTTTATATCGAAATATTAAATTTCTGCTTTAACAGACTTCTTATTCAAAATTTTAACAGACTATTGTAATAAATTATGATTACGTTAAAATTGATATAATAAACAGTACTAATGGTATGGTACTATATTTATTGAAATTTGATCAAATAATAAATTAAGTTGTCTCCAGACATTATCTTTCGCGCGTCTGGTCAAGGTCACTATTGTACGGTATGATACGCTAGTGATGTGCTGTTACTATTTATTAGAAATTGGATAAATTACTTGAAATTATTTTTAATTTAAAAAAAATAGCTTCTCGCTACTACTAGTTACTAATATTATAAATATGAAAATTTGCGAAGATTGATTGTTTATTCCACTTTCACGTAAAAATTACTGAATGGATTTAGACAAAATTTTATGATAATATATATTAGAACAGCACATGAGCTACATTGTAAAAATAGGTTTAAGCGGGCGAAGCCGCGCTAAATCGCTAGTGTTATGTGTTGGGGATATTTCACTAGTAATTTGAAAAGCATTTTGTACATTTCGCATGTATACTTTAATCAATCTAAGTAATTTTGATATATGATCGCGGTGAAATAGTGGATTTGCTTAAATTTTTTTACACAATTAATTCAAACAAATTACATTTTATATTAATAAATATAAAAATCGATATCGATATTGTTAATCACTTACATCAAATATAATATTTTTATACTCCTTTAGCACGATAATACCTGACATCTCTATGTCTATAATGTATAGTTACAGTAATTACGTTACGTATCAAGTTGGAAGTTGAACGTAATAATAAATACGTTATCTCGTACTTACGTGCGATTGGTTGAGTGGAGTCGTCTGCGCCTTTTTATTCAAAGATACATATATTTTAATTAAATTAAAAGCGTGTTTTTATAAAATTCTTACTTTTAAGTCTAGTAATTGAGTGATATAAACGTTTCTAGAAGTTTTCGTTTGCTATATACGTTTAATTAATATTCTGTTAAGTGCTCAATTTGCTAGTTTTGTACTTTTTAATTGAATGTGTTAAATATATCTAATTCAGATTAGATCGACATGACCGGTGTAAGGCAAAGAAAGGTAACTTTTCGATCACATGTATTTATTTTTAATATAACCTTCACATCAACTGTCACTAATTGATACCTAAATATAAAGTTACTCCATTTCGTATAAAACAAAATCATACATAGATTATTATAGTTTTACATATTTCTTTGCTTACCTTTAAGATTTAATTATTTTATTCATATTAAGATTCTATCAAATGTATTTCAACTGATATGATTGTAATGACACTGCTTATTAAATATTAAAATATATTACACATTTATTCAGTTATCAATGCTGTAATAGAATAAGACAAGTAGCTTTATTAATATTTGTACACATCAAATGGAGATAATTTTTTAAGTTTTAAATTTTTCACAAACAATGTATTATACATTTGCAAATTTGACATTAGACGTCATGTAGTGCTTGAACAAGTCAATGGCAGTCATGATTCGACTTATTGATCTCGATATTTTTATTAATGTATCGACATTTTGATCACGATATGCAATCATTTTTAGAAATTATTTTTAGTTATTTTTTTTTACATTATATATAACCATGTGAATTTAAATAACTATAATTTAATACTATATATTACTTATCAAAAAAACCAAACAAGTATACCATAAAATCATAAAAAACCCCTTTTGAGTAATTGTGCAACGACATAATATATTATTTTATCAATGATGATATGAATATGAATCTAATCTTTGTTTATAATACGTAGAATGATAACCATGTTGTCAAATTATAAAGTGCTTTTAGTTTATTAAGACTTCAAAGGTTACCGAACTGGATATTTTTCATTTGATGGTGTATGTTAATGGTTTACAATTTGTCGATTATATTGTCGATACTATCGAACACGACGACTACACATATATTTCGGAGCATCACTATGTCATCAATAGTTTTTTGAGTGTCCAATTCCAACCTGTCACATTTACTTTTGTTTTTTCCATTATTAATAAAAATATATTTATTATTAATTTGTTAAACATGTTCAATATTATAAAGCACAAATTTTATTTATAATAATTGTTAAGGTTGTGATGTACATTTTAACCCGATATGGGAAAATTCGGTACCTACAGGTATTTAGAGGTACGTAAATATAAATATGTTATCAAATTCAGCATGAATTAAAGTTTTCATTTATTTTAAATATATATTTTGTTTTTCTTTATTATTATTAATCTTTACTATTATTACTAATCTTTATTATTATAAATCAATTTAATTAAATATTTTTATCAGCTTCACGCTGTATCCCGCACAGCAGGATAGGCAGAGGGAACCAAGTGTTAACACACTCTGTTCCCCATGTCCTCCTTATGTAATGAAACAAATACAAAATATCCAGATTTTTAAAATTCGTAAGATAAGTATTACAAATGAAACAAATTTACATAAAATAACTGTATATTTAAATATTTTGGTCTGACAGGTTATAAAATCCAATCAAAGAGGTAATAATAATAATATGAATAAATTTAAAGCTTATTTATGCTGGTAAACTTATAATTAATAGCTTTTAAATGCTGCGTTGTCATCCTTTGTTATTTGAAACTAACTAAGAATTGTGTGTAACTTCATATTTTCAGTCACTTTCTAAGTGCAGGGTGTAAATCTGACACCAGAGACAGTGGGTTACTAAAATTTGACAGTGGGTTAAAAAAAAGATTAAAAATAATATAATATATCCTATTTCATTTTTTGGTAAATGGAATATCCTACACAAAAACTATGACATTACTGTCATTTTATTACTTAACCAAACAAACACTTTAGCTTTATAATATTACTATAGGTTTTTATATGTGATACTTTTTTTCCAGTTAAAAGATGATACCTCAACGTCACATATCAACTTAAGGAGTAGATCCCTAAAGCAACCAAGAAGATTGAAGAAAATATTTATTTTCCTTCTTGTACTAGCATTATGTGTTACATACTTTTTGGGTGAGTTTAAACATTTGGATTATTGATATTATTATTTTATAAAATAGTGTAGTGCACTGCTTGAGCAGTGGGACATGATCATATTACAAAGACAATGGTTGTGTGTTCAATCGTTGGTTTTTTAGTTTCATGATGTATTCTACATATAGCAAAATAGCACCTGTTTTGTTACTAGAGTGAGTTGATATCAAACCCACATTTGTTGCGTTTATAATTAAGCACCATTACAGCCTTCCTACATGTGGGGATGACAGTTTTGGTAAAACTAAGTGTAACTTTTATACTGAACTTTTCATATAGCAATGATTATTTTATATTTAAAATTTATTTACTATAGTAATATTAGTCGTAGAAGTATATATAAACATAGATTTGCCATCTCTTCCTGCTTGTCATAGGAATAGATAAACAATGCTCATAAAACAGTAATTTTTTTAACTATATTGTGCTTTATTATTAATGTAACATGTAATTGTGATCAAGGTATTTGTTCCAAATGTAAACATTGTGAAGATGTAAATAATAACTGAAAAACTACTAGTTTTTGAAATTTGTACTATACTATATCATATTTGCTATTGGTTTTGGTGTTTCTATTCATATGTAAAGATTGTATTTATTATTCAGCCTTGAGTTTAAATTCTCATTGAAGAAGATATTACTTTTAAGTTTTGTACATGTGATGGATGTAGGTTTGACTCTTTGGGGGAAAACTTTTATATGAATATTTTTGTTTTCTTAGACTGTCTAAATTAAGTATACAGTGTCTTCAAAATGATCAACAAATGCAGTTTTATCCATATTCTTTATATCATATAAAATTAATAAGTATGTCAGGGGTAAACATGTGTGACTAAAAACATGACAGATTGTGGGTTCGATTTGCACTTGAGGAAATGAAATTTTTAATATTTTTATTTCTTTGTTTGGTTTTGTTCTCCAGCATTGAGTACTTCCACGTAATATGCAATGCTTCCTGCATTCGGCAGAATGTGCAGAACAGAAGTGTCTTAACACTATGTTTTAAGGTTGCCTCTACCTATATATGCGAGATACAGCATGAAACTGGATAGAAATTACCGTTTCGCAATTACTGAATTACATCTTTAAAACAATATTAAACCTGATGTTTCCCATTGCTTGCATAATAAAGCATGGGATTCACCATCCAACTTGAAATAAATTGAAATTTGGCGGAAGTGGAGAGCTAAGTGATTTGACATTAGGTTCCCTCTGCCTACCAGTTATATATACCCGAGGCATTATGTAAAAAATACATATTAAGGTTAGTTTAGTTAGTTTGGCCAGATCTCTCTTAGAGTAGTCGCAATTCTTAGTAGCCCTGACATCAAAGATAAAAATACAATACTTCTCATATTGATTGAGATAAAATTAGTCTCTTTTAATAGACCTATGTTTTTTTTAATGTTTTTTAACTTCACTTTGTATGCCACATATAGCAGTGTAGGCAGAGGGAGCCTAGTGCTAAGACACTCTGTTCCACATTTTTCGTCGAATTCTGGAGGTATTGCCAAAGCAAAGAAATGAAAATATTTATAAATAATAATTCATACCCCCAAATGGGGGTGGAACCCACAACCTGTAGCGTTTACAGTCACACTTTCTGGCCCTGTGCCACAAGTGGATTCTATATTTGAGTGTAATAAACAATATTACCCGCTGCGCTCAGGATACAGTGTGAATTAAAAAAATATATAATATATTTATTACAAAAGTTTGCAAAATAATGAACAAAAAATATATTAAGTAAACATATTTTGTCTCTTTCTACAACTTGTATGACGAAAGTACACGCCGTCGTACAATAAATAAGTGCCTATAGAACGCAGTCAAACACTGTTCTCTCTGGTGTCGAGACGAATTCCTTTCATAATGTCAAATATAACAATGGTGACATCACTGCCATTATTAATAACAGGTATTTTGTTATTTTCTTTAAAGTTTTAGACAGCAGGTAGTCGCCAGTTCGATTCCGGATATCAGTTTCTTTTTATGTCTTTAAATTTTAATGAGGAACTTGTCGTTGTTATCAAATGTTGCTTGCGATATATGTTTGTTATCTTTACGCTTGAATTTTGTTAGTTTTCTTTTTATGTTAATTTTCATTACATTTGTAGATTTGTATGATTTTTTTTATTACTTAATTAGTGTCGGATATTTCTTTTTATTTGGAATTAAAGAAATATATTTTTTGGTACTATTATTTATTGACTTATATAGGTTTATGCATGAAAATACAGAATTCTAAACCTATGTAATTATGCACAAATTTTTTTTTATAGAATTATTCATATCGTTTTTATAGCAGTATAAGTAGAAAGAAGTGTTAAGATGCTCCGATTCGACTTATTGTTACGTAAATAATTCTATTGATTCTTGTGTATGCTTTAAACATTGTAAATGTATTTTTCTTTTTTTTCAACTTCACGCTGTATCTCACGTACTGCATAGGCAGAGGGAACCGGGGAACCTACTATAAAGTCTTCTCATTTTGATACTTTCATTCCCCATTCTTCCGAAATGTGGGAATGGAACCTACAACCGTCGCGTTTATTATTATTTTTAAAGTGCATTTGTCATTTTAATCAAAATTTGTAAACAACAATAAAATATTTTTTGTTTGTATGTTTTGTTCGTTTTCCATCCGTCCGTAAACAATTCGATGATAGATCGCTTTAAATTTTAAATGAAATTTTATATTCACAAGAATGAGTAATAATGATTTAATTCGTTTTGTACGACAACTAGCTGTAACCTGCGGCTTCGCCCGCGTGTCAAAAAAAACACTAAAAATCAAATAATATGAGCTAATATAGACTTCCCCGATAAATGTCCAACATAACATTATTTTTTACTGAGAATCAGTACTTCCTGAGATTAGTGGGTTTTGCCATAAAAACATCTTTCTCTCTTTTTTTATAATATTAGTTTAGTTTAATAATTTCAGATCACTCAAGACTATCGTGATACTGTGTATATCTTAATATGTTATCAGTTGTTTATTTTAATTAGGTTTAACTTTATATAACACACTAGAACAGTTACATCGAAATCGACCCTCATAAAATGTTCAAATTTAATATTTTTAAGCGGCGTTGAGTTCCGTCACTCGGCATTTTAGTCAGTACTTTAGTGGGAACGTAGAGTGTGAACACTTGGTTTCCTCTACCTATTCTGCCATGTGCGGGATAATATTTCTAACAAAAATATACCAGCAGGCTTCAATTATCATCATTAATAATTTTTTTAAGTCGGCACATAAAAGTCTTTGGTGATGACTGACTGAAAGATAATATTAAATATTCAGCTGTAACTACTTAGAATAGAAAGCTATCATTCAGTATGTAGGTTCCTTAAAAAGGGTAGCTTGGGGAGGGTTTCCTGAAATTCCTATGGGAACCCAAAAAACGAGAAAAGGTTTTACTTATAGGCGGTCAGTTCAATTTAAATTGGGAGCTACTGGTAATTTATAAAACCATATAAGTACTTATTATTTCATTCACTGAAATAAATTTGAAACCGGTTCATTTAGAAAGTAGTAGTAGTTTTTTAATGTGCATATTTTTATATTGAAATCCACTGTTGCTTGCGATCTCATAAATGTTGATTATTGATCATTTGTTATGTTTTTTGTTTTCTTTAATTTATTTTTTTTATCATAATTTCTTTCCAGGTATGTTCGCGGGCCAGACACAGTGGTTCGATGGTCTCGCGAAGAGTCTGGGCTACGAGAGTGTGTACCACCACGCGGTGGTCATTGACGCCGGTTCCTCCGGGACGAGGGTCCTGGCCTATAAATTTAGGGTACCATTTACAGGTTGGTAATTTTTTCATTGTAGGCAAAGAGAATCTAGTGTCAAGACACTAAATTCTCCGCTCTCGGCCTGAATTCGGGCGGATCCTTGTGTGTTTAGTAGTGGTATTAAGCCACGTCTTGTTTTAATAAAAAAATGAATATAAAGTTTCGAACCTCCTCCACCCCCATGGTCTTATGTATTTTAAGTAAATAAATAGAAGTAATTTAATTTCCTGTGTTAGCTACATAAATTAACTATAATTTTTAATTGCATATTTTTGTTACAATTATAAATGTTTTTATTGTTACTATTAAAAGATTTCGCTTTTTTTTGTGGTAGCTTAAACTGCGTTAATAAAGATAATGCGCATTTAGGATTATACAAATATTGAAACTTAATGAATTAAACTAATTAATTCAAAACACTAAGATTATATTGATAATATAAATTTCCTGTAACATATTCACGAATGGCTACTAAACTACGGCGAATGATTTTAATATATACAGGTGAAATGGATGGATGTACCGAGGTTCCCTGCCATAAACTATCTACCGTTGATCCGTCGATCTAGTTACACCCTGTATAATCTATAACCAGAAATAAGTACTTTGCTAAGGTTAAATTAAAATACACATTTTCACAAATCCACATTAATTAATAATTGTTTTGGGTTTTTTGTTCGGTGTGACCGTCGCGTCGTTGCAAGTCAAGTCATAAAATACATACTATATATAATAGAATGTATAGTAGATGCATAATAGAATTAGAACAATTTAAAGAAGGATAAATATTATTATGTGAAAATGACATGACTTTCGTCGCATTTAAAGGAAATGATGAAATATCGTACCAGATTCTTTTTTTTTGTTTGCATATAATATTTATTATAGATGCAGCTGAATCCACAATATACTTAAAGTTTTTATATATGAAATAAAATATGGCTAGGATGATCTTTGAATTTTTTTTGGAAAAAAATTAGGTTTAAATAATATTTTCTAAATTAGTGTAATTTTTTTTGGTGTAATTTTATATATACACCCTAAAATGTTATACTTATAGTTTTAAATTTTTTTTAGTATTCAGTCAAGTTAGTTTGGATTTAGAAGATGAATATTGGGAAGAGTCCAAGCCCGGACTATCTTCATATGTGGACGATCCTGAAAAGGTACGTTACTACATTATTAGAATGAGCTATAAGTTGTTTTTTTCAGCTTCACTCTGTATCAGGGTCGGTTGTATCAGGTTTTTGGCCGTAACCGAAACTGTGGCCGAAACTATGATTTTTGGCCGAAACTGATCGGACATTCGATCGGTTACAAGTCTTGCTACTATTAAAAACACTTTACCCTTTTTATGTTAATAGAAAGATATATAATTTTAAAATTAATAATTTTTTAGAAATCTTTGAACGTTATTTTTATTTTCTTTAATTTTGAACGTAATATTTCTTTAAAAAATGTGGGAAAGCATTTAAAAATAAAAAATACATATTTTTTGCTATATGATAGGGGGCAGACACAATAGTGCAATTGGTGAAACGGGCCGAAGCAAAGCTTCCGATAGACAAGAAACATAACACGCCTCTCATAGTGAGAGCGACCGCCGGCCTCAGACTTCTGCCTAAGGAAAAGGCGCTGCAACTTATCGATGAAGTGGATACGGCTATTTCTAAGTAAGTTTATTATTTATTATTTTTGTATCGTATTGTATTCAGTTTTACGCTGTAGCAGGATAGGCAGAGAGAACCAGAGAACCTAGTGTTAAGACACTCTTTTTTTTTAAAGCACTTATCCACACTTAGTATGCTGAATGGCTGAACTCAACACCGTGCTTTGCCGTTTGCCGTTACCAGAGCGAGGTAATGTTTCAATACACTACAATTTATATATTATCTTTTACTTTCAGATTGGGCTACGATGTAGGAGCGAACAGTGTTGAAATAATGGACGGATCCGACGAAGGAATATTTATTTGGTACACGGTTAATTTATTGCATAGTAAGTGTCTTCTTTTGTTATAATATTTAAAATTAAAAAAAATCAGCTTCACGCTGTATCTCGCACACACAGCCTACAAATTCAACCTTTATTCAATCTACGAGGCACAATGGCGTCAACTATATTAAAATATTTGTTTTTTGTTTGATCCTCACTCGAGGAAATGAAATATTTATATAAAAATTATATTTCCATTTTCTTTGCTCTGCTGTCAAGGCCAATTTCGGCGTTGAGTTCCGCCATTCAATAGAATTCGTGGAAAATTGGGGAACAGAGTGTCTTTACACTAGGTTCCCTCTGCCTCCCCTGCCGTGTGCGGGATACAGTGTGAATCGGATAAAAACTATTTGATAAATAATACTTAATAATAATAATTAATTTTAACTTAATTTTAATTTATTTTAGATCTAATAAACAGTGAAACAATGGCCGCCCTAGATCTAGGCGGGGGGTCCACACAGATCACTTATCAGTTGAGTGATAACGACATCCAGTCTTATCCCAGTTCAGATCGCTTCCTAGTGCCGGCCGGTGGTGATAATATTACTTTGTTTACACATAGGTATGGGTTTTTATATATATATATATATATAATTAATTTGTATGTGTGTTTGTCATTCTATCCCTCCTAAACGTATATACCAATTTGGATAAATGTCTATAATACTATTAATTATATAAACTAATTACTATTGCTAAAAATTAATAGTAAAAATTTATTCTAAGATATTCTGTAACAGTTTCCACAGATTATAATTTTTTGAGTAATATATTTTTTTATTCTTGGATCAATTTTTTATTCAAATATTACTTACTTAAGCAAAACTAATGAAAAAACAATATTTTATTTCTTCCAGTTACCTAAAACTAGGTCTCCTAGCGGCCAGGCATGGAATATTCCGTCTCGAATCAAACGACAACAACACTAACGAGTTCAAATCCGTGTGCGTCGATCCCATCGTGCAAAATGAGAAATGGACTTATGCTAATAAACAGTATATAATCAGGTAAGTTTATATTTTAGGCCGAGGAAACCAGAGAACCGAATGTGTTGACAACGGTCCCATTAAGACACTTAATGCAGGCGGTTTCGTTCTTTTTGTTTCGCCGAATTGAATCTGAACTCCGCGCTTTGCCTCGTTATCAAAGCGAAGAAATAAAAATATGAAATGTATCACTTTTACCAGTGGGAATTGAAGCCACAATCGCCGGGTTAGTCCCTCGCCTGTGCCTCACTGCCACGTACAGCGTGAAGCTAAGTTTAATAACACCCTTTGACTTTTATTGAGAATTATAGCAACATTTCTATATTTTTTTGTATCTATAATTATTTTAACTCTTAATACAATATTTGCAGGTGTGTTTGTATATATTTTTTCTGTTTTGTTTTTCAGTGGAGCACCCCGTCCTGACAGCATGAAGCGCGAGGCGGTGTACTCACGCTGCCACGAGGTGGCACGGCGCTACGTGTCGCGCACGCAGGGGTGGGCGCCGGGCGCGCCGCCGCGCACCGCCGTCGCCGCCATGAGCTACTTCTACGACGTAGCGGCCGACGCGGGCATTATAGGTGAGTGACTATCTGTTCTCACTACTAGTGGACAATCCACCAGGACAGGGCAGGGCGGCAAGGCAGTATGGTTATTTAGTGCACTCTGTCTGTACTGGAGTATTATCAAAGCCATTATTACTGGTGTGTTTATTAAGGACACTGAGTACGCTTGCACTACTACTGTGTGTCAGACAGACGCCAGTACGACTGCACATGATAATGAACCACAACTAGTGCACTAAATAACGCACCAGTGCTAGTGTTTAATACCCACAGAGTGCGCGTGTACTAGTAGCGGTGTGTTGTCAAGTCAGAAAGTAGACAGGGCAGACTTTGTTGATGAATATTTGTTTAGACGAAACTTTTTTGCGTGTTGAGTGGTGGAACTCAACGTCGCGTATTAATGGATATATTTTTTTATTGCAGACGTAATGAAAGGCGGCACAGTATCTGTGTCCCAGTACCGCTCTAGTGCATTAAAAGCGTGTTCGGCCTCGAACGTGGAACAGCCGTGGGCGTGCATAGACCTCGTATACGTTGTTACGTTGCTACAAGACGTGTATAAGATACGAGATGGGGAACCGATTTCGGTGAGTTTTTCGTTTACTTTTTAATTTTTTTTTGACAGCTTTTAATTTTCTTCTTACTTAGTTTTTACTATTTATGAAGAATCTTACTTAGTTCTTATTATCTATGAAGAAACAAAATGACATAGCATTACATTATCATTTTACAGACAGTGTTGTCTGTGTCTGTTCATAAATTAAAAACGTTAGTTTCAGCCAATCCAATAAAACACATATTTTGTAGAAACAATGTCGAATTTTATTTAAATAAAACTAACACTTAATGTTAAGTTAAGTTTGTCAAAATAGAGAAAGATAATGAAAATTTCATTTAAGCTAGTTAAGCTCTTTCTGAATTTAACTTGCACAATCATAGAGACAAAAAATAAAAAAACAATTGTTTTGGGCTAAAACATTGATAAATGCCCTGATATTGATATTTTTATTATATGTATAAATATGGTTTTTTTTTTCAGTTATTCAAAAAGGTGAATGGCCATGAAGTTTCATGGGCATTAGGACTCGCATACACAAACATTATGAACAGAATAGCTGCAAAATCTTAGACGTAAGATTATTTTAATTGTTTAATCTATTTTTATTATGTATTGATATTTGTAGGTACATATGATTTTTTGTTAAAATTTTTATTTTATTTTTTGCTTAATTTTTTTTTGTTTACAGTATGTTTTTATCACTGATTATAATATTATTTTAAGTCAATTCATATATTCAAATATGCTAAGAGTTTCTAATATATTATTTTTTCAATTTTCTTTAATAAATTTTCTTTAATATTGTTAGGCTGTATTAATATACATTTTTTATTTTTAGTACTTTTCATTTGGTGTAATAATATTTTTTTTTGGACAACATCTAATCTTGAATTCAAACTATGTATATTGTATATATTTTGTTTTATGACATAAGCCCAGTAATCTTACAATTTTTTTCATATGCTCGATTATCCAAATGCTCAAAACTATTAAATAAAATAAAAACTATTAGTTCATTTAAACGGATTTATTAGCTTTACACTATATTATATGGTGGGTATATTGTGTGACTATCTTTTTTTATTGAATCTGTGCTATAGTTGTGCTTGTGCTAATATAATTGTATTTTGGAAGTCTTTTTATATTTGTTTATGCCTTTTATTTTTTTAATATACACTGTATCCCGCGCATAGCAGAGTAGGCAGAGGGAACCCGAGAGCCTTACCAGAGCGAGGAAATGTAAATATTACATATTTCACAGGCCCAAGCGGGATTCCAACCTACAACGTGACGCGTTTACAGTCGCACGCTTGTGCCGCTACTGCCACGACCTTTTATAAGTAATTATAATACTTGCAAAAATATTATTATTTTACTTCTATTCTAATAAATTTATTTATTATTATTAATTTGTGACCTATTATAAAGTTTGATTATTATATTTAAATTATTCCGTAACATCCAAATATTTTAATACTTGATTTAGAACTTAATTTTTTTTCTGTTCTTATAATAGTGAGATGATTATTGTTGGTTGTGTATTTTTTTAAAACAACAAATGATTTTTTTTAGTTTAAAATACACCTTAACAAGGAAATAATACTACATATTTTTTATTTTATATTGCGTATGATATTGTGATATAAATTTACTAAATTTTCTTTTTATATCCATTTTTTAAATGACATTAACTTAATATAATAAAATAACTTTAGTTAATTTTATTATATGGCAAATGTTTATAAATATTATATACGTTTACCACTAAATAGTTGTAACTACACCAATTTTGATGCGATTTTGTATAAGCTTATAAAGAAAAAAGTTTTTTAAATAAATATGAAACCATTGTGATGTATAAGCAATTTGTACGCTTAATAAAATTATATGATTTTCAAATATATGCCTTGAATACATTTAAATGATAAATTTATTATTTTATTATATAATGTCATTAAACTATAATAATGTAATTATTCTAATATTTATTAAAAAAAAATGTCAAGTTTTATCTTTTAATTTGATTTTTATTGACTATGAAAGAAAAAAAATAATATTATTAATTAATACTTTTATTATTAGTTTAAAGAAAATTCCATTTTAAATTATTTTTACTTTGTATATTTCAGCTAACAAAAGTTCACAAAAAAATTGTAAATATACAATGAAAATTTACATTTATAAAATGGGGAAAATTGAACCAGCGATCTTTGGTGTTAAGTAAATAATAACTAAATTTTAAATCCATAGTCTTACAAAAAAATAATTGACCCACCGCCATGTATGGGGGGCTGTGGCTTTTCGCTGTATATACGTCACCATTTTAATTTAAATGTATTTCAGTTTATTGTAATGTTAACTTTCATGTCTATATTAATATGCTTCTTTTATATTTAAAAGTATATATTATTCTATAATTTATTATATTATAACAATATTTATTTTAATAAGTTTATGTATTAATTATTTATTATTAAGAGGGACAGGTTGTATTCACTGCGTACAGATTACTAGCACGTTTATATAGTTATTTATATTTAAATTTACATTGTTATTTTATATCGGGGTAAATGCATATTCGATACTAAATCGATTTTATAAAACGAATAAAACTTTAAATGATTGATATTCTGTATAGAATTATGACAGTTCTAAATAATTATTGAAAAAACGATTAAATGAAAATCTTTTCTAAAAATAAAGAAATAAATTAATTTTATAAGCAGAATTTCAATAAATATGAAATATATTACTTAATCAATATAAAAGATGACGGATATGTGAATACAATTGTTAAAATTGAAATATCTCATAAAGTGTCGAATATATGTAAACTCTACATTTTTACCTTAAATTTTTGAAACATTTAAATAAATAATTGCAAAGCTTTCTGTGCACCGTTTGTATGTAAAATAAAGTAAATAAAAAAAAGTATCTAGTGTATTGGGTGTTAAAAAGTAAATTGTACAAAATTTAATAAATGTTGGGTTTTATTATATCTGTAGCTGGTTTTATTTTTTATTTTTCTCTTAATAATTTTATTTGTCTCTTAATTTTAAGACAAAACGAGTGCAAACTGCAAAGTGGAAAACAACATATCCGATTTTAATTTGAAATATGGCTTGTGTTATAATTTATTTATTTATTATCATTTAACAATTTAGTACAAAACTTCAAAATACGTAACATCTTAATATTTTCTTTATATGTTAAAAAAAGGGGAAAATGGGTTAGAAAATAAACAATGAAATTTTTATATTTATTAAGAACCATTCAATAGTTACAATAAAAATGTTACGCTAATGCTTCTTACTTTTGAGTCGTTCAGTCTCCTAAGATGATTATAATCAAGAAGTAAATCTACAACGCGTCAAGAGGAGACGAAATCAAGAAACAAGGTCAATAAACTTTTGACGTTTACTGTCAAATGTCAAAAAATGTTTGATATAGTCTGTGACTCAAAAATTACTTTTTTCATTTAAATTGAATATATTTTAGATAAAACACTAGGCAAGTAAGTCATTCTCCTCTTGAAAAATGCGTACGCGCATGTCTAATGAATACATATATTTTACCTCTATCACTATTTTTACATGACTATAAATTTTTACATGACTATAAAGGTTTCTTTTGTAAATGCTGTCAATATGTTGAACCAGAATAAGTTTAATTATATTGTTATTGTTTCTTTTAATGACTGAGCAGATTAGTCATCAATTCAAAGTGTAACATTAAATGAGATCTCTTATGGCAACATTTAGAAATAACGTGACATTCATAGTCCTAAATGAATTAAGAATTTATGAGAACATTTTTTTGTTACAAATGTAAGTATAAATTGTTTAAAAAATTCGACATGATAGATAACTTACAGACTTGGGATACCTATCTAATGACAATTAAAAAGCTATTTTTATGTATAAAAAGTGCGTATACATAGCAAAGAGAATAACTATCACAAGGAAAATAAAATATAACATAAAACAGATAAAATACGAATAATTGATTATATTATTCAATTTTAAATATTTTTTTTAATCTACTTGTGAAAATATGATAATTCCTTATTGGAAATTACAACACTATTTTAAACAGACAACCCTACACTTAAAAGATTATTTATAATCTACATAACATTTGAATTTACTTATTGACTATAAACTGAACTAACAATAAATATGTATGTGGAAATTTAAAACACGCTAATATTATTATTAGGAAATTATTCTATTTTATTCAAAACGAGTGGGAGTTATTCAACTACCAAATAACTATGAATAACTTCTGAATATATAAGACCAGAACACATCGACTGTACACACGTTGGTAGTGGGTTCGATCTCCATTCGAGAAATGCTTATATTTAATAAAGTAACGTTTCCTTAATAATAATCCGAAAATAGAAAATAAATAAGTTATGTTTAGCGATACAGAACAACAAGCGCAGCTACCTACAGATAGGCACAAAATGCACAAACTCTTTATTATCTATGGGTTGTATAATAAATTGGCGTAAATATAGATTATATTAAATACGTTGACGCTTCTTAGTTTTTAAATTATATATCAAAACTGTTTTAATAATGTCAAAGATTAAACAAAATGTATATTTTTAATTATTAACTCGAACTCACAGTGGTTATAATTAGAAAGTTTCATTTAAAATGCCTACATTCTTTTACGTTATATAAATATTAGAAAAAAAAAATCGAATGTATGATAAATAGATGATCATTATATTACTTTTCGCCAAAATATGTAAGAAACCTGTTTATTTTAACTTTTGTAACGGCTGCATCCTATCTAAGTTATTATAGAAGAATTTAGTAAATTAGAATTTTCAAGTTTTGATTTAACGATCAAGTTTGTCTTAAATCATCAAAATTTGTTAAGTAAATTACAGCTTTTTGTACCAAAATAGGTAGTGCTCCCCGTCTTCTACTAGTAGATCGTCTACGCCTGAAATCAGAACACAAATTGGTTGAATTTTAATTTAAGTCCCTATGAGAAAAAATATTTTATTGGCACAGTGGATGATCACATCAAAAAATAGAAATTAATTTAAGAAGATGGTGGAAGTCTTCATCCGAACCGTAAACTCAAGGATTCATACTAACATAAGCATTAAATAAAGTGTAACCCACTAATATTAATAAAAGCCTAATATCAATTGAAATGCAAACATTTGGTTGTGAAAATAAAAAAAACACATACCGACAGGAGCCACTAACTGGTTGCCAGGAGGGCTGGCGGGGTCAGGGATCTCTGGCAAACGGTACAGCAACCAATAATGGTAACCCATAGGTTCCTCCTTGTGACCAGCCAAAGTATGCACGTAGTGACCGTTGGGCCATTCACTGGCTTCAAACTTGAATTTGGGGTCCTGTTCCGCTGCCATTTGCATCACATGGTAGAATGAAATGTTTCTGAAATTTGGATCAATATAAGGAGATGCTATATTTATTTTTATTTGATTTATGTACCTACGGCTACTTTTTCTATTTTGCACAGTTGGGGAGTCTACATATGTAAGCATAGGTGGAGTGTCCTACACACACTCTGAGGGAAGTTTATGTTTAGAAAAATATTCCCGTTTTTTCGATATAATTAGGAAAGCGTTAAGGTCCATCACCGAACATGAAATCAACCAAACATCAAACGAGTATTGGGACATACCGTTCCCATTAAGATACTTCCGTTCCCCCCTTACCGCCGAATTCTGGAGGCATTGCGCATAAATATGTGTTAAAGAAGAAATACCTAGGAGCGACCATATAAAGAGTATAATTCTCAGTAACATTGGTGCCGAGCCATAGCGTGTATGTGAAGGAGACGTTTCGAGCATCGGAATCATTGCTGGAGTGGCCTGACTGGTAGGCTAGCTTGAGGCTACCATCGCCGCCATTGCTGTCTGTAAATATAAAATTTAATGTCGTAAAAGTTGTTTAAGTATAGCATTAAGTTCTTTTACAAAAAATGACTATAACTATAACACATTCCTCATTTAAATTTAACAATTGAAGCTAAGATTTCTTAACTTTTTCTTTTTTGCTAAACAATGCGTTATTGGTCTTAAGTATAATTTGGTAGACATATAAAATAATTTACCAAGCGGCTCATGTCGACTATCAAACAGCTTATCACTGCAATGCGGAGGTCGCACAGCAGCTAAAGAAGCTGGTGTCAATGCTGCAATGGCTGCAGCGGTTTTAGCCACATCTCCCCATCCACCATCTTGCTGTTGACGTTCTAACAGCCACTTTCTGGCAGCTGGTAGACTCCAGTGCTGGTGAGCTCCTGGACCTGTGTCTGTGTCTTCCAGAGCCTGGAATATTTGATGAATAAGGCTTAATTTAGTATTTGCAAGGTTCATTAGAATTAATTTTGGGGAAGTAGATTTTAAGAATAAAAAACTCGTATGTCAGTTTTTTTAACATGTATCATCTAGAATATTTATGAGTAACTTATTTTATATAGATATGTTAAATTTCCAAACTAATTTTAAATTAACTAAGTATACAAAAATAGAAAATCGCCACAAATTGGAAAACAGAACTTTGGCAAAACGAATCATTTAGATAATAAATAAAATGAAAAGGTTTACCTCACCTGTATAGCCAAAGCAGTAGTAGTTAAAGAGCCGAAGCTGCCATCAGGATGTTGCTGCCGCGCCAGACCCGCCATCGGTCGTCGAACGAAATGAATCAAACTGCGGTGACGATGGTCCTGGACGACGCACCGTAGAGCCAGGATTACCATTGATATAGTGTCTGTAAATATAGATTTTTTTGGTTCTACCATGTATCTCACATATAGAAGGGTAGGTAGAAGGAACCTATTGTTAATACACTCCTTTGCACCTGTTGTGCCCAATTTTTGAGATGCCAGAGCGAGAAAATGAAAAAACATCATTTTCTCGGTTTTCATGCTGTTTCATGCCGTTTCTGTCGTCAAAATCGATAAATAATAAATGTATTCCATTCAAATCAATACAAAGTTTTATAACTGTAATTGGCTCCGAAGTTTTGTAAAAAACCATTTTTATACATTATTTAAAAGATTTCCACATTGTTCATCTTAAGTACTTATACTCATTTTAGTTTAAGTCATTAAAAGAAAATTTATTGAAGCGAATAACGCTGACTAACAGATTAAAACATATGATAATGAAGTTTTAAAGTATAAATTTAATTTATTCGCAATAAAGCTTATTGAAAATTTCCACTGTAAAGGATATAAGTCCAATCACACGACCTATTCACAAGCTTTTATCAAATTAAATATTTCATTTAACCTATAATATCTGTGTAGTATATTCATATTAATATTTTTTTAAGTCAACAAATATTACACAAAAAAATACTTTTTAGCTTGAATTCTTTTTGTGTTCCATAGCCCTTTTATCGAGGAAGGCTATAAATATCTTATAGCCTCATCACGTTACGTATTTCCTTTTGACCAAACAAGCGAAGTTTCAGGTAAAGGCTAGTATCAAATTTAAAACAAAAAGCAACTCACCTAAGCTATGATCGGCAGCAGCATTAGCAATATCCAGTAACCGTCTAATATGGCGACGTCTCACATGAGCTGCTGAGGAGCAAGCAGCAAGAGTGGCATACGCGAATTCCAAATCATGCGGAGGTTCACGATGGAGCAACGCTGTTACCAGGTCCCGACCGTGGAAAGATCTAGGGTCTTTGCATAAAGCGCCTAAAGCAAGAGTGTAGGCTGCTAGGCGTCCTAGTGGTGGTGGAGACTCGTGGTGTCTGGAAAGATAGATTTATTTATATAGTTCCGTCTTCTACAAGTGACACTCCGTTTCCTTTAAGACATTTCTGATCCCCACTTTCCACCTATTTTCTAGGTATTGCACGTTAAGTAGCGGAACTAAGTCCTATTTCCATAGGGGTCGTATAATGGAATGGAAACGCCGGTCACGATGTTATGCAATAGCCTCCACGTCTTGCCAGCCTACACGAGTGAACAGGGTGCCTAATCGACTGATAATAAAACTTACAAACACAACAACTTACAAAGAAAGCCAATTTGGAGTAATGCATAATATCTTAACACAAGGTTCCCTCTGTCTACCCTGCTTTATGCTGAATAATGCCGTAGACTTAGCTACGTATATATGAAAATATGTTATAATTAAAAAACTAGATTCTATTACAAGCATAATATTTAAAAACACACATTCCATTTTATTACAAAGTCGGCTAGTTAATTAAAGTTACAATCTCACTTGGACATCATGAGCAGTATTTCTATCTCCATCTGTTTCGCTGACAGCTGCATTTCCAGGCCTTGTTGTTCTATTTCCTTGCCAGTGTTGTTGGCTAACTGGAAAAGGAAATATTGCTTTATAGATTGTTGTTTGTTTCTTTTTTTGTTGTTGCCTTTAAGTGAGAGTGAAAGATTTTTTTTGGTAAAAAGATAATTCTATTATATTTACTATGTACTTTATTTTATGTTTGATAACCTATTTTATAGCAAAAGTACTTTTTACAGCTCAAAACTGTACATCCCGTACGTAACAGAGTAGGCAGAGGGAGCCTAGTGTTAAGACACTCCGCTCTCCACTTTCTGCCGAATACGGATGACAATACGTATTGAGTGGCGAACCTCAACGCCGCGCTTTTCCTTGACACCAGGGCGAAGAAATGTAAATATTAAATATTTCATTTCCTTGTGTGGAAATCGAACCCCCAAGCTGTTGCATTAACAGTCGCACTTATATTAAATAGTCAAAATATCATCTTATATATCTTACTTGCAAAGTGAGCATAACATGATGAGTGTCATTCCCCCATCCCCAATCGGGCTGTCGGTGTTGCAAAAGGTATGATAATGCTTTTTGTATAGCTTGACCCTCGTTCAAGGTCTCAGTTTCCCAGGCCACAGTGGTGGGAGCCACGGTGGTGGTAGGTGGTTTGGTGCTCGATGGTACAATTGGGGATTCAGTTTCTATAAGAAAAAGTATAGTGATGTGTTCGAAATGTGGGGCTTGCAAATATGTGTATAAAACTAACTATATTCAATATTTATTTATTTATAAAGACACTTGTTTTTTATTTTAGTACGATGACACTACAGACGAGAACGGAGTGTCTTAACAGTAGGTTCCTAGGTTTCCTCTCCGTTCTCGTTAAGACATTTCTTTTTACCATCTTCTCCGAATTTTCTCGACGACAAAATGAAAATATTACTTAAATATTTTCATTCCTTCGCGAACAAAAATTGTTTTATATCCAACTTTTTTTTACAAATTGTCTTTTTGATAGGTTGATTTTGAAAAACTGACCAGTTTGACCATTGACAGCCGCGACAACGACCAGCAAGGCCCACAGCGTGAGTGAAGCTAGATGAACCCTGCACATGATGACTGAAACAAAAATATTTTTTTAAAATGACATTCTTATTCATTACTACTTACATATGGTTATTTTTAGGATTCCGTACCTAAAAAGGAAAACGGAACCCTTATAAGATGACTTTGTTGGCCATCTGTCCGTCTGTCATTTATCTAGAGATCGCGTGGCTGTATGAAGCTGAATGGAATATCCAATATTCAGATCTATAATCTCTTGAAGTACAAAAAAAAAGCTACGAACATTTATGCATCGATTTTGCTGCACTTTGTATGAAATTCGCCGAGTAATAAAAACTACAGGTAGGGTAATATTACGAGCACTTCTCGTGGACCTACAATCATGAAATTTGGCGTGAAGTGAGAACTTACAATACAATGAATTTACAGGTATTTCATATAAAAAATAATTACAAGCGTATATTTGTAGTTAATATAAATAATAAATATTTACTATTTATTTGTAGTTTATATCATACAAAATTCATATACCCCCGCAAACTTAAGTTTTCGTAAATGTAAGCTTTTATAAGTTGTACTTGTCAATCCTAAAATTGACAGTTACGAGTCCGAGTCGAGTCGAGTAGGCGAGTCCGACTCGCACTTAACCGGTTTTTTTTGTACTCTGAATTTGTTTTTTTTTAGCGCATTTCCCACACATTGCGAAGTAGACAATGTGAATGGAAAAATCTTAAGGAAAGGCTCGTTCTTGAGGCCATCGACGCGCAGAGGTAAAAGCGTGTGACTGGAAATGTATTATTTAATATTTTCACCCTGGTAACAAGAAAAAAAAATCCTATCTAGAACAGTTCCATTAGAAAACTCGCACAAATCTTCCTTCTGTATCATTAAGAGGGCACGTTTACGTAAAACCCTATAATTCTTGCAGGTGAAGAAATGTCTATTGAATATTTATACGTCTCTAAATATGCATGAGCACGCCGTTTGTCCTTGTTCTCAAAGGCTGGAGTAAGCGGCGCTTAATATGGTAAAATAAAAGCGGTCTACCCACCATGGCGCACTCTTATTTCTTTTCTGTCTGTTAAATTGTATGAAAATATATGGTTATCCTACTTTGCTAGTAATAAATGTGAATGTTTGCGAGGATGTATGGTTGTTAGTTGCTCTTTCACGCAAAAACTGCTGAAATTGTGATATATTTAGTTTAAACTTTACAGTGTTATAGCTTAGACTTCAGAATTGCCTATGTGGCTATAATTTAAGTAAAAACTTTTGTATAATTTAGCAATAATATCAATCGGGCGAAGCCGTAGATGGGTCGCGTCTTGTCTATAATATATATATTTAAAGATAGTCAATATCTTTTCTGACATAACTTCTTGAATTGATACAATAAATCAACTATATCTAAACTAACGTCCAACACCAATATTAAACCAAGCAATTGTCTTAGATTTACACTTCACTAGGTCGCTCGTAGGTGCTTCTGTAAATCAATCACGAGCTGTCAGTACTGTAAGCTGGGTATATGGAGCCAAGTATATATATGGGATTTGGAAGACACAATGATAGAGTGAAAATATTGTTACAAATGTTAAAAAAAACTTTTTGTATTTAATTTTGTATAGTTTGGTTTAATCGACAAGAAATTGCGGTAGTTAAGAATCTAATTGAGATTTGGACAAAAAAGAAAGAGGTGCCATTTGTGCATCGAGAAAAAAAGGTGCAGATTTAGAAAAAAAAAACTAAGAAGCACGATTTTTTTTACAACAACTGCTAGTTGTAAATTATATGAGCCTCTGAAGGCTTCCGGGTTCTGGTTCCACCATCAGACCAGCTCAGAGCTCATAATTAGGTAGAAGTAGCTTAGATTAATAATATATATAATATTATTGTCACCTAATCTACTTATAAGTATCTATCTTATCTTCACCGATCAAATCTTCTTAGTTTTAGCCGATCAAAATCAGTTTCTAGATTTTATTTTAGAAGCTTGTTTTTTAAAAAGTTCTTTTTACTTCTAATTGTTTTTGAATTATTTAAGCAACAAAGCGCGGCGTTAAGTTCCATCATTTAAAATGCAAACTTAAAAATTCAACGATGATTGTACAGATAATAAAAATAACTAACCAACTATAAAAATCGTATTTTATACATGGTTGACTTATTTAACTCATTGATATTTTTCAGCTAAAGTGATTATATCGCGACTTCATTTATATCTCGATGTTAAGTTGCTTTGTGAAGACAATTTATTTGTTCGCGCAACGATCCGTGTGTGAAGTGACGTGTTATTGATGAAACTCATCGGATTAATGCCTTTATTTTTCTTTTTCCTTTCTTTTCTTATCTTTCCTTTAAATTTCTTTTCGATTTTAAAGGTTAAATATATTATTTGTTGTATGCAATTTGTTTTAACCATCATGGCGCAGCAGCTTCCAGAATGTAAAGGAGATAAGCGACTGTTGATTGTCGTAGCCTCGATTCTCATTCGGGGGAATTAATTATATTCGTTTCCTCGCTCATACCAATCAAGACAAATAGAATTGAGCGGAAAGTGGAGAAACGGAATGTTTCAACGCTAGGTTCCCTCTATCTATCCTGCCGTGGATATAGTATAAACACATACAGTTAAATAAAAATACAAATAGAAAAATTAATATCACCAAAAACGTACACGCGTTTAGAAATCAAATCGAAACGACCAATTTAAACGCCCAAAATACCATTAAGCTGTTTCAAGATTAATCATTTCAAGCAATTTGCCAAATACCCAAATTTAATATCCACATTAAAAAAAAATTGGGCAATTTAAAACGAATCTACATCAAAGACCATTTGGGGGTTCCCCGGGTGGAGGTAATTTTCCGTCTAGTGCTCTAATTGGAGGTGCCTTACTTCATTACTGACTGCAAACATCGTTAAGTTAAACCTTAGTTAGACTCAGCTACGGTGTTTGCCAAATATGTTTTAGTTAGCCATTATAGCTGTTTGTCCTAATAAAGTTTAAAGTATTATAGTGTCAATATTATGCTGCCGTACATGTTATAGAGTCTAGTTCTCCACTCTCCGCTGGAATCTGAAGGAGTTGTGTGTTGAGTGGACGAACTGAACGCCTCGAACTCGTTATCTGGTAACGAGGTAAACTGAGGTGTTGGCAAGGAAAATTAAACATATTCAATTTTATTTTGTGGGAATCGAAACTAAAACCTATATACTACAACTATTCATGATCGCATGCTATTGCCTTTGCGCTACGATGGCGTCGATTATTATTAATTTTAATACTCAAATATTCTTAAGAACTATTCATATTCCACCCACATCCACAGGTTGGCTGGAAGAATTCTCTTAAAGAGATAAATCCACCGAGGCTAACTTTTTTTCGGTGAAATGTATTTTTTTTAATGTTGAATGCAATAAAGAATATTATATATATTTACTTAATAATATTAATATTTAATACAATTTCAATGAAGCCAGCACTATTAGTTGTTTAGAACTAAATGGCTTCACATTTGTGCTTTAGAATATAATACCTGTAGAACATTTTAGTTATTATTAGTGTTAGCTCGTTGTGAAGTTCATCTCAATTTATAAACTTAGTGAATTGTTCGCTTCATTTTGCATTCTGTTAGTTGTGCTGCACAGTTAGTTGTATAATACAGTAGTAATATCTTTTTAACATTGCGTGTTGAGTGGCGGAACTCAACGCCGGGTTTTCCTTCGTTGCCAGAAGAAACTTAGAGTGGGAATCGAACCCATACCAGTCAAGTTGCAATCATACTATTGTTCTTCTATGCCACAATGGCTTCAAGAATCAAATTAAAGGCACAAAAATTGTTCCAAATAAATGTATCATGCTATGAATATCCATTAAGATATATTTCTGCTTTGGATATTTAAGTAACAAATTTTGCTAGTAACTTCTAAATAATTTCGATTTAAGCTATATAATTAAGAACCGCAGTTTGACGGAGCCTTTAGGAAACAATTTAGCTTGCTAATAGCATTTCTAGTTTTAATTTACTCGTATAGATTTTCGTTTTACGAACAATAGTTTATAATTTTCATGGTGGTAAAGAACTTACACTGTTTTTGCGATTATTAAATACTATATATTTTTGTTTTTGTCGGCAAATAGCTGGGTAGGCAAAGGGAACATGGGAACCTAACCTTTTCCCTTCCCCCTTTTCCACCGAATTCTGGCGGCATTGCGGATTGAGTAGCGGAACTCAACGCCACGCTTGGTCTCGACACCAGAGCGAAGAAATGAAAATATTAAATATTTTTTTCCTCCAATAGATCGAACTTACAACCTCTCACGTTTACACGCACACTTATACCCCTACGCCACTAAAAATAATGAAATCAGTTTCACGCTGTATCCCGCACACAGCAGGGTACGCAGAGGGAACCTAGTGTTAAGACCCTCCGTTCCCCTGCGCCACTAATGGTCTCAAATTAATTTCTTTTGCATTTTTTAAATGAAATTTTGCATAAACGTAAACAAAATTAGCTAGCGACGCGTGAAATTTAGTACCGCCGTCACCTCTGCCTTTGGTAATTTTCCGTCTGTTGCACTAATTGAAAGGCGCGCGGCCGACTGTGAACATTCTTTAAATTACGTTCATAGTTAAATAAACATGTTTTTTTTAACGTTGTCATATATTTTTACTATCTTCTTTTTCTTTTTTTATGGGAGTCTTATCCCATATGGATATATCAGCCTGATTGCCACCTTACAACCTTTTAGTTTCTTTTTTCATACCAAAAGGACTTGTTGACAAGTGTTTTTTAATGTATTTCTTATATTAAATGTTATAGATATTCCACTTTATGACAAAAACCATATGATTGCTTTACGAGAGTATGGAAATAAAAACAATTAAAAAACGAATCTAATGAGCCCAAACTCGACTCCAAGGTTCCATCAGCCATCTTCCAATGCCATCATCAGACCAGCCATTCCCTATTGTACCACCCACAACCGTGGAAGGCAGTTGGATTCGAATATAAATTATTCATGAGATATTTAATACACATAGTAAAACCTTACCTCACATGTTCCTTTGATATAAGATCCTACAAACAGAATGACCTAATCGGGGTTAAGAAGGGCTTGTTGAAGTGCTGTAAGACGAGTGTGGTAATAAATAGGCTTTCGATATCGATTTTCAACAAAACTTAAGAACGAATTGTTTTTTTAGCTTCATGCTATATTCGCACTTAGTAAGGTAGGCAGAGGGAACCTGGGAACCTAGTGTTAAAACTCGATCATACTAAGACACTATCCTTTCCCAAATTCCACCGTCAAATATAAAATTAAAACATTAAATGTAATTATGAAAATTGAATCTTGAATTATGATAATTAGTTTAACCATACATTACTATGTAATTGAGTTAAAGTTTTGGATTACATGTGGCATCGCCCTCTTAAGCTGATTGTAATCTAAAATTTATTCAACTTATATAAAAATGTCAGTAGTGTCAGGATATTTGTTATAGATAAATCAATCAAATCAGCTTCACGCCGCACACAGCATGGTAAGAAGAGGGAACCTTGCGTTCAGACACTGCGTTCCCCTCTTTCCGCCGAATTCTAGAAGCATTGTGTATTAAGTGGGGGAACTCAACGCTGCGCTTTGCTTTGACACTAGAGCGAAGAAATGGAAATATAAATTTAAATAAATATTTCATCTCGTCGAGTGGGGATCGAACCCATAATCAGTCGATTTTACAGCAAATCTTTTTCATAGTGTAATTATTACAATTAGTATTGAGAAAATAATGTTATATTGCCTTAACACTTGTCTCTGCTTACCCTACTGTGTGCGGAATATAGCGGGTTTAATTATTTTATTTTTTAATAAGAATCTAGGAACATTGTTGTCCACACTAGGATAGGAATATAAATTGAACCCAATACAGAAGGGCCCTTTGTATTCACTAGACAATATTGATTCAATAGAAAACTTTCCAATGAACTGCCACATGAAATAAAAATAGAGCTTTTCAGTTTTTGGTGTGGCTATCACGCCTTTACAAGCCAAAAGCTTTTTTTTATATTCTCGTAGTAGTTTTATACTTTAACGTGATTTATTACTATGAATTTCGAAAACTGATTGAGGCTAGTCGTGGAGCATGGGCAGAAGTGTGCGCCAGGCTGTGGGTTCGATTCCCACTCTAAATATTTTCAATTTTAATATTTTCATTACCCATTCTGTAACGAGGCACAGCGTGGCCTTGAGCTCGGCCATCCAACATGCAATAATTCGAAAATTTGACAAAAAATTGGGAACGATGTGGAGTGGATGGGCAGAGTGTCTTAATACCTTATTCCCAGGATTTCCAGCCTCACTTTGCACCAAAAATGCTGCTAGCGACGACTAACTTTACATAAACGCTCTTCCACTAAATATAAAACCCACCACAATCACGTCACTCACACAGCCTCCATCAAACCTTACAAAACAAAAACCATCTTAAATTTCCCACTTCACTTCCAATTTGGCAGGCAATTGGTTCCCAACGAGATCCATTACCTCAAATATCTTGAATGTACCACTCTTGTTATATATGTAAATTTGTTTATCGACACGTGTTAGGTTATGTAAAATATGTATTAGAGTGTTGGCTTGGCTTTGAAATGCAGGGTAGATTTACATTTTTATCATAGAGCCCCTACCACTAGATTTTATAGTTACCTTATCTGGAGGAAAATTGGAATTTCATTTGTTTTTTGAAATTTTCATGCTATATATTTCATAAATAGCAGATTTGAGATTTAAGATACTCCATTTCCCACTTTCCGCAGAATTTTCGACAAATTGTGTGTTGAGTGACATAAGACTATGAGATAGAGACATTTAAGGCTGTTTTGGCGAAGTAGTACAGCATCTGAGCGTTAACGCGACTGGTGTCAGTTTGATTCCCACTCGAGGGAATGAATTATTTTCATATCCTCATTATTGTAAGAAGCGAACCGTTGCGGACAAAGTACGCCGTTGAACTGTACAATTTAACCCGCAATGTTTTTAAAATTGGGAAGGTAGGGGGGACCGAAGTCTCCTAGCACTAGATATCCTCTGCCTATTTCTTGAAATCTTATTTAAATTTGTTTTTCTTTTCATCCGGGTGAAATGGATAACCAAAAAGATTTGTATGGTGGCAATTTTTTTTTCCTTTTCAGATGAGAGAACAAAACTTGTAAATAAAATGAGAACTATATATACTATAACTATATATACTTGTAAGTAATTTCAGAGAACAAAACTTGTAAGTAAAATGAGCGAGTTTAAAGTTTATTGCGTACAAATTGTTAAAGGAAATTTTCTGAACGAGGGTGCCTAAATAATTAATTTCCCCTGAGTGGAAATCGAACCCCACAGCTGTCGCGATTACCGTCCGATACTATGCTAGCACAGTCTAAATAAATAAAATTAATTAAATAAAAGTGAGTATGACGCGAGTATTAAATAGTATTCAAAAGCTAAAGTTTAATACGTATGTAGGAATATCTTCATCCCGAGGGAAATGAACGCCGTAGCATATCGACAGATGACCTTTCCGCACAATTTAGCGGCCATATTGGTTTTTCAGTCACGTTCTAAATGCTTTAATGCTTATATAGGATTTACTTTTAGCATATTTTAGATATCTTTTTTAAAGCTTCACGCTCTCTAGCAGGGTAGGCTGAGGGAACTCGAGGGTCTAGTGTTAAGACACTCCGTTCTCCGATACACACGTATCTATGTAATGTAATGAGAACGGAGTGTTTCTTATTTTATGTGTATGTTTAAAAATGTAAGTAAGTAAATAAAGGTAAGTTATTTCCAAGTCACCTTGGGAATAACGTGACCGTCTCCACTTTATTTCAAGCTCGAAATAATTTTAATATTCTTGAATAAAAATAAATAAAATCTAAGAAAAACAAGGGTGCTAGTCTCATTGTATTTTATTAGTCATTTATTATCAGATTAGAAATGTTTTGTAAGTTGGCTGTAGATTTCAAGTTTAATTATTATTTTACAAAAAAAAATTTTCTTTTTTTTAATTATAAGTAATTTCTTATATTATGGTTCTAGTAACAAGACCAAGATCGGCGTTGAGTTACGCTATACAATACGCAATTTCTCGAAAGTTGGGTGGCGCTTGAGGAATAGAGTAGCGAGATAAGTAGAGAGCGAAATATATAGCAGGATAGGCAGAGGTTATATTATGCATATAACTAAAAAAAATCATAGTTTTATAAGTTATATATTATTATATCAAAGAAAAGAGTTCCTAGGTTCCCTCTATCTACCCTATAATAATGGCTGATATGAAATAGAATCACAAATGTGTTTTCAGCCTAAGTACGATGAGGTTTAAAATGATAAAAATATATATTTTTTATAATGAGATGCATGTTTCAAGTGCGTGCTTGAAAATTTTAATTTGTTCGGAACTAAGTTATATGGTACTGTATGCGAGTGTTGAATTACCGGAGGAAAGGTTCCGTATTAAATTTATTTAAATATAAATATTTTCATTATAGTTTCACGGAAGTGTTGTAACACTGATATTCCAAGTTCCCTCTGAACTGGTATGTGGGGGATACAGCGTAAAAATACATTTAAATATTATAATTAATTTTATCCATCCAGATTTGAGCACGCATGAGGATAAAATAAAAATGTACTTCTTTAAAATGAAGATTTTTGTAAAGGACAGCCCCTCGTACAGACAATTTATAAGTATCTGAAAAAAATTTCACGATTTTTTTCGTAAAGAAGGATCATCAAATTAAACCTAATGTTAAGAGATTCTGTTCCTCCTGCACCGATTTTTTGAGACAATATAACATACATACAATGATCGATTTAGATTTATTGTACGGAACCCTAATAAGTTTTTGCAGATATCCTATAAATGTCTATAATATACACGAATTGAGTGTTACTTTAAACTTGTTCAGATTTACCCGTCTGAATACTGTAGATCCTTGTATTTAAGAATTTGTTAAAAAATGTTAACATTTTAAATGTAGGTACATATTTCATCGAGTATGTTAAGCGAATGTGATATAAAAGTATCTATGGTAAAAATATATACATATATCCAATAGCAAAGCTGGGTAGACTGAGGTAATTTTTGTCATGTTAACCCTATTTCCCGCCCAATTTTCGTGATATTGCGTGTTGAGTATCTGATGAGGCAAAACTTGGTGGTAGAGATCTGCTAGGTTCCTAGGTTCCCTCTGTCTACCCTGCTATGTGCTTGAAGATAAAAAATCTCAGGCGAAGCCGCGGATAGGTTGCTAGTTTTACATAATCGTTTCAATAAACAAAGGCTAAAAAAAGAACGCTCTGGTAGGTAAAATAAGTTAAATGAAACCGTGACACCAGCTCTCCCCTGGGGGCAGCTACAGTGTGCCTTATTATTATTATCTTTTATGTTTATTGAAAAGATACTGTAATATCATTTAATACTACAAGCCATGAAAAAAAGATTTTCTAAGAAATAAATAATGTGAAAGTCATATAATAATAGCTTTGTAGGTAATTTGGCTAAAATGAAATGTGTTAAAATAATAAAAAGTTAAATGACTAATTTATTTTTATAGGTTCGACGAGCCAGTAATTTTAACTTGTTATTATTAACTCAACGATTGTAGGTTCAATTCTCACTCGAGGAAATGAATTATTTTATGTTGAGTTTCTAGAGTAAGAACGCATTTGTACGGATTTCTGTCCACAATATCCCGAGCTTCTTTCTCCATCAGCACCAGGGCTTTAATCTTTTTCTTCTCCAGTTTTTGGAGCTTCAGCGGCATATAGGAGAATAGTAAAAACATTTATTATTTACCTACATACCTATAGATTAATAATAATAATTGAAGGAACGAGTTACGTCCATGACATCGTTTCAATTATGTATTACTAATTGCTCAGCGCCCCGGGGGCTGGCTCGGTACTCAAACACCGTGTCAGATGAATAACGAGGTTATGTCAGACGTGGGGCCAATTATGGTTCGGAAGACTGGTTCTTGTGGTGGATGAGGATTTTGATATGCTTAGGGCTCATCGATTCCTTCGATCGGTGTCATGATATTTTATTGTGTATTAATATAGCCCTATATGTGGGAGGACTATAATTATGTGTGGACTATGTGTCCATTTTATTTGTTTTTTTCCATTTTACATTGCTATAAAAATTCTAGAAAAATATAATTGGAAAGGCAGGCAGGCAAGTCTTTTCAGTCTCATCGTAATTTTTCATAAATATGATACATTTACATATCAAAATATTTTCATTTATTTTTAAACAACGTTCTAAAATCTAAATGGAAGAGATCTGTGTTCATTTAAAGCCGAACATTGTTGATAGCCGGCACCAGTACAATCTGTACGGTTAGTTGCTCCCAGGTGAGTGGTTGCCAATTGATAAATGGATAACCAATACTAATCCTCTAGCACTGTAGCAAATACTATTGTCTACATACATACAAATTACTGCAAATATAAATTAAAAAGGGTTTTTTTTTCGCATAATTTCAAATTTAATTTATAATAATGTATGAAATTCTTAAATGAGTATAAGTTTTTGGGTAACACGTCCAAACGCTATGGGTAATTCTTGAAAAGCAACTGCAATATTGTCTAATATAGGTAAATACATATTATCTATATATATAAAAGGACTTGTCCTCACTGACTGAGGTAAGACGCACGCACAGCCGTTACCGCTGATGGTAGAAACATGAAATTTGGACAGATGTTTACTTTCATAATCTGGACATCCACTAAGAAGGGATTTTGAAAAATTTTAACCCTAAAGGGGTAAAATAGGGGTTCAAAGTTTGTATGGAAAAAAATTTAAATCGGCACCGATTTTTATAAAATTTGAAATTTAGATTTTTAAAAGTATTTAATTGAACACGTGTTTCATCGTTTTCTAGAATTCTCCCTCTAAGGGTGCAAATAAAGGGTTGAAAGTTTGTATGGAAAAATTCTTAAATCGCCACCGATTTTTATAAAATTTAATATTTAGACTCTTAAAAATATTTAATTGAACATGTGTTTCATGGTTTTCTAGAATTCACCCCCTAAGGGTACAAATAAGGGGTTGAAAGTTTGTATGGAAAAATCTTTAAATCGCAACCGATTTTTATAAAATTTGAAATTTAGACTCTTAAAAATATTTAATCGAACACATGTTTCATGGGTTATTAGAATTCACCCCTAAATACGCAAGCGAAGCTGCGCGCGTCCGCTAGTATTAATATAAAATGCTGCGTCCGGTCACGCCAGCCGCTGCCAAAACCGAGAGCCTGGTTTCCATCGCGAAAGAGAAATGAGACGGTAATGCCGAATGGCGGTAAGGGCTCCACTTTAAAGTTAGTGATTACGCATACTGTCTTAACTACATATTAGACTAATAGTCCTCAAAATTTCAGCTTTTCTAAAATGACGTAGGTCTGGGGGCCCTGGGATCTTGGGCTAGTAAGTAATACAACTTGATGCATTTTAAAATGGTGGAAAGCTAATAAATATTACAGAGATAACATGCCAGTGCATACGTACATACATACAATATATCTCTAATATACGTCCCCTGAGCGTTGTTTATCAGATAATTTCCCACACGCCCTCTAGTTCCAACAGACATGTTTTAACTTGTCTTAGCTCGACTTTAGTCAATGTCGTGCTACAAGATAAGCATTTGAGTCTGGACCCGAGGCAATTTTGTAAAGGAAATTTTAGGCGTTAAGTTTGAGACAAAATTATATACTACCTATCTAGAGAATTACTAGAATATTCTAACTAGTCTGTACTTTTTTTGGCTTCACACTGTATCTCGGACAAACCAGGATAAGTAGAGGGAACCTGGGAACCTACCTTAAAATATTGTGAATGATTAAATAACTTTTTTGCTAAACGCCACGCCATGTCGTGTTACTCCTAGCGAGATGTGACACTCCATTCCCATCAAGACACTTACGTTTAGATAATTTTAAATATCCTTACGGAGTATCTTAACACTAGGTTCGCTCTGTTTACTTATACTAAATACGTACAGCGTGAAATTATAAAAAATTGTTCCCAAAAACTTTAATGTCGCGAAATTTAAATAATTAACAACAATATAAACTTCCAACTCCATAAATCTTTTAAATTGGCAATTTTTCATCACATAATTACGATAGTGTTTCATATTTTCACAGAAAATGTATTCCACGAACCAACCAACATGACTCCACGCATATAAATAGACTGCCGAAATCACTTTAAATAAATTGTGAGGCTTATTCGTCTCATATATTCTGCTGTCGTGAAAGTGTTCATGAAATTTGGCATACGAAATTAATGTTTTATAAGTGTAGTAGAGTTAAAACACTCCGTCCTCCATAAATATTACGTTTTAGGGTTTAAGATCAAGGTCTATTCGGGGAATGTTTTTAGCATGGTACATAGAGTGCCTAGTGTAAGAATACTTAGTTTCTTTACTGTTACAGAAAAATAATTATTATATTCGAACCAGTTGTTCTTGAGATGAGCACGTTAAAATCAAATTAACTATTTAATTGTATATAATATTCCTTATTGCACAAAATATACATAAGAAAACAATAAAATACATTTAGTTGACAAAGGTGGACTTATCTCTATAAGAGATCTCTTCCAGCCAACCAGTGGAAGTGGATGAGTTACAAGTAGCGGTTGAGATCATAGTACAATTACAGACAAAACAAAATACACATATTATATTATCCTATATCTTATAAAACAAAGTCGCTTTTCGTGTCTGTCTGAACTTTCTAATTCTTCTTCTTCTAAACTACCCAACGGATTTTGATGCGGTTTTCACCATTAGCTCGAGTATTTCTCAGGGAAGGTTTATATATAGTTTATTATTTGTACATTCTTATGTAAATTAACATAAATACGATAAATGTGTATAAAGTCCTACCCCTTGATACACTTTCGCGCATGCGCTGCTTTAATGGTAAGTACTACATGAAAATAATGTACTGGAGTATTGTTCCTCTTAATAAGATCTACAAAAAAGTCCGCGACAGCATATTCGTATCTTTTAAGGATAACGTGTAGTGATCATATTTCTGTCTAAAAATAGTAATTTCAATATATTTTTTATTGTGAGGGATATTTTTCCATAATGGTATTAATCCTTATCCTTTAAAATACTTTATTAATTTTCTACGTTAAACGAAGATAAAATTTGCTTTTTACACTATTTCGAAATTGCGAATAGTTTTAGAGAAAAACGCATTTAATTGTTGACACATCACGCCGTTGACACATCAGCTGTATGTTACTCAAGTTTCACTTATCCCTTACTCTCAGCATATAAATAAGTATATTAGTTACGTTGGCCATTTAATGTAGATCAAAACTGTCTTTTACTGTTTTTCATTTTAATAAGTACTTTAGAAGTTGTTACAATATCAAAAAATCCTTGCTGCGAAACGGCTCGCCACTCGCCATGCGTCCCGCGACGTTTTGCTTATACAAGCGCGTCCGCCGCGCCCGCCTGCCTTACACGCATCGGTGGTTCAGTGGTAGAATGCTCGCCTGCCACGCGGGCGGCCCGGGTTCGATTCCCGGCCGATGCATTCTATTTAATTTTCCTCACAGGCAGCCACGTAGTGCTTGCTTTTCATCAGGGACAGAATACCCTCTTCAGCATTAACCACAAGCTCGAAAAAAAAACCCGCCTGCCTCTATAGCAACGAAGATTTAGATGCGTTTGCACGTATTGGATAATTGGAGTTGAATGTATTATTTCAGCGCGATATATTTGGTTTCATATTTTTTGTAGTAGTTATTAGTAGGTAGGTTTTTGTTTATAATTTCTTCCGTTTAAAAATAGTCATTTAACTATCTAAAAATAGTCATTTAAATATATTTTAATAAGTACTTGAAAAGATTAGTAGCACAGATTTAAAATTACGGTACCTACTAAAAAATCCTTGCTGTGTAAAACAATTGGAAAATCCTTATTGAAACTACGAAAATGCGTGTTGAATTAGGGTTTAATTAATTTTCACATTATCTTAAGTGCTTTGCAAACATACATTATATGAATAATCCAGTAGTTAAAGCGGGCGAAGCCGCAAGAGGGTGGCTAGTAACATATAAATACATAATTAAAACAAATATATATGTCGATATACATATACATACTATATAAAATATATAGATGTTTCATACATACACATATATACATATTGTATATACATATAGATATATAATAAATATATAAAATAATTAAATATTAATAAGTATAATATTAATAAGTATCTATTCTTCTATCTATTGTAAAAAAACATCGAAATGTATTATAATCCAAATTAATTCCATAGTTAAGTCTAGCGGACATTTCCTTACGAAGTTAAAATGCAAAAGGACAATCTCGATTGCAGAACCGGGGTCGTGGTCAGAACGTTCATTGGGTCGGCCTGGCTGTCTTCCAAATGTACAGAAGTTTGTCATTTGACTACGTTGTTATAGCCCCAATGGAAGAATAATTGGCTGATAAAGAAGTTTTAATACGAAATCTGTATTTGATTTGTGCGGTGAATTTCTTTTGAGGGTTTCGTACATCTAAAATGATGAATGTCGATTTTTTCGCCTGTCTGTTTGTCTGTTAAGATCTTAATTATGGTTTACTTTTATGAACCCGTATAAAATATGAAGAAACAAAAAGGTACTGCCAAGTGTGAGTTGGAGTCGGCGTACGAAATGTTCTATGCGAATATTTTATTTTGTTTTTTAGTGTTTGTTGTTATAGCGCCAACGACAGACCGACAGACCGGCAGATGGACGGATTTACACTTGGACAGCGGAGTCTTAGTAATACTACGCGTTTTATCCTATGGATACGGAACCCCGTAAAAATGTGTAAATTATATGAACTTTTATTTATTTGTCTTTCGGTGAAAGGCCAATATTTTTATTACTGTACATTGTATCTCTGGTATAGCAGGAGAGCTAAGATAAGGACTTGGCGCTCAACGCCGCGCACCATAGCATGGAAAATTTATATCTCCCTATCCCGAACGGAGTGGCGAGAATTAGGGGAGACCTATGTCCAGCAGTGGACGTTGAAAGGCTGATGGATGGATGGATGGATGATCCCGAATGGGAATCGAACATACAACTATCGCGTTTCCTGCCCCCCGTGTCAAGCCTATCATATTTAAATTAAAAGCATAAACTCTAATTACACGTTTTAATTATAAATTGTCGCCTCTGTTTATGAGACGTTTATGTGCTACAGATTTAAAGCAAGACGTTGCTATGTTTGTAATTATTACAAAATTATTAATTAATTATTATTACTTTGTTTTTATTATATTAAAAAAGTAATTATGTCTAACTTTTTTAAAGGATTTGTAATATTTTTAAGACGCGACGGTTCCGGGTTCGAATCCCAATAGGGAGAATAAAATATTTAATATTTTCATTTCTAACACTAGGTCCCCAGGTTCCCTGTACCTATAAAAACAAACTTTTTTTATTTAGCAGTGTGAGTATTTTATTTTGTATAGTAGAAAAAAAGCGTTTTTTTCATTGTGCACTTCCTTATTATTATAACAAGCAAGGGGGAAACGAACTACGACTAGTCATCATACTAATATTATAAATTTGAATATAAGTTTCTCTGTTAGCCTTTCACACCAAAACTACTTAACTGATTATCGTGAAACTTTGTACACATATTCTTAGAGGTATTAGAACATACTAGAGGTATTAGGACATAATGATATTTTTTATTATAAACAATATTATTCGTTGGCTATAACAGAAAAATAAGTTTAAGCGGGCGAAGTCGCGAATGAGTCTTTGGAAATAGTAACTGTGAAGCAGCTAATCTTGAACCTAAATACTACCTTCATATTAAATACTTACCTATAATATATATAGTAATAAAATACTTCCAACTTCACGCTGTATTCCGTACACAGCAGGGTAGACAGAGAGAATGAAGTGTTAAGACACTCCGTTCTAAGTTCCATTCCGTTAAGTCACTCGAGTCCTACACCACGACTGGCCTCAAAATTACTATCGTTTCCATAATCTATTCTATATATATATATTAAAGGACTTGTCCTCACTGACTGAGGTAAGACGCACGCACAGCTACGGCTGTGCGCTGTGCGTAGAAACGTGGAATTTGGACAGATGCTTACTTTCCTAATCTGGACATCCACTAAGAAGGGATTTTGAATAATTTTAACCCTAAAGGGGTGAAACTGGGGTTGAAAGTTTGTATGGAAAAAAAATTTAATCGGCACCGATTTTTACAAAATTTGATATTTACATTTTTAAAAGTATTTAATAGAACACGTGTTTCATCGTTTTCGAGAATACTCTCCCTAAGGGTGCAAATAAAGGGTTGAAAGTATGTATAGATTTTTTTTTAAATCGCCACCAATATTTATAAAATTTGAAATTCAGACTCTTAAAAGTATTTAATTGAACATATGTTTCATGATTTTCTAGAATTCTTCCCCTAATGGTGTAAATAAGGGGTTGAAAGTTTGTATGGAAAAATCTTTAAATCGCCACCAATATTTATAAAATTTGAAATTCAGACTCTTAACAATATGTCATTGAACACATATTTCATGGTTTATTAGAATTCACCCCTAAATAAGCAAGCGAAGCTGCGCGCGTCCGCTAGTGTATAATATTTTAATCTTTAAACATAGTAATGAATTCGGTATAAGCCCCTCATACGCGGAATCAACTTAAATATTTATAGAATAAATAATAATTATTTTTGTTAATGAAATTCATGAAAGATGTAATATATAATACATATATTCATATTTTCGAGCGCACAGTGGTCAGATTAATTGCATTAGTATGCAAATAGTGCGCGACAGTTTTATGGGGGTTGAAATAACAATTAAGCGGCGTGGATGTGGGTTCATTTATTAATTGTACATTATTAGTGCGCTTGGAAAACGTATGTTTGTAACATTTCTATAGAAAGAAAGATACTTGGAGAAAGATAACTTTCTTAAGAAAACGCTTATACGTTTAATATTTATATATTTGAACGTTGCCGCATTGGAATCTGCGTCTCTTGAAAATTTCGTTCATGTTTCAGTTTCAAAGAAGCCCGGGTTTAAGTCCAGCTATGCTAGCGTTTTAATACGTTTTCAAAAAAAGTATATGTTTCATCGATGTGGATTCTAATGCGTCTTAATTCGTTATATTGTTTATAAGGTATCTATGTAATAATCCTTAGTCCTATAATACCCTATTTATTTCCCTATGTCACCATTTTTATGAGTCTCTTAGATTTAGTTTAATTTAAATTCAGTTCGTTTACATTATCCGCGCGTGACACTTGTCTATAGAGCCTAAAAAATTTAATATAAGTGTATTTTATTCAATTAAATTTTAAATATTTTATTCTTTATAAATCTTTCCTTTAAAAAGACTTCAAGGCAAACCCTCATAACAGTTAGAATGTTGATATTTAAAAAAAATGTTTTGCGTTGCGTTGATTTCTGAAAACATGAGTTGGCAATGTTTAAAGTATTATATATTTTTTACCTCACGTTGTATCCCACTATAGCAGGGTAGGTAGAGGAAACTTAATCTTAACTACTCCTTTCCCTACTTTCCGCCAAGGGGCGGAAGAACCAGGCATCTTCACAAACATTCACATTTATAATATTAGTAGGCTATAATAGGAAAGATTCATTTTATTTTATAAATTCAAAGATTCATTTTAGAAAAGATTCATTAGAACCTCAAAAAATAATGAAATTAAATTATAGATATTAGATAATAGATATTAGATAGTAAATAATACATATTATAGAATTTTGTTGTTTATTTCCAGCATCAGTCTCTTGTGGGAAGGGTTAAAATACAGCTAGGATGAAGTTACGTTTCTGATATTTTATTCATTACTCGAAGGGTTTATACGAAGATTATTAATTAATGGGGTAAAAAGACTGTATTAGTTACATTTTTATTACAATTTTAATGAATATTCATGGAAAAATTAAATTTATGTCATTTTGTTTATTAAAATGTAGATTGAATTTGTAATCGCGTAGCTTCAACCTGTGATTGTAAATGCGATGTTTGTGGGTTTGATTTCCACTCGGAAGAAAGAATTTTTATTTTCTTACTCTGGTAATACGGAACGTCTGGAAGCATTGGGCGGGAAGTGAGGAACACAGTATTTTAACATTTAACATTCACGGGATGCAGCGTGAAACTATAAAATCGCGGGATGGTTGTACACTAGGTTACACTAGGTTCTCTCTGCCTACCCTTCTGTGTGAGGGATATAACGTGAAGCTGATTTATTTGATTTATTTATTCTGTTCTTTTAGTGATGGCTTACACAAATACAAATCTACATAAACGTATATCTCGTGAATTGTACATACTTACTTCTAACAATTTAACTCACATACATATAATATAAACATGTCAAACTAACAACCTCACTTTGTGTATTCGGTTAAAACTAAAATTCAATTAATATAGATTAGCTATCATTAAAACTACGAGTATTTCTACATACCTACTATATAAATATATTCCCAAAATAGCAGAGTGAAGTGAACGTTTGATATCCTCGTGTGTAAACTACAGTTCCCATTAAGGTTGGTGAAATTTATGAGCGTTCAGCAAAGTGCAGCTTTGGGAAATAAAATATTTTATGGAGCATAGTATAGCTTTGCTGGTCCAGCGGATGAGGAATTAAGAATGAATTGGTGTTTGTGGATATGTGGTCAGTAAAGAAATAGATACGAAGTTTTAATAGTTTCACGCTGTATCCCGCATTTAGCAGGGTAGGGTGAGGGAATATGGGAAGCTAGTATTAACACTCTCGTTTGACACCTTCTGTCGATTTTGTAAGGCATTGCGTATCCTTTACTCAACGCCGCGCTTTGCCCCGATACCAGAGCGAAGTAATTTAATTTCCTCGAGTGGGAAACAAGCCCATAATCTGGTCCGTTTTCAACGACTGCTCTCAAAAAAAAAGGTTTGAATTCTTATTTTTTTCTAGTCATCTGAATAATCTGAAGTTTAGTCGTGATTTTCTATATGTCCCGCGAATAGAGACAGACAGCTTCTTGGACTTCCCTATATCATTAAATATAACAAAAGAAAAAGTCAGTTATTACTAAAAAAGAGAATGATTCCAGGATATATGTCTAGTATAAAATATATCATACTCAAATAAATATAATATACGCCTTTTTATAAGAAACAGCGTATAATACAATCCTATTACCCAAGATGGTCCATTCTGTTATTCGATGAAACAAAGTCGCGCTTATCTTAGGGAAAATGGAGGAGATATTTCTATGAAAAAATCTCGTTCGGGTCACAAGGTCTATGTTTATATTTTGAGAAAATGAATCCAAATAAAAGTAGCTTTAGATTTAGTTTTATCTTATCTGCAAGTACGTACGTAATTCGCGGGAAAGTGGGGAATGGCAGTGTTTAAAAGGGAACGGAGTGATACTAAGTTCTCAGGTTTCCTCTGCCTACACAGCGTGAGGTTAACAAAAAATTATGGATTTTCCGGTGTTTTAGGAACATAGTAGTAACCCAAATAATTCTGATATTCGAATTTGTGGTGGAACCCTGCGCCGTGCTTAGATATACTCAATCCCTGAGGTTGATATGGCTCTGACTGAAAACTCGATTGTTATTGACTCGATTCCCTTCCGGGGTTATGAATTGTTTTCATTTCCTCATTTGTTAGCAAAATAAATTGCGGCATTGGAGTTCTTCCAGTCAAAATTCAATGTCTCGAAAAATTGAAACATAGTACATTCCTGGCTCTCTGCCCTATTTCCGAGATATTATCATTCTCTCAAGTAGGAATCGAACTCACAATCACCAAGCCACTGCGTTACGACGGCGTCCACATTAAATATACAATATTTTTAAACCTAAAAAAAGCATAACAAATAATAATTATAATAATAAAAAAACACAATTTGTATTATTATATCGTCAAATAGCTTTCAATGCGCGTAGAATAAGCAACCTGCGAAAATTTTGCAATCAGGTTGACCGATAACAAAAGCAATTGATCGCCTTCGCCTACCTATCAATCTACGTCGTCCCGAGAAATGGAATGTAATACAATATGTATTGTTAAGGCCGTGGTTATTTTTTAAGAAATTTATCTTAACATGATGATAAAAATAAAAAATGGCTGCTGTAAACATTTTTTTTTGGATTTTCTTTTTAGCGTCACGCTGTATTCCTCCCACAGCAGGGGGAATTGCAGGGGGGGGGGGGAATTGCAGGGGGGGGGGGAATGGCGGAATTCAACGTCGTTTTCTGTTTATTAATTTAAATATAATAAAAATCATTATCTGGAGTGAGGATCGAACTCACTTCAGAACTCACTTTGAGGCCGTTTTAATCGATGCATTAAAGTAAATTCATTATTAATTTACAGTCCAGGCCTCAGTCGTCGCGCCAGTCCCGACGCAGGGGCATCAGCATGTGAACACGACAGGTGGTGGGTTTGGTCTCATTCGAGGAAAGGAAATATTTAATATTTTTACTTCAACGTTCTGGCATCGAGACAAATCGTGACGTCGACTCGACAAACACACAAAACCTCCAGAACTCGGCGGAAAGAGAGCAACTGAGTGTCCTTACACTAGTCTCCATCTGTATACAGAGTGAAGCAAAAAAAAAATACATTTAATTTAAACTACTTTCATTCATTAAAAACAGTAAATATTAGTTTAGTTGGATTCGTTAATACGAGAAGCCTCCATGTTGACGATTCATTAAAAATTCGTTTCGTTCCTACTCTGAATAGCTCTCAGTGTTGCGTTTTTCCTTTTCAGGATATTTTTTTGACCGACAATTTTGTTGGGAATTAAGTTATAATAAAGCGATGCGAAATATTATGATTTATTATTATTAGGCCGTCGTGGCCCAGTGGCACAAGGGTGTGTCTGTAACGCGACGGTTGTGGGTTCAATCCCCACTCGAGGAAGTGAAATATTTATTTACGTTTATACTTCCATTTCGTCGCTCTGATTTCGTGTTAAGCGTAGTTGAGTTCTGCCACTCAACAAGCAATACCTCCGGAATTCGGCCGAAAGTCAAGTACCGAGTGTTTTAACACTAGGTTCCCTCTGCCTACCCTGCTGTGTGCGGGATACAGCGTGAAGCTGATTTTTTTTTATTATTATATTTCACGCTGTATCCCGCATTAAGCAGTCTAGTCTTAAGACATTCCGTTCTCCACCAAATTTATGTATCGTCAATTGGTCTACATTACGTATTGAGAAGCAGAACTCAATAACTCGCGTTGGTTTTCGTTGCAGGTGTATGAAATAAAACAAACAATCCGACTTAATAAAGTAAATTAATGTCTCCAACAAGACAAATCCAATGTCAAAACACATTTTACTAGTTTCACAGTTATAAGAGAACAAAGGAATAGACACACATACAAACGCGTTAAAAACATAATACTCCTTTTCGGCTCTGCCGCAGTCGGATAAGAAATAGCAATCATATATCGTACGTGGTTATTAATAGAAATATGAATTAGGCCGTGACCGGACTGATCTATGATACTTCTCACATGGGATCGATAAATTTCAACATGTAAGTTAGAAATGAACGTAATATTACGTTCAAAAAGCCGATTTTTTTTTAAGTATTGGTTTTTACAAGTTTTGCTTAAGTTCAGTTCCTGAGATATTTTCTAGGTGCTTGGTTTTCAAGTGGTCTACGATGATACGATTTACCTACTGTTTTTATAGCAAATGTTTTTGCGGGAGAGATTTTTTTTGAAATTTTCAGTATTTTTTTAAAATTTTTTATTTTTACTAGGGTATCAGTCTATTCTGGAGTGGCACGGCTTGTTCAGCTCATCCATATTCTCAAATTTTTCATTCGTAATTTTTAAGACGACGGAACCCAACGTCGCGCCGTGTTTTAAGTACCAGAGCGTGGAGATGACAACAACTCAATCCACCGAGTCGGAATCAAATACATGACCACGTACTTTATAATCAGAGGCGGCCTGTATCATCAGTAATTTTAAATTACTTTAAAATTCATAATATCTATATTAAATTTATAACATACGCGTTGTACCTTTAATCTAGTTGTGCGTGGATTATGAAACGTAAAATACAGTTTTCCGTTCCCGTAGGAACTCCGGGAACTCTTGGAGTATTCCGTTAAAACTTATATGTAGCAAGCACGGGGTTGAAAATATTTTTTATATAAAGCTTTGTAACTCTATAACAACTTTAATAAGGGATGTGAGGGGGAAGAAATAAGTGTTTGCATAAAAGTATATAAAACTCTTCTTTAGGATTTGAATCGGCTACCATTCCAGAATGTCTAAGTAGGTTACGTTACAGCTGACGTAGTGTAATGGGAAGTACAAATTATATTCACATAGCGGCATGGGAAGTATTCAGAGGTTTCTTGGTTATACTATATTCATTAAAGGGTAAACCCCTCGACTTTGCAAGTATGCGTTAAGAGGCTTTAATTAAATTTGGGGTCAACATGTTGTTTTGAATACTTTGAAAGATTTAACATATTTTTGGTTGAATGGAGGTACATGTTTCTATGTGTATTTTTAGAGGAGAGTGGAAAGTTTTGTCAGCACTTTTGCATTATAGGATACGTACTGTTGATATAATGTTTTAGTTTGAAATTCTAAACCTTTTTTTTTAAATATAAGATAATTTTTTATTATTATCTTTAAAAAAAAAACCATTTTTTTACATAATCTATCGAGTAGAAATTGAACCCACAATATTCAGTTCTGGCACTTTACGTTCATGTTTGTAATTTAAAAGGTACAAAATTTTCAGATTATCGTATACATACTGGTAAGTATACGGGCCATTTCGACGTCCATTAAACGCCCTTGTAACAGCTTCCTTTCATATTTCAAAAAGGTAATTTTAAATAAGTACAGCTAAATTTAGACTTTGGAGCATGGGCACGTAGATTTAGGGTTCAGTCATGTGTGTCCATGATTTAGTCTACTCATTTATATGAATAATATTCATTATAGAAAATATAACTCTATATATGCATCCATTGAAAGTTTTATTTTAAAGTGGTGAAATAGCCAAAGAGAACAGAGCGGCTCTATCGTCTCGTCCACTGCTATCAATCTCTCTTATTTCTCCTCATAAATGCTCTTCTGGAAGTTCTCATGTTTTTTAGGTGACCTTCCCTAGTATCATCCATAATGTGTTACCACATAAGTTTTTCATTCTCATCGTGACATCCACGGTAATATTTTCCAATCTGGGTATCTCTTTAATGCGGTGGATCGACTAAACCGATTTTGCTTATGTCTAAGGAGATATCGTTAAAAATCTTTTCGAAACTCGTTTTTAAATATATATTTTTTCATTCCATATTATTTAAGAGTAAAGAAAATCAGCTTCACGCTGTATGCCGCATATAGCAATTTAAACCATATAGAAACACGGAGTTAAGACACTCCGTTATTATTATTATACAATACGTACATTGTAAGACGTCCTTATGAAAATGAGATTTTTTTACAAATTTTTCTATTTAAGCCGAAGTATTACGCTGACCTTATATGAAAAATATTATATTCCTTTATATATGTAAACAATTTTATATAAAATAAATTATAATTTATTTTAAGATCGGAAAGTTAACGATATCGAGTAAATAATCGATATAGGGGCTGGTTAACACCATTAACCCTTGTCAGGATTATGGGATTATACGCAATATTAAATGAGGGTAGCGTTTCAAAAATGACCTAGCGTGAATTCTGAACGAAAATTGAAAATGAAGATAAAAATTTTAATTTTTGATATAATTTCTTTAGTTTCCCATATAAATGTGAATTGATTTATTTTCTCCTGCTATAGCAGGGTACGGAGACAGTGCCTAAAGCTTGAAGCTAACATAAATTATTATAATGATTATTTAAAAGAGAATTTCGTGGGCTCAGATGTTCCAGTATAACGATAATGCCTAAAAAGCAACGTCAAAAGCTTTAGAAACGACTTTTGACATTCATTTTCATTTAAGTACAATTAAGCTCTACATATTTTTTTAAAATAATTAAATCAGATGTTTAAAATCATTTATCCTTTGTGCTGTTTACTTTTAATGTTATTCCCTTAAAATTATAATTATTTATTTCATTTACATGTAATAATGGTTTTAAACGTTATGCTTTATTCTTTTATTGGCAGTGTACAACGATGGCTGCAGATTCATTCCGCACTCGGAGAAATTAGTTAATTAAAATAATTATGATTTCTCCGTTTTAATTTATTATTTATATAACAGTGGGGAAAAGATAATAATTTTAATAAAAAAATATCACCGAGCGGTGCAGTTCTACGTTGGATAATAATGTCGCAAAAATAAGCGGGAAGTAGGAAATGGTGTTTTTATAACACAATTTCATATTTCAGTTTACCCAAATAGAAATATGCGGGATAAGTGTGCAGCTGATAGTTAGATATATAAGTAATTTATTTGGTCGATGTCAGTTTTGGCGCAGCGGCATAAAGAGAAAAAAGAGAGAGAGAAAATGGGGTAAAGTTGTAGCACTTGGTTCCCTTTGACATCAAAACTTATTTTTTGCTCATATGACAAGTGGCAAATACCATATCTGACGTCAAAGCTCAAGAAAGATGAAGAAATTTGAAGAGAATAAATATAAGAGAAGAAATACAGCGATACCTAGAAGAATTTATCAATATGAATCCATATAACACATATCATCCTATACTAAAGGAGCGCTAGTAGGAACAAAGCTGCTTTTTGCCAGGCCTTTAGTACCGGGGGGTTGGAGTGAACCTCTCGACATACATTCTCCTCAATGCTGCTATTGCCCCTGGTTCTTATACTCGTTTTCAATATAAAATATTGACAGTATCAGGCTGTGAACATGATGGTGGTTGTTGGTTCGAGTCCAGTCGGAGGAAATTTTTTTAGTTGATAAAACGCGGCATCAGGACATAGGTACTAAATATAACATTTCTTTTTGAGAATACAATGAAACAGCGTTTTTCTCAGATTCACGCTGTATCCCGCTCATATTATTAATTAAAAGCTTTTATTTAACTTGCAATGTATGTATGTGGGTTCGGGTGAAATCTTTGAGCTTTTGATCTTTCAATTTTGAAGTAGATATCTTCAAGCGATTTAGCTGAAATTTTGTATACACGTTTAGTTTGGGTGACCATGCACGATAAAATATGTGACGTTATTCTAAATGTAATATGGCGGACTATGCAAGATGGCGGAATTGTTATTTTTAATGTACTTCTACAATATGGGTATCAAATGAAAGGGCTCGTTGAGAGCAACTCGAAAAATAATGTGATGTCATTTTAAATCCCATATGGAGAAAATCGAAGACAGCCTACTCGGCTGTCTTCGATCTCTTCTATTTAGTCTACTTCTACAATATAGATATTAAATGAAATGGGTCGTTGATCGTAACTTGCAAAATAATGTGACGTTACTCTAAATCCAATATGGCGGAACATCTAAGATGGCGGAATAGTTATTATTTATGAACTTCTGAAATATGGGTATCCAATGAAAGATCTTGCCGAGAAAAATTAGAAAAATAATATGATATCACTTGAAATCATATATATATACGAGTATATCATGAATATTATAACATTATTCAAGTTTTTTGTGCTTTTATATAATGAAAGGTATGTTCGTACGATTGAGCTGCAATTTTGTATACACGTTTGGTTTGGATGAAAATGCACGATAAGGTTTGTAACTTCATTCTAAATACAATATGGCGGACCATCCAAGATGACGGAATAGTTATTATTTTTGCAATTCTTCAATATGGATATCATATGAAAGGGCTCAATGAGAGCAACTCGAAAAATAATGTAACGTCATTCTAAATCCAATATGGCAGACCAGCCAAGACAGCCGAATAGTTATTTTTAGTCTACTTCTACAATATGGATATCGAAAAATGTGACGTTTTTCTAAATCCGATATGGTGGAACATCTAAGATGGCAGAATAGTTATTATATAAATAATCACATCTGCAATACGGGTATCAAAAGGGCTTGCCGAGAATAATTAGAAAATTAATGTGTGTCGCGTTAATAAATATTTAATTAAGTTGAAACTTTAAAAATTTAAACTTAGCAGATTTTACATAATTAAATAAGTACTAGTTTAGTTACACAAGCAAATCGCGCGACAAGCTTTTATGATCATATAAATTGTGTACAATGAGGTTATGAGTTAATAGTGAAAATTTAAAAGACTATTTTTTTTCTTTTTAGAGCGTTAAAATAAAAGCTTTTAAAAAATAATAATTATTCATATCTTTCTATTATCTTTTAGCTTTATCCGTTCTGCTTTTGTTAATAGCAATAAATTATTATTTTCTTACGTTGCTTGTGTATTCACACGTATTCATTATTTTATTCCTTCTCCGTAGCTGTCAATTTATTATAGACATCTGACGGGTGTCATAAAAAAGAAACTCTATATTTAAAAAGAGAGTATACTCTCTTTACACGTATACTAAGATATATAAATAAGTATTGTTAAGAAAGTCTCACTTTGCAACAAAATCACGAGTAAAAGTAATAGAGGGGTCCAAATGGGCATAGTTAAAGGATCGGCACGCACGTACAATGCCGGTTGAAAAGAAAAGAAAAAAGAAACGAAATTATGTATGTGGGACTCGGTGTTGTTCATATAGAGAGTTGAGGTCTTTATGAAATTGTTATTTATTATTATTTAAGTTCTTTCTGTTTCCCACACATCACCAAATTTTCGTGAAAGTGCTTGTTGAGTAAGAAAACTGTCTGTATCTGCCTCTTTATACTCCCCACATATAGCTTTACAGTGGGAAGAAAGAGACACTACGTTCCCTCTACCCACCCTGCTGTTGCGGGATACAGCGTGAAGCTGATTTATTTAGAACAGACATGGATATTGAATTCTGTACATTTCAACACAAATAGTTTCTTTGATAACTGTTTAGAAATGTCACAGAGTTCTCATTTACACTGTCAGTAACTTTAATAAGGCATATTCCGCGAGACTTCCATTGTACTGTTGACTTGTCGTACTAATAAAGTGCAGTAGTAAGCTGAGACTGGGTGAAATTGCTGAAGTTATTTTAGTATAAGGTATTTTGTAATTAAAGTATTAAAAATATAAGCTTCACTCTGTATTTTGCACACAGCAGGATAGGCAGGGGAAACCTAGAGTTGAGACACTCTGTTCCCCACTTTCCGCCCAATTACGGAGGCGATGCGGGCTTAGTGCGTGTCTAGTAACGAGTTATAAAAAGTTTCACCACTCAACATGCAATGCCTCTAGAATTTGGCGCAAATAGGGGAACGGAAGAGTTTTGCTGAGAACGGAGAGTCTTAACACTACGTTTCCAGGTTCCCTCTGTCTACCCTGCTATTAACGGGACAGGAAATGTAATGTACATACATTTTTTTCGTTATGTACTGCTAAGACTACCAAATTATCCAACTTAAAAGCATGAACCCGAAGACGAAGTGAGAAGTTTTCATTAAGCTTCATATAAAAAGGTTAGTGTTTTTTTTATGCCAAGAAGATTTATAAGAAAATACATTAAGAATGAAGTATGGAAGCGGAAGTGGGTTCATAGTGAAGATATAATTAATATCTCAAAAGCTTTGCTACCGCTAACTTTTGCTTTCCGAAACTTTTGCTTGAACGGTTTGTTAACAGTTTGCACTTTCATAAACTTTTCAAGTTTCTATTTACTGTGGGAAATTGCATTTTGTATGTACGGGTGAAAATGTTAACTTAATGGCTCTGTAGAGTTAGTTTTGGGTTTACCTACATCCAAGCTTGTCGAAAAATCTTATATTTATAAGATTATTATAAGCATCTTATATTTATAAGATTTTTTGTCAGATACACGCTGTAACCTTCATATGGCAAGGTTAAAATTAAAATAATTTGTTTCTCGTTTTTCGGCCAATTTGTGAGTTTTCCCTCCTGGGCGATTGAACCCACACAGCCCACAGCCCTTGCCTTACAGCAAGACTGTGCTGCGCCAAGGCGTTACTAAAAGTATAAAAGGCAAGTATTGATATATCATTTTATAATATTCACCATCATCTATATTGAAGCCATCGAAACGCGAGCTTGCGGCTGTCACCTCGACAGTTAAGGATTTAATTGCCAAGAACCCCCATTTCTGGAACCTGGCAATCTAGTGTTTGCTATTAGGACACTGTGGGGAACGGCCCCACTTTCCACCGAATTCTTCCGCCTCTATGGCACCTGAGCGTGGAAACGAAAATAATAGATATTTCATTCCCCCGAGATAGAATCGAACCCACAAACAACGCGTTTAAAATTCCACTCTTGCTTGCAAGAATTTCTTATATAAATATAATATAATAATTTATATTCATCTAAGTAAGTCGTCATTAATGATATGACAGCGCGAGCTAAACGTATATTAGTCATGTCTAGCCTACATACAAGTATTTTCATATGTATGCAATATTTATATAAATATATTATTTGTTAAATGAACCTGTCACAGATTGTACTAGGATTGATTTTGCTTTAGTACTTTACGATTTGCTGGTTTACTAAGTGTTCTTTATTAGGGTACCGTAAGGTAACAACGGAACCCTTATATCACTCCGTTGTCTGTTCGTTTTTCAGATCATTTATGTCAAGAACGCGTGAAAGTATCAAGTTGAAATATATGTCAAATATTGAGGTCTACGGTAGTAACAGAAATACAGAAAAAATCAAGCTTCTAAGTCAATGCAATACGAGCGTTTAAGCATCGTTTTTGCTGCATTTTATATGAAATTTGTGTCATAATCAAAACCTGTAAGGTAATTGTCGTGGTCCTACAGTTATGAAATGAAGCACGAAGTAAGAACTTACAATGCAAATAAAGGAAAAATTCGAAAAGTGAAAATTTATAGGTATTCTATAGACAAAAATCATTGCAAGTTTATATTGGTACGGAACCCTCGTTCAGGGATTTGGACTCGCACTTGAGTGGTTGTTTTAAAATTCTATGAATATTAAGATTCAAATAGGAATATACGAGTACATGTCAATGTCACAATAATTGAAATTAGATTGAATTAAGTATATTTGTAGCATTTTCTCGCGCAAATACTGAATTCCCACATCCGTTACATAGTAAATATATTACTAGAGCAAAAAAATCGCTCGAAAACCACAAGGTTTGAACCATTATCTCACTAGGGTTCCCTGAGACATACAGATCAATCAAATATAACGATGCAATAATAATACGAAATTTTAAAATACAATTAATTATAAATTACCAATAACATACTCGTATAATACTTTTAAAACTGGAAGTTGCCGGAATAAATATTTAATTATTTACACACGCAAAAGCAAATTTCACCACAATTAATTGAATAACAATTTGTAAAATTCTGAAATTTAAATGTGGTTGCCATCGGCTTTATCTTTTCATCCAATGGCGTTATGTAATGTTCAATCATTCAAAGTGTAAACATAATTATATATACTAGCGACCTGCCTGCGGCTTCGCCCGCTTGAACTATAGGTCTCGTATTTTGTTTTATTCTTTTTAGGTTCACTCTGTATCCCGTACATAGTAGGATAAGCAGAAGGAACCTAGTGTTAATTTTGGATATTAAAAATTCGTATTGAGTGGCGGCGTCATTTGACCAGGAATCGAACCCCTTAGAGTTTACAGGCAGTACGTCACGTCGTTTTCAAAAAGAGCTTAAAATTTCAGGTAGATATATATTTTTTGTGTAGAGCCATGCAAAAAGGGATCATAATTTTTCCCCCGTTATCATCTGTCGACCACAGGTCTTTTGAACCGATTTGGTATATAATTGAAAATTTCAGCGAACGTTCTTTTTAATAATATTTGTTATCAAAATACAAATTTTATTGTTTTGAGGTCGGTACTTAGAGAAAATCTAGTTGTACAATAAGTACTGCATGTATCTACTTAGATAAGACAAAGCCCGGTGTTGAGTATATTATAGCCCATATGTTAATATGATGATTTAAAAGTAGCTTACAATAATCTATTTATGCTTCACAGGAACCCAGTGTTAAGACACTCCGTTCACGACTTTCTACCGAATTTCCGTTTTCTCTGGGCAATGTTGCTTGAGTGGCCAATCAATGCCACGTAAATTGTTATTTATTTATTAATGAAAATATTCATAAATAATAGTTTTTCATTAACAACTAACTAAAAAGATTATTTAATTAAAATATAATAAAAAATGATAAAATATACTTTCATAAGTACATTAATTAGAAGAGCAAAAATTACATACAAAGAACCCTTCATTTACTTCTACTATAAGAGGAGGGGTTATAATTAACCTAATCAATAAAAATATAACATATTATATTACATATTTAATTCGATTCTTTATACCAGGGCAACATAACGAATGAGCACGTCGTGAGCAAAGTGCCTATTAGACCGTCCGATTGCCTTAGAAAATAATCAGTGTATTGTTTCCTAGCTTGGGAAGCCGGTATGATTGAAGAGAGAATTGATTATATTATTTTAATTATGCAGATTTTTTCGTGTAGTAGGATAGGCAAAGGGGACGTATTGTTAAGATACTCCGTTCCCTAGATTCCGACAAAATTTTAAGGCAAAGCATTTCAACGGAAAAAACGGAAAGTGGGCAACGGAAGTGTTTCAATGAGGAATGGAGTGTCTTAATACTAGTTTCCCAAGTTTCCTCTGTAAAACCTGCTATGTGCGAAATACGCCGAGTAGCTACAAAAGGTATATTTTTCTACTGAAATTTGATCTGTAAACTAAAGCTTATAATAAAACATGAACGTCATTATTAATTGAATAAGTATACTTATGGAAAATAATTAACAAGTTTAAATGGGCGAAGCCGAAAGCGGATGGCTAGTTGATTAGCTATATTGAAATAACCAGCTAAATCCGTTATTTTATTATAACATTTCTATCATTCGTGTGGAATATTTTATTGTTGATAAAAGCGAATTGTTTATTTTGCCCTCGAAAGCTTATGCTTCATTTAGCAAATATTTAATTAACACTATGTTGACTGTTCAAACGGGCTAAGTACCTAGTGTATATAATTCAGTAATAATGTTATTGATTGCGGCCGTGTCACTGTAACACGAGGGGCGAACCCACAGGTTCGATCCCTACCCGAGGAAGTGGAATATTTATTTACGGTTATATTTTTATTTCTTCGCTATGGTGTCTGGTGTAGGGGCAAAGCGCGGCGTTGAGTTTTGCCACTCACCACGCAATGCCTCCCGAATTCGGCAAAAAGTGGGAAACGGAGTGTCTTAACACTAGGTTCCCTCTGCCTACCTCGCTGTGTGCGACATATAGCGACAAGCTGATATATTTTATAATTTAATACTGTAGAAACGAAGCAATAATACCAAAAAATAAAATACTTTGAAGTCTGGTTGGAATTTGTGCTGAATTCACAATTTTTCCAACAATTTCTCTTATTTTTTCGACTCTCGTTATTCAATAGACTAAAAATATACGTTCGTGTGTGATTTGAATCTTTATCCATTGTTCGCGTCAGATTGTACCACCCTATACATAACCGAATAGGTCCAATTGTCTAATTTTACATTCCTTTTGTCATACGGCGCCGTTATAAAGAATTTTATATGATAGAGATGCTAGCTAATAGAAATAATTAAAAAATGCTAAAAATGCGTTATATAAATTAAATTGTAAAATTCTTAATTTCATTTATAACAAGCCAATAAGCCATATTTTTTTGAATCACCGCTAAGAACACTAAGGATTAAGTCTCCTTTTAACTATAACAAAATCGATATCCGTTTGGGAGCTACGATGGCACAGACAGACATACACATACATATGTATGTATAAACACTTTAAATTTATAACACCACTATTATGGCCGGTTAAAATATTACTTTAATCACCTTGCTGGGTTCGGCTAAAAAAGGGGAACAGAATCTCTTAATGATTTTCTTATCACTACGTTCCCCCAGGTTCCCTCTGCCTACCCTACTATGTACAGGATATAGCGTGAAGCTAAAAAAAAGATTACCTGATATTGTATCTCTATGAAGCCCCTAAGTAAGCATCGTGTAGATAGCCAGAAGCGTACCACTGAAAAGATCTTTTTACTTTTTTCGGTGTCACTTGACCAACGCACAAATTTCAAAAGCCTTAAATTCAAAGTCTTTTAAAAAGTATTTTATGATACTGTTAAAAAGGCTTCAATGGAATAGTTAAAAAATATGTTTTATTAAAATACCTTCTTTTATTTGCTTATTTAAAAACTTCACGCATCTGCATCCCAAATATTCTAAAGTCAGAAGGGACCTACTGTTAAGACACTCCGTCATCCGCTTTATACAAAATAGTTGTTTGGAAATAAAAATAATCGATTCCCCTGAACACAATATACTTATAAAGGGGAGAGTGGAGTGTCTTAAGTCTAGACTCCCTCAGCTTACCGTGCCACAAGCGGGATACAGCGTGAACCAGAAAAAAACAATAAAAACACATAGTTTAGGCCATTTATAAAAATAAATAATGTAGGTACTACATACTACAACGCTTGCTCGCGTCCACGCACGCCTCGCTGGGCAAATGTTTGATCAGCATCCATGTGTGCAAATTGTGATACCCTCCAGTTATTTTTATACCTACCTACCTGTCAAAGGGGATGGGGGAGACGAGTGTTGTATGGAGCTTTATGGTATTCAAAAAATAAAAAAAAAATAAATCAAAATATTTTTTATTCAAATAAACTATAAAAGCACTTCGAATGTATATGTCAACAAAAAGCTACCACCGGTTCGGAAGGCAGTTCTGCTGAGAAGAGCCGGCAAGAAACTCAACAGTTGCTCTTTTCAAAGTCAATGGTATATTTTACTATTACATTAGCTGGCAGCTATCCTGCCTGACATTCAATAGACATTAATTCCATACATGTTTATCCTCTAAATATTCCTCTAATAACCTAACTCTAACCTCTAGTGGACTATAAAGTGGATAAGTGGGTTTCATTAATGGTATATGGTATAATTGGTGGGTGTATAGGTTCGTGGTGGTGATGGATGAATTGGTTTTGAGTTCATATATCGGAAGAAAATGGAGATAGCAAAATGTCCAGATATAGCGAAGAAATATTATTGCTGAAATGATTTCTTAAACATACATATACATATTTTTTTATGCTATCCCCTTTTCCCCCTACATTTTCTTCAGAACTTACACAAAGACAAATAAAAAGGATTACCTAAGAAAAGGTAGGAACTCCATCACTGTCATGGGAAGTTAACTCGTTTTTCTTTCACTATATAAAATGGCTGTTATGCTAGTACTACTGCTTAACTTGGTTTATCTACAAATATATAAAAACTTTTTCATTTTATTTATGGTTCTGTTATAACATGTCTGTTAAAGGATTAGTTCTATAGTAGTGCAGTACGAATTGTGGGTTGTAAGAATAATAGTATTTATAACTGAAAATAAGTATAGTTATATTTTTGTGTTTAAATTTAAGATTGAAAAACTTGCATTTATAAAATGTAATAATTTGAAAAACGTTTTTTAAAATGTATTTCAATTTCAAATGAACAGCGGAAGAGGCTAAAGTCTTATTAATTTCTGATAAAAGTAAGAACTATGTAGTACCTAGCACAAATTATATAGATTTTTTTTGATAGCCAATACAAGAAAAAAAAAATCAGCTTCACGCTGTATCCCGCACACAGCAGGGTAGGTTAGAGGGGAACCTAGTGTTAAGACACTCCGTTGCCCACTTTCGCCACGATGGCCTCATTCAAGAGAGACTATTATTATGAAAATCATTTATAGTAATATTTATTTTTAATAAAAATGTCTGAAATAAAAACACGCGGAGTCACGTTGAAACATTAGTAGATAAATAAACAGGCCATAACAACTACAGATTACAAACGACTCCTATTAGAGAGGCAGAAAACTCAAATAGAACAAAAACGTTAACCTACTTTCAGTACTATAAAATTAGGCACAAAACATTGAAGAAAGTTCATAATAAAATATTTAATTCTCATACTTTACGCTTCAAAGTGCTGTTGAAAACCAAGACTTCACCTTCAACGGAATTTCCAACTAAAAATGTTACTTATTAAATAACTTCCATCCAAAGCAGCCTTTTGCTTGGAAAAAATGTAAGCTGAAGTCATATTCGCCGTCGAGGCCGAATATTTGCTTTAGGCATTTCTCCTTCAGCTTTCTTTTGTGTTCTTTTAAAAATGATAACAACCCGCTTAGTTGTGTGGTGTTTATATTTATTTTTATTAATAAACGTCATGCGATATTATTATAGTAAGGAGTAATTGTAAGAAGAGAGATACAGACAGACAGAGAGAAAGAGAAACTGAGAAACTGAGAAACTGAGCTCCACCTAGTCAATTTGCGAGTTGGTCGTTGGTAGTCCATGTTGGCCATGTTCATTGTAGTGCAGAATTAAAAAAATGAAAATAATTGATGCCATTGAAAGAGAATCGAACCCACATCCCTGACCATCGCGTTTACAATTACACTGAGCCACTAGGGCCTGACAAAACAAATAACATTCATAAAAACCTGTCAACAGAACTCAATATAAAAACCTTTTAATTTAATTGGTATTTGCAAAGTACGTGGTAGATATAAGCTGTAGTGTATCGTTTGTTAGGAGATCAAAGAGCTATGAACGTGATTATGCTTAGGCTTAATGAAACGTTTGAGGGGCTTAGCTTTTATATTTAGCACTAGTGACTGAGTTGATTTAATAATGTGAAGTTTTCTCATAATTATACCTTGTCTATCTATACATATTATTATATATATATATATATATATCTGTACATATTACGCAAAAGTTGGGCGCACGCAATGTCTCGAAATATTCGTCGGAAAGTGGGGGAATGGAATTGTTCTATTGGGAAACGGATTTTCTCGGCCCTAGGTTTCCAAGTTCCCTCTGTCTAAGATGCTTATTTGTCAATCTTAAAAAAAAATTGTTCATGTTCATGCTTTATTGTAAACGGAACCCTGTTAAGATACTCCGTCTCTTCCTTTTCGCCTTTTTTCCAAGACATTACTTATTTAGTAGCGGAGCTTAGCGCCGCATTACACACGAGCGATGAAAAAAAAAAACATGCACTGAATGTGATTTCATTGAAAAAAAGTAATATATAGATAAGTAAAAAAGTATAACAAATTCTACCTGTCGGATGGCGTGTCCCTACCAGATGATATTGTGGCCGCTGAATAAATGGAAATATCGCATTGATGAGAAACTTGACCGCGGCATTCCATGAAATATGGTATTTTAATGAGTACTGAATAATTGAAGCCTCACTGGACGCGACGGCTGTGGGTTCGATGCCCACTCGAGGGAGTGAAGTATTTAATAATTTTTCATTTCCTCGCTCCCTCGATATGAAATTCAACAAGAATTCGGTGGAAAGTGGGGAACGGAAGTTTTGGAACACTAGTTTCTCATGTTCCCTCTAACTATATTTTTTATTTGAATTAGGCAGGTTAGTCTGATGAGACTAAGTGTTAAGACACTCCGTATCCACTTTCTTTTGCGTGTTGAGTGGGGGCGGTAAAAACTCGACGAGGTAAAAACTACATCTCTATGACATAAAATAAAAAAAAATATTTTTTAAAACCACTGTAGTCTACGCTTCTCACCTTGAGACAGTTTAATGGCTCTCGTTGGGCAAGTATGATTTTACCCTTGCGTTATAGTAAATGCTTAGCAGTTCGTGTAATTATTTCTTAAAAAAATATATTTTTTTTATTTTTTATTTTGTATTTTTTTGTTACATTTATTTTTTTAATATTTTGTTTGGCTGCACGTAGTAATCTCAGAAAATACTAGTTTAAATTGAAAATTTGCTTGTGATAAGACTCTTAATTAAGGAGTTATGGAAGAATGCTTGGCTCCCGACGTCTCGGCCTGTAGCGGTCGAGGGGGAGTGAGGTTTTAGTGCGTAGTATATACGGTCTACATCTGCCGGTTCATGAGTCCCACATAACCCACTCGAGTCCCCATTCTGGTGGCGTACTCGTGAAGGGATTTCCTCATGATAATGAAAAACAAGGTTTCCTCTATCCTGCTGTCTATAGCAGCCCGTTGTATACGGAGTACAGAAAGCTAAAATAACACTAAGCTAAAGGATTATGGTTGTTATTGTTTCAGTTCAAAGAAACTTCTTAATATAACAAAATACTTTTGTATAAATGCCAGCACTATACAAGTATTTAGAAATATGAATTTCCACCTCTAACTTATATCCATTTAACTTTGATCCTTTTGGGTTTTAGCAAACTTTTGCGATACCTTTTAGACGTAATCTGTTTCGTGTGGATTCAAAACCGCTAAAATATGAAAATTTATTATGTTTATTATTAAAGCTTGTTTTGTTTTTAGTATGAAATTAAGGATTTTTGGAATTATATCATGTGGAAAAACCTTTGGTGTATTTTGAAAATATTTTGCGTAATGGTGTATATCTGTATAGCTGATTAGGAAGCAATTATTAGATAAAATTCTCCATTTCTCATTTGCTCTCCTATTTGCGTGACAATTCGTGTTTAGTGGCGGAAATAATTCTTCCAGCAGGGAAACCTATAACCTTTACGACTGTGATGACGCTGTTTCACGGCGCCATAGTAAATTTAATAACATTCTGTGATATGTAAGAATTTCCTTCGTTAAAATTTATAAATAGTTACCTAGAACCAAAAACAACCAAAAGGCTTAAAATTTATCAAGTCGCTGTTTTAACTGTGACAAAACTTTAAATATAACTCAATTGAATAATCCCGTTGTTTTATTTCAGTGTAAATGGAGACGGCAAATCAATCTCCGACGGGAGCTAGGGTAAGCGATGACCTGATTCCGTTATATTGATGAGTTACCTACCTTACCTGTAGGCTAGCTTGCCTACGTTGGAAATGTGATATTCTATACTTACCTAACTTTACTTGGAGGCCAGTTGTCTGACTGTGAAGGCGACTGGTTGTGGGTTCAATCCTCGCTCGGGAGAGTAAATTATTATTTATTATTATTTTCATTTCTTCGCTGGAGCACCAAGGCAAAATCCGGCGTTGAGTTCCGCCACTCAACACGCAATGCCTCCAAAATTCGGCGGAAAGTGGAGAACGGAGTGTCTTAACAATAGGCCTTTGCAATTTGCCTTCACAATGCTATATGCGAGATAAATACTGAAGCTAAAAAGAAAAAATATACTTTAGGCGCTACTGGTATTTTCCGCAAAAAGGCGATCCTTATCAACCGAAACATTCTAATTTCCGTTCCCAAAAGAGAAACTTTTGCTGTTAACTTTTGGATGGTGAAAATTTTTGAGTTCGGCTTTAGAAACTGTGAGTTCAGTTCTTACGGATACCCAATCTATATTTAATAATAATATTTACAACACTAGTAAAGTAAGCAGGTTTTTGTTGGCCTGCGTCATACAATCTATATTTTTATATATGAAGTACCTATATGAAGAATACTCCATTCTCAACCTTGAGAAAATGTTTCTTCTGGGTTACAAGTAATCAAATTTGAATCTCACCCTATAAGGATGTGACGATCTTCTAAGCAATTCGGCTGTCGTGAAAACGTCAGGGACAGATGCTGCGTTACTTACGTGCAGTATCATTTTAATATAGATGATGATTTCCTTTTTCTTAGGGAGCAGTACTTTGTTTAACGTTCATTATTATTTTTTATATCACCTACACTACGGAGAGTTATAGCACTATATTCAAATACATATGTTTTCTAAAAAAGTTTTTATTCGTATCTTTTGTAAAGTCCACTTTCTCCAATGCCTCCAGAATTCGTTGGAAAGTGAGCAAAGGAATTATCTTCATGGGAACGGAGTGCCCTAACACTGGTTTCCCTATATGCGGGAGATAGCATCAGCAAAAAAAAAGAAGAATATTTCCCCAATTATTCTTTCCAACGCCACTACCAATTTACGTTTCGATCTATGTCAATCGCACGAGCGAAAGGCAAACAAAACAACACAAACAGAGGCACAAATTAAAATATAGGGGCCATCAAACCAACTGTTTATACGAGTACTGATGGAAATTCTAATTAGCTGAGTTAATTGATTGGACAAAGTAAAGCGTATAGCGATGAAATTGAACTATTAAATGCCTTTTTAGGTTTATTTTTAACTCATGTCGCAAAAGGAGGAGTTTGACGTGCCTTTGTCTGTCTGTGGCAATGTAGCTCCTGAACTAATGAACCGTTATATTTTTTATGAAAATCCGATTAGTAGTTTAGAAGCTATAAGCACTTTACCAATATGAGGTAGTAATATTTATGGTTAGTTATCAAATTTGCAAAAAAACTACATTTTAAGTGTTGTAAATAATTATATCCACTTAAAATCTTAACTTTAACAAGTAAGCCTAATTATTACCATTGACTGAAGTGGTATATCTAGGCAGTATATTTAGTAGAGACGGAAGATATGTATGTATTGCAGCCGGTAACAGAATTAACGGTGTCTTGGATGTGCAATGTGCATATACGATTTCTTCGTAGTATATATGGATGGAATCAGTTTATATAAGCGAATTGACGTCGAATAAATACACAGAGTTAAAGGACTACTCTGCTGTGTGCGGAATACAGCGTTAAGCTAAAAAAAAGTATGAAGGAAATATCAATATATTAAAAACTAGCGGACGCGCGCAGCTTCGCTTGCTTACTTTGGGGGGAATTCTAATAAACCATTAAACATGTGTTCAATAAAATATTTGTAAGAGTCTAAATTTCAAATTTTATAAATATCGGTGGTGATTTATAGATTTTTCCATACAAACTTTCAACCCCTTATTTGCACTCTTAGGGGGTAAATTCTAGAAAACCATGAAACACATGTTCAATTAAATATTTTTAAGAGTCTAAATTTCATATTTTATAATAATCGGTGGTGTTTTTAAGATTTTTCCATACAAACTTTCAACCCCTTATTTGCACCCTTAGGGTTAAAATTTTTCGAAATCCCTTCTTAGTGGATGTCCAGATTACGAAAGTAAACATCTGTCCAAATTTCACGTTTCTACGCACAGCGGCTGTGCGTGCGTCTTACCTCAGTCAGTGAGGACAAGTCCTTATATATATATAGATAACTGATAAACGTGACAGGTTGTGGCCTCGATTCCCACTCGAGGAAATTAAATATTAAATATATTCATTTCCTCCTCCTTTCCTCAATATCCAATGCCTCCGGAATTAAGCAAAAAATGGGGAAAGGAAGTCCCTTAATACTAAGGTCCTAGGTTTCCTCTGTCTATTCTGTTATATGCGAGATATAGCGTGGATTCTCACTCGGGAGACTAAATAATTATTTTCTATTCTTCACTGCAAAGACAAAACGCAGCGTTGAGTTACGCCACTAACATGCTATATCTCGTAAATTGGGCGGTGCGTGGGAAACCGAATCTTAGTATAAAATTTACCCTTGCCTTTCCTGAAGCTGAAAATAATATTTTTTTTCAAGACTAAGAGATAACTTGAATAAATATGCAAAGACTTATAAACCTAGACTCATTAACCACTGCACTACCATAGAGCAAAAACACTACATTAATAATTAAACCATAAAGCAAATACATACTCCAGTTCTTGTAATTTACATAGAGCATGCCTGTTTGAACCATTTAAAATGCAAAATGTGCTTTAATAACGTATTCTAACATGTAGAACATAAATTATACGCCATCTTGAAATGCATTTTCCTTGTAATACTCGTTTTAAAGAAACATTTGTCATTATTACATTGTCTACATAGTCGAGGAATAGCTTAGTGGACGCTTAATTCAAATGGATATCGAATTAGGGTTCGGCATTGAAATATTACTTTGATTTTTTTTAGTGTTAAGACACTCCGTTCCTACTAAGTTTTCCATTAATATACGGTAATGGATTACCGTATATTTTTTGTTTAAACAAATTAAATTACCCGACTACGTGAACTAAATAAATATATTTAGTAACACTCGCGCCAAGAAAACAAATCCAACTAAAAATCATTTATCATAAAGGGTTCACCGGTTTAGCGGGAACAAAGGTACCGACATACATACATATGTGTTAAAAACATGATCCTCCTAAAGTTTTGTCTAAGGGTCGAAATAAATAACAGAATCGAATTTTATCTCGTTACATCCATATTTATGACCATCGTACTGCGCCACAAAGACTCTTATTAAATTCTTATGGGAAAACTGATTTTCCCATAATATAGTAATACAAGGCCGGTTTTTTTATGGTTCTACATGATTTTTAATTTCATCGTTGCTTTGAAAAGTACTTTGGGTTTTACTGTAAATTATACTTGGCAAATGAATATGGTAAAAATTGCAATCACAAAAGTTTACCAATATCAAAAGTTCCTCCACTCAACACGCAATGTCTCCAGAATTCAGCGGAAGTAGGAAAAGAAAGTGACTTAATGGGAACGGAGTGTTTTAGTACCCTCTGCCTACTGTTGATTTTCGCGATTATTACACATATTGCAAATGGTTCAAAACGTTGGATTTCCAGAAAATCTGGTGAAGGAGAGATTTAAAACAAAAAATGATATTTTTTCAAAAGGCTTGATAATAGTAAAAGATTTGTGTGAAAATTGAGATATTAAATATCTCTAAACCCACCTGAACCGCTTTCCCCGAATAATCTCGGACTACCTGGAAATATATGTTGAAGATAAAAGTTTAGAAGGAGAACATTTATAAGTAACTACTAGGCTTAGAGTTTCATACTTTGCAAGGATATATGAACATTTTTAGTATTTTTTCGACGTCTGTTTGGCTTTTTGTTTTTTTTTTTGCTTTTTAAATATTTTTTCTTTATCAAGCATAGCAAATGTCTCGGGACTCCACTTTCAACACGAATTTGAGACACAGATTTTTGTTCTACCGGAGTGGAGAAATAAAAATAATTTAATTCCCCAAGCTAAGCGCAGCGAATCTGTCCTACTGTACCACGAATGTTTTATATGTTTTAAATATAGGATACCCATAATTAAGACCCGAAGATATCGAGGCTAGTCGTGGCGCAGGGCCACAAGTGTAAACACGATTGGTTGTGGGTTTGATTCCCACTCGATGAAATTAAATATTTATTTCCATCCATCCCTCCATCCATCAGCGTTTCAACGTCCACTGCTGGACATAGACCTCCCCTAATTCTCGCCATTCCGTCCGGTCCTGCGCCATCATTGTCACTTGACTGTGGTGTCGTAGAGTTTCACCACTCAACACAAAACGCTTCCAGAATTCGGCGGAAAATGGGGAACGGAGTGTTTTAACACTAGGTTCCTGCCTGCCACTGGAACTCCACCACAGAGGTATGAATAATAGAATTAACTTATAAATAACATTAAAGCATTCCCTACACTATACAGTATTTAGTTTACGATAATAAAATAAGCCGGGACAATGTAAAGGTCTGAATAGAAACGTAATACGTAGCGGTGGCCGGGTTGAATGCACCGCGATCTATCTATTAGCGAATCAGCGATACGTTGGCACAATGCCACCAGCTCAGCCGTGGTGAGGGTGGCGATGTAGGGTCAGAAGAAAAATGTATGGGTGAAAGTGTTTGTATTTTAAATTAAATCAGCTTCACGCTGTATCCCGCACACGGTAGAGGCAGAGGGAAACTAGTGGAGACACACTGTTCCATATTTGTTTTATAGTTAATTATTATTGATTTCCGGTTCCGAAATGTTCCGATTTATGAACATTTGGATTTAGATCATCTAAGTTCACCGTGGTGGTGGTTAGTTAGCCTGTATATTTTTTTCTGGTCGTTGCCTGAATATTATTATTTTTACATTATTATACATTTTGTTACGAACAAATTTCTAAATGATAAAATGTAAAATTTATTATATTTTAAGTGCTCTACGATGACGTTGATTATTGTTGAACAAATTAAATAATATATTAGTAATTATACTATTTAAAGTACGTGACAAAAAAATCTAAAAAAATAAATAAGATAAGCCAACAAATACATTCAAATATCTTTCCACAAGCTAGGGGTTTACATTTAATTTTAATATATTTATTGCACATAATTTTTCATGCTACCACTACACAACCACTTGTCATGTTCCAGTTGTATGTGTGTGTCTCAAGTGTTTAAACAATAGGCAAATTGCGAGTGCTCCACACTGAAGCGGGCGGAATACTGAAACGGAGCGCGGAGATTTTATTGCTCATTTTCTAGACATATCCTGGATTTGATTCATAATAATAATGTTTCCCTTTTGAGTATGTTAAGATTTCACTTTTTGAGCTTATTTTTAACCGACTTCAAAAAGAAGGAGGTTATCAATTCGACTGTATTTTTTTTTAGTTATATTAATGCATATCTGGTATGAAGAGGCCGTCATAGCGAAGTGGTGTACGACGGGTGTGGGTTCGATTCGATCGATAGTGGACTGTGCGTGGCGTAAAACTCGGTTCTCTCTGCTTACAAAGCTATAGAAAAACATTTTTCATTACATTGTGGGTAGGCGGAAATTTATATCCAATATATTAATTATGCTATCCTATCTATAATATTACACTGTATTATCATTTAATGAGAAACAGTGAATGCACAATACTGAAACGTTTTGTATAATGAGATATTGTTATGTATAAAAAGGGGCTCCACCCCCTACTTGCTTTCACATATCCCTTACTCTTAATGATAAAATATAACATTTCATTAACCTATTATTGTTGAGAGTAGAAAACTTGATAACTATATTAATAGCATATAGAGGAAAATTGAGATTTTTTTGGGAACGCCCTATTCATATAATTTTTTTAAGTTGGATAGCTATCTATTTATCTGAAAATATATAAATGTTGAAAAAACGTGAGAACTGAAGAGAAATTACAAAAAAATTATGAACATTTTCTTTAACGTACGTTTTATGCATGCTTTTACCATTTGGCTTTTACAGTGTACCAATAACATGGATTAATGGATTTTAGAAGCCTTCACAGCTTGGAGAAAGAGTAAATGTGTGTAAGTTGCAGCGCCGAGAGGTCGTGGGTTCATCATCTATTAGGTCTACAGTGTACTTCCAGTTGATCTACCATCCTGAAATTGGTACGAAAGCCTCAGTGTGCGAGACCGAGTCGCTCTTTACCGTTTATTTTCTTTTTAATCTGATGTAATATAATACACATTTTCTAAGAGAAGAAAATAGTAATTTAGGGAGAAAGTAACTGAATGGAAATCAGACTCTATATTATATATGCCTAAAAAAATAAATATTTTGTAAATTTACTAAGTATTACAAGCTATAAGCGACTGTAATTTCCGCTATGCCTAAACTTGTACACCTTATATTCATAATAAACTTTGCAAGGTAAAAACAACTTCAGAGGCAATAAGATAAGCACGAAGACTTACACTTCAATAAATAAGGTCTAAAGGATATTAGCATTTGGTAATATTGATTAATTCCATATTAGTAGTACTATTTTAATTCTTCGGGGTAGGCAGAGGGAACCTAGTGTTAGAACACTCTGTTCCCCACTTTCCGCCGAATTCTGGAGGCATTGCTTGTTAAGTGACGGAGCTTAACGCCACATTTTGCCTCATTAACATAGTGAAAAAATAAAAATCTTTAATATTTCATTCCCTCTAATGGTAATCTAGGACTACAGCCATCCTGTTTACAGTCACATGCATGCTTGAGTTGAGTGGCGTTGAGTTCCGCACTTAGTACACAAATTAAAAAAACAGAATATTTAAGCCCTACTTTTCACTAATCTATTACGCGGGATAAAGCGTGAAACTGAATAAAAAGACAAATAAATAAATAAAGCGTCTCTAGTAAAATACGAATGAAAACCATAAAACTCGTAAACGAAGTCAATATGCTCACTGCCATTCATTCTAGTGTGGAAAAAGTTTTCTAGATTTTACTCAGGCTGGCATTTTTTTCTAGAAAATGAATACGTGACAATGGCTCGTTGCAATTTCCACAGACGGCTTAACGATCACTATTTCATGAAGGTACCTCACTTTTTAAATATAGTATTTTTATTCCTCATAGCGGAGAAGGCAGAGAGAGAAGATATAATATTAGGGCACTCCCCATGTACTGTCCAATTTTCATGATGTTGGTTGAGATTGGGATGATTGGTTGTATTACCAGAGAGTGGAATGGAAATAATTAATTTTCCTGAATGAGAATTGAACTCAGAAACGTCGCGCTCACGGTCAGACACTGTGCCACTAATCCACCTTGGTTTTTCATAACTTTTAAGGAGCATTACATATGTGCATGTGTATTTGTGTTACTTATTACACTTTTTGAATTTTAATACAAAATAGTTAAAATTCAAGTTTTACCAACAGACAAAGTTTAATAAGTTATTGTTTAAGTATGAAAATTAAATTACAATACAAGCTTAATACTTCACCGGCCTGGTAAGAGGATTATTGTGAAAAACTTAGAAAATAATGCTGGGTCCATTGAAGAAACAAGAAACAAAAAACGAAATAGCCTTTATTTTGCAAAAAGAGTAAAAGACAGTGATGATATACTTTAGTCTAAAATACTTATGTAGATTATAAATATTTGTGCGTCATACATTTAAAACATATGGTTCAAATCTCACTACTTATAAATATTCTTAACGTTTTCTAAGATAATATTTTTCTTTCCTAAGTGTAGTAAATCTTCAAAAGGGTTGATTTACCAGGTCGTCCTGGTACAGTGGATGGTTAAGGGTTCGATTCCCAACGGGGAGAAATATTTAATTGCCAGCAAGTTGATAACGGTGGTATATATTAATTTAGTGCTTTTACTGATTTTGGCATAATATGACAACAGGTGAGGTAGGTAGGTTATCAGAGCCAGAAAATGAAAACAATTAATACCCCCGAATTTGAATTGAATCTACAACCGTCGCTGCTCACCATAATAAAGTACGTAATTAAACATTTATTTTTAGTTTATATTGGTCTTCCTCAGTATATATAATATACAAAAGAAAATTCTTGCAATTTTAATTTAGTTCCACTTCCTAAGAGGATTGCAATTTCAAAGATCACAGAAAGCAACGTCGACTTTTCTTCTAATTAATAGTAATTACTATGAAATTGTTATTTTCGTGTAGCTTTTTATTATTTACACGTTTATATTTACGGAGTGTCTTAACACTAGGGGCCCGCTGCCTACACTGCTGTGTGCGGGATACAGCGTAAAGCTGATTTTTTTTATATAAAAACTTTAATAATAAACCAAGATAATATTAATAAATAACTTTCAGTATATTAAATACATTTAGAAACTATGACGATACCTAATAAAGGCACTGTTGTTTCCAAACACAGTGTTTCATAAGTTCATAATATAACTGAAACCGACTTAGCCATAAGCTGGGAAGTACCTTTTAATAATAACCGCCTTGGGTATAAGTGAAAATTTTACTCACAAATTTTATTATAATATCAGAAAATGTATTTAACATTAATTAAAGGAATTATTTTATAAATTAATAATATTCTTTAGCTGGCATATAAATTGAAACAACCAGCGAATTGGGGTCCACCAGTCTCAATAATTGAGCGAAAAGTGGGAAAAAGAGTACCTTAACATAAGGTTCCCTATTTCAGCTCTCCTATTAGGCTACCTCTGTCTTTCATTGAATTCAATTATTACAGCCAGTAGCCAGTCGTTGCAGAAGGACACAAACGTGGGCATGTAAGCGTGACAGATTGTGGGTTCGATTTCTATTCGATGAAAATAATGATTAATTTTTTTCTATTTCTTCTCTCTGGTAGGCACTCAATGCGTCCAGAATTCCGAAAATGGGGAACGGAAGTATCCTATTGGTAACGGAGTGTCTTATCACTATGTTTCCTCTGCCTACCCTGCTGTGTGCGGGCTACAATATATATTAAACTCGCTAAATTTCATAATTTAAGGCGTACACTAAAATTGAGTGTAAATTATTAACTATCGCCCATATGTGCGCTCCACAGTTCCTTCTATTAACGTTTATGTTTATCGAAACTAGAATTTAGATGGACTAGGTATTTAGAAGCTTTAATACCAAATATCTTAATATAGAACTATATATTATTTCATTTTCCAAACAAAAGGAGGAAGAGGAGATAGGAGGAGGAGGAGATATATTTAAATAGACTACATAATATTTCTAACTTGTCAAATATAAATTGTAAGAAATTCTTTGAAAACTATCACTCAACACCTCGTGTAACTTGACTGCTAAATTGCTTTATATGACAAGGAAGCAGGTCACGTACAGCTGCTAGGTAAGCTGAAAGCTGGAGCTACAATGGGATGAAAAGATGTAACTTTTGATTCTTAACAGTTTTGATATAAAGATCATAATCGCGTGAATCTAAAACGTAAGTAAACAAAGAAAATCGATACTGAATGTACTATTCTAGTTCAAAATATTGAATCTATATATATGTGCGTTATGGTGCAATGGTACAAGCGTGTGGCTGTTAGCGCTACAGCTATGGGTTTTGATTCTTATTCTCTTTTAATTAGATAAAGCGCAGCTTTAAGTTCCGTCACTCAACGCGCAGTGTCTTGACAATTGAGCGGAAAGAATGGTACGAAGTATCTAAATAGTAGTTCCCCCTGTCTACCCTGCTTTCTGCAAAATGCAGCACAATGAATTTTTTTTTATTTTTTCAATTGTTAGTATTATTATTTTTCAATCTATAAAAAAGTGTAAGTATTTATTATTACAATGTCAGCTCACGCTCTCGTTATTTCCGTTGAAAGGTAGGAAATGAAGAACCTTCACGATGATTTCCATTTTCCAGAGATAATATGGCTTTGGCAATATCCATGCAGTGTATGAAAATAGATATAAAATATAATTATTGCATATATACAGCAGCTTTTATCAGATTCACTATATGTACTGTTATGTGCATTTATTAGGATAGGCCAAGGGAACCTATTGTTAAGACAAACTGGCTTCCCCTTTCAACTAAAATCTCGTGTTGAGTGGCGAAGTTTAACTCTGTACTTTGTCTTCTTCTCAGGGAGGAAATAAATATATAAAATAATTTAATCCTCTTAGCGGAATTCAAGCCACCAAACAACACGCAATGACTTGAAAATTTTGCGGAAAGTGGGAAATAGAGTTTCAACATTAGGTTCCCTCTGCCTAACCTGTTATATGCAGGATAGAGCGTGTTACTATTAATTGAATTGAAGGTTATTGTCTTAGGGCCTGAAGTATGCTTCGTAAGTAAACTATGAACAGCAGCTGTCGAAACAAATGTTTCTAAATTCAGTAAAACTTTAAATTTGGTAGTATAATATTAAGTGTTTCTTTATAAAAACGACAATGTAAATATTTTCGATTAAATTAATTCTATGATCTTTGGCTTATTAATTTAATTAATGAAATGATGATGATGAAAAATAATTTTACTAAGTAAGTATAGCAGCTCTGAAATTATTGGTATCATTTTTACTACGCTATTTAACTATTGGTATGACTAACGAAATTTCTTCAGCTCAGGAAACACACCATACTCTATACAATTATTAAAAATACTCGCGAGGTTCACCTCCAGAGCCTCCGCTCTTCAGAGCAACAGCGTCTATTATACATTAATCAACTTGACAGAAATTCCCCAAATATTTGATGTTTTCATGATATCTAGGAACTTAAATCTCTTAGCAATGTCTGTTGATAATATTATAAATTGTTCTTCCCCTTGACCTACAATCCTGAAATTGGTACGGAATCCTCGATGGCCGAACCGACTCTCGCTTAAGCGTTTTTTTATTATAAAAAAAAAATCGATAAATACATTTGCAAGCCATTACCAAAAATTTGAAAAATCTTAAAATTATTCATACAATGAATATAACAATAACATTTAAAGTGCACATTACGGTAAAGTTTTCACATTTGGCCTGACGCCAGTATGCTGTTGACCGTCGAACACTGTGGAGGTTGACTGGAATCACTAATGACACTAAAATGTTTTTCTTTTAAATCAATTTGAGCTTCTTTCAGGGCAAAGCTTGTGCTATTCGATAGAATGGTGGGATAAATTGAGTTGTGTTCCAGTCGTGTGGAATAATAAAGAAAGTTAAGTCTAGACGTTGTTTAAAGTTAGTTATGCGCTGTAAATTGTTTGCAAGGTATTTGTTATATATAGGGGAACCTGGGATCCTAGTGTTTCCAGGTTCCCTCTGCCTACCTAAGATACTCCGCTCCCATTAAGACATTTCAGACAGATCCACACTTTCCGCCGAATTCTTAATGTATTGTATTTTAAGTGGAGGAACTCATGGATGCGCTTTGTCGAGTTACTAGAGCGAGGAAATTAAATTATTAAATTAAATATTTTACTATCCCTTAGATGGAATCGAATCCAAAACCTGTCGCGTTTACAGTTACATGCTTGTGTCACTGTGACACGAAGGCCTCGTTGTGTGTTGTGTGGCGGAAGTAAACGCCGACCTTTGTGTTGTTACTAGAGAGGGGAGAGTGGAAAGGTATTTTTGAAACAAGACAGAAATAGGAAAATAAATGTATTACTGTTTAAAATCTTAAGCAGTAATAAATCATTCTTTCCCTTTTTCTGTCCAACGACATTGCGTGTTGCGTTGCGTGTTAAGTGGGGATATTTAACGTTGGGGCTTATGTGGAAAATGAAAGAAAAGCCTTGCCTTTCCTAGATAAAGCGTTATACTGAAAACAATAACCGAGTCTCGGCATTGGTTCTTACCAGCCAGTACACCAGAACTGTTTGAACGGCAGTTGAATTTCAGCAAAACGGCGAGTTGGGTCAAAACAGGAAAGAAAAGTCATTCCATTCAGTCAGTCAGTTTTCATAACATTGCAGTCAGATAAAAAAAACCCAAAAAGAAAAAGATAAAGATTGAAATGTAAATTGCTTTGACTTGTCAGATAAGAGATTGTCTAAGTTTGAAATTATTTAATGCAAAAAACAAACCTAAGTAATCCGGGGGATTGAGATTTCATTTTGTTTAAGCATTCCTATTATGGTGGAGGCGTAAACGCATTGATGGAACTGGAAGTGCCTTAAGATTTTACCTTTTATCTGTATATATAAAATCAAAATTTCACTCACTCGTCACGAAATCTCAGAAACTACATGTGCTAGAAATCTCAAATTTTGCCAAGGAGTTATTTATAGGACGTAGGTGCTCGCTATGACGGGAATTTGCAAGATTCCACTTCTAAGGGGTTGTTTTTGTGGTCGAAAGTTTGTATGAAATTTCGTTACTACAAATGCTAGGAGTCTCAAATTTTGCATAGACGTCACTAGAACGTAGCCATGGAGACAGAAATGAATAATAAGATAGTTCACGCGGGTGAAACCGCGAGCGAGCTGCTAGTAATTTAATATAGCTTGCTTAGGTACTCTAGCGTTGGCAACACATAGGCATATCATTTTTTTTAAATTAAAATCTTACTTTTTTAACTTCACGCTGTATCCCGCAGCATTGCAGGCAGAGGGTGTCTAGTGTTAAGATACTTCCGCAGATTTCTGGAGAAATTGCGTGTTGGGTGGCGGTGCTTAACACCGAAATCCTAATATACGAAAATAAAACACATAGGCTACAATATAGTAAATTAGGTAACAGTTTCATCGAAATCGATTCAGCTACTTAGCACGCAATGCTTCCAGGATTCAGCGGAAAAGTAGAGAATGGAAGTGTCAAAATGGGAATGGAGTGTCTTAACACTAGGTTCCTAGGTTCCCTCTTCTATATACAGCTAAAAAAATAGATGGAGAGACTCATAACTTTTTTACTATACATTCATATAAAATACAAGATTTGAACCTTTTCCCTTCACAAAGAAAGTGCGTAACTTTGAAAAAATATTACTACGTCAGAAATTGTTAAGAACATTCAATTTATATCCACTTAAGTTGGTCTGCGGAGTCTCGCTTATTAAAAATATAACACGACTGTAGTTTTAAACAATTTGTTAGTCATTTCGAGTTTATTAAATTGTTTAAAAATTTTATTATACCAACTTTTATTAAGTTATTTCTGTACTTAGCTTCGAAAATTCGTTATTTTATGATTTTTTATGTTTATGAATAGGTGAACATCTTGGTGACTCAGTGGTATAGCGTGTGACTGTTAGCTGTTGGTTGTGGGACCTCGTCTAGGAATACCTGGTCGGGAGAATTAATTATTTGAAAATAAAAAATTTACATCTTTAATTTTAGGACTAAGTTAAAATTAACAATTTATTCAATTGATGCCACTCGAGGAAATAAAATATTCCTCACTCTGGTAAAGAGCCTTTTCTAAAATCTAACGAAAACGATAGTCTGACTTAGGTAAAGTTAGATTTCATTAAAATGATTTTCCTTTTCCAGTACTGGAAAACCAAACCAAAAATCTCAAATCATGGCAAGCATGGAGAGAATTTCTACACTACAAATGAGACACTAAAGTCTAAGCTAAAAAGTTTTCTAACTAGGATATGAAGCCACTACCCATTATCAACATTCAAGAAGCCAAAGTAAAAATATATAAAGGAACCACATATAACTGCTGTATTTCCACCATTTCATATCAATACAACAAAAATGCTACGAACATTTTTATCTAAACGAGTTTGATTCATTATAATGGGTATATGTTTTTGTATACTCGAATTATTGATTTAACGCATTTTAAGCTTTATCATAAACGAGTTAAGAGTTATATTCAAGTAATCTGTGAAATATATTCTAAATGAAGAAATGAGGTGCAAAGTATAATGTGGGTAAAAATGAAGGATATCTATATATCGCTATAATAAATGCTGTCTGTATATGGAAAAGTTATGAGAAAATATGCTTATGTTACTAATGTTTTCTGTGTTTAATTGGTAACCGTCCAAGAGGCGCGGGTTCAAATCCCGCTACGTTGAAATATTTATATTTTTCTGAAAAGCAAAAAATATCTTTTGCAATGGTAACGTTACTTTAGTTTCGAAATGAAATATTTACAGATTGACAGTACTGGGTAGGACATCTAGCCACTTATTTACTTATAAGTATATAAGTACTTATAAGTATATAAGTCAATTATTATGAAATATTAATAAAAAATCAATATAAAAGTTTTTAAGGTAAAATTGTTTGTCTGCAAAATTATATTCTTTGTTTTGGCGTAGAGCTTGCTACGAGTTTGTAGTAGTTGCTACGAGTGCTCAAATATATATTATTTTATATTCTATATTGAAAACTTTGATGGCGGAAAATGTTGTCATAATATTTTTTTTTGCTTTACACTGTGTCCCGTACATAGCAGAATAGGCAGAGGGAACATAGAGTCAATACACTCGGACTGGACCTGAATTTTGTAATACATAGATTTAAAGATTTTGGTCCCACTTGGTAATTGGTTATAGAATTGCATAGCTTTGTATATATTATTTACTCAGGTTGTTATTAGACTGGTAACCTTTTTTAGGATTAATGCTTCTAAAGCTGAAAGGATGTCATTTGCAAACCTATCAGCTTTAAGGAGCATTGCTTACTCTCACAATAAAACCTTGGAAACCTTGAAACCTTGGAAACTTATATTAAGATATTCTGATCCCCACTTCCCGCCGAATACTTGAGAACTTGAACTTGAACTCAACTCTCTATCAAATTATATTCTCTTTTAAAACAAATAAAATGACAAAAATGACAATGAAAAATATTAATAAAACCCAGAACCATTGCGCTTTCAGTCAAACTCTGTCGCAATTCACCACGAAGGCCTCAATGAAATGGATGAAAAGCCATTATGAGAATCTTCCTCACATTATTCTAAGGGATTTTCCTCGCCCACGAAGGGTAAGGAATGTTTCTTTAAGGGTTGCGGAAAAAGTTAAATTGACTTGTCAGAATCTGTAGGTGTTATAAACTTGATTTTATTATGAATTATTTATGACAATAAAAAATATTATTGTATTTTGTTTTATTTGTTTATGTAAAATGATTTATTTATTTTTTTCAATTTTTTTGCTTAAGTTAATTTATGTTTGTTTTTCGTTTTGTGTTTTAGTTGATTAATATCACTTATGGTGTAATAAAGTATTAAAAAAATAAAAAAATATATATTTTCATTTCTATGTTATGGTATTAGTACCACAGTTACCTTAGGGTAAAAGAAGAGTATCTCTTAAAGAAAGTTTCTGTCAACTGCGTGCCTCTTAAGACTGATAAAATTAAATAGGTGCATTAAGATAACGTTTTACTGCATGTTATCTCTTCGAGGTTAAATAATTCAGGGTTGCCATTTACAATATTTTGATAATTTACATTTTAATAAAATAAATGCAGTATTTTTTTCCAGCACAACCAGCTGTAACCAGCACACAGCATGATAGGCAGAGGGAACCAAGTGATGTGACACTCAATTCCCTCTTTTCCGCCAAATTCTGGAGCCTGAAGTGTAAAAATGAAATTATTATATTTCCTCTTCTTATGTTCCAATGGGAATCGAATCCACGCCACGACTGGCCTCAATAAATAATGCAGTAGTTTGCTCATTAACACAAATTCGTGGGTTCCAAAATTACGATCGTTATCCCGTGGGAACCCTCCGATTACGTATTTCCCCTTGATTTCAACACGCATATTATGTTCTGGTAATCATCATAATTGATAATATACATATAACTCCCACTTGATTTACATAACATATGAAAATAGACCGTAGTGTTACAATAAGCAATATCTCGAATGTAGGTGGAAAATTGGGAACGGAGTGTCTTAGCACTAGGTTCCCCTTGTCTACTCTGATATACAATAAAAAGCGTGGATATATACAATAAATACCATAATAACAGTTTAATATATTTTTTCAATAATATTTTAAGCTATTATTCATATTATATGTCTTACATGTATCAGAAGAACTCAAAGCCGTGCTCTACCAGAGCGTTGCGTGTTGAGTGGCAGAGCTTAACGCCGCGCTTTGCCTCGACACCAGAGCGATGAAATGGGAATATAAACTAAATAAATATTTCAAGTCCTTGAGTGGGTATCGAACTCGCAACCAGTTCAGACATCATTTTAATATATATTAATATATATATATTAATATATATCAGCTATTGCCATAAAAATATAACCATTACAAGTGCAATATTTGAAACACCGTACAAATGGTTACAATAAGATAATGACGCGAGAGGATGTGTTGAATTGTCTTCCACAATTTACACTTTAAAGTGTCGATTTAGATGCCGTTGTCTCCTGAGGATGTTTGTTTGTATTTTAGCTGAAGAGATATGGAGTTCAAATCCCGATTGGGGTTGTTTTTTTTTATATGAAAACAGTTGATTAATTGATTGTTATCTGTGTGGTAAGATTTTTTCATGTATAAAAGAATTAGTTTTAAAGTACCTTATGGATATGTGCAGGGGCACAAGCGTGCAAACGGTTGTTCGATTTCCACTCGAGGAATTCAACATTTAATATTTTGCATTTCCTCGCTTCCGGAGCTTCCTCGTCACGAAGATAAGCGCAGAGTTGAGTTCCGCAACTCAACACGCACTGCCTCTAAAATCCAGCGGAAAGTGCCAACGGAAGTCCTAACTGAGAACCTAGTGGAATACAGCGTGAAGCTAAAAATATATTATGAAGATAATGAACAATGCCCACTTGATATTAAAATGAAATATAGTCTAAAAGTAGTGCAGCGTTGAGTTCCGCCACTCAACAAGCAGTGTCTCAAATTCGGATAAGTATTATTTTTTATGTATAAAAGAAGAATTCCTCAGTATTTTCATTCTAAATGAGTGAATGAATGTTGAATGTTTTAATAAAGTAATTTAAATTGAAGACGACTTCAAAGAAATCGTTTCACAAAGTCTAGTATGGAACTTGCGATTCGTCGGAAACTTGCGCCTCTGGTTTTCTTTAGAAATAACTTTCGGCTAGTATGTGTCGTAATTTCATTAGCTTTATCATATATTCCTATAAATTATAGCAGAGTAGACAGGGGAAACTTGGGAACCTAATTTTAAGTTACTCCGTTCTCCACTTTTAGTGTAATTTCAGAAATGTTGCGTTTTGTATGGTTTGTTACCAGGGTGAGGAAATGAAAATTATTAATTCCCCTGAGGGAACCCACAATCGTAACGTTTGCAGTGAGACACTGTTCCGATGCGCTATATGTAAATATTTTTTGTGACATTGTGTTGTTTGCAGGACATATATTGAAATCCTGAATAATCCTAATAGCTTCGTCTGCTTGATGGGACCGCATTTCACTTTGACTAATGAGAGTAGAAAAGTAGAAAAAGTATATTCTACATATAAAAAATAACTCCGTTAAACGTTGGCTATGGGATCCAAATATATGAGATTAGATTTAAAAAGACAAGATATTAAATACAAAGTATTAGTAGTTCACATGGTTCATGTCCTATAACCCTCAGGACACATGCATCTACGCTTGATGAAAAAATACATAAAACAATAAATATAGGCATATAATGTGATAAAAAAATTAGTTTCACGCTGTATCCCGCACAAAGCAGGGTAGGCAGAGTGAACCTAGTGTTAAGACACTCCGTTGCTCACTTTCCTGATCAATTCTGGAGGCATTACGTGTTAATATAATAAGTATAGATACTTATCCTATTATGTTACCTGCTATGTATTAATAATATTCCAAAACCGCTTTGTTTCAACACTCGATTTATATTAAAGCGATCATAATTTAAGTTCAAAAGCGAAATGAGTTAATTCAAATAAGAGTAATAAAAGTTTTAGGGCGTAACAAGTCAATCCTTAATATATATTAGATTTTAAACTTTTTTAATAAGGCACCCTCGCAGAACTACCGATTAAATGGTTAACTTCGCTCATAAAAAATCCTAGCGAGATTTGAATGAATAATGTATAGACAGACGGAAGAAACAAAGAAAAAACCTCTTGAAAAAATTAGTTTAACTGGATTTTAAAAGTTTAAAAAGATTTATTATTGAAATTTCAATCTATTATTTAAATAATACCCACAATAGTGGCGAGAAATTTTAATTACAAATCCTAATTGTACGGATTATACGGCGGTCAACCGCAAGTTGTGTTGTATCGAAGCTCGAAACGCAGACATGAATGAAAATTTTGTAAAAATCTCGAATAAAACTCAAAAAAACACTTTTTCTTCACAAAGATTTATGCACCTACAGCTTAAAAACAGTATTAGTTATATATTGGAAAATAACTTACCAATAGAGCTCCTAAAACTGTCAGAAAGACGTCCGTACGCGACGGTAACCGCGCGGTGACTAAATAGGATACGAGGGTTGCTACCCCAGTGGGGACTGCAGTGGCAGTCCCGACGCTGACTGCATTCGTCACTTATTTATATATTGCTATAATCCTGAAATGACCTTTAATGTCCTTTAATAATTAGTAAATATTGATTTTATAAGAACGTAGCTTGGCTGTGTATTCAGTATAGCTGGGAAGGTAAAGGCAACCTAGTGTTATGACACTTCGTTCCTCACTTCAGTATTGTAATATAAAACATATTCAATTAAATTCTACTCTAATTAATATCGAAGAATAGAGTGTCAAAATAATATTTCCTTGCTCTTCATATTTGAGATATAGTTCAGATTTACGCATCCTGTACACAGCAGGGTAGGCAGAGGGAACCTACCCACTTGCTGCTGAGTTCTGTAGATATTGTGTGTTGAGTAGCAGAACTCAACGCCGCGCTTTTGCCTCGACACCAGACCGAAGAGCGACGAAATGGAAATATACATTTAAATAAACAATTCATTCCCTCGAGTGGGGATTGAACCCACAAACAGTCGGTTTTACAGTCACACTATTTTCCGCTGCATCACGACTGGCCTCTTTGAAATTATATCTCTGTCATAGAGAATTATTCCACAAAGCCACAGCGTACAACAAATACGAAAAATAAGAAAACACTGTAAATAATATTTTTTTCTTTGTAAAACTTCAAAGCTGTACTTTACAGAAGAAGAAAATCCCTTCTTACAGCGTCTGTCTAAGAGGTATTAAACCTTGCTTTAGCTTAAAGAGCCCTCATGGTAGACTACCGTCATATATTATGTATATAATAATAATGTGATCGTCTATTCTAGATGATACTGTAGGAAAGACTAGTTAAATGTTTTTTTTTAGTTTTACGCGCGTTTCCAGACTTGCGAGGTAGGTAGAGGGAACCTGGGAACCTAGTGACACTTTGTATCCCATTAATATACTTCTGTTCCCCTTTTCCCCCCCTGAATTCTAGAGGCATTGGGTGTCTGAATATTTTGGTAATATTGTAAAACAAGTTAGTATAAATGAACCGATCTTATACGTCCACGAACTTAACTTTTCAGAATATTACCCATTTAATGACTGTTCTAAAACTTTAAAAAAATGTATTTTTTTTTTAATTTAGGCTTCTTTAAGCGATATAATGAGATAAACATAAACTACCAAATCCTATTTTTAAATAATTTCGCGTCATTTGTCAAAGGATATACGAAACGTATCCAACTTTGGGGATGACCTTTTCTCTACAAGACCAGAATGTAAAATATTTGGAGGATAAACAGTATTACATATCCCTATAAATCCTCTTCTCTCTAAGTGAAATTTAAATGAAAAATTTTATATAAGTATATTTTTATATATTTAATAAATACAAACAGTTATTTTATTGACAAATCTTTGGCAGGTTCATGAGAGCAGTCATTGCGCAGGGGCGCAACCGTGTGACTATGAACGCAATATGGTCGTAGGTTTGATTTCCGCTCGAGCAAATGAAGTATTTATTATTTACTCCAGAATTCGGTGGAAAATGGGGAATGGTGTATCTTAAAACCAGATTCCCCCTGACTATCCCGCTGTTTGCGGGATATAGCGTGAAGCTGATTCATTTATTTTTTTAAGTTAAAAGTTTTTGTATGAATGTATTTTTAAAATCTTAATAATAATACATATTGATATCAATACCGCCTAGCCTGTTCTAAAATCTAATTCCAAATAGCGAGGAAAAAATCGTTCCCGTTGTCTCACCAACGTGGGCAAATGAAACCGTTTAAATATATATACTCAAATCCCCTAATCGGGATTGAGCAGACATCCATTCCGTAAACTAAGAGAAAGTTCCACTGCGCCTTGACACCATAAGTATATTAGATGCTATATACCCACCACTAATTGGTACTTTGGATAATTAATTTTTATTATGATACCCTCATTTGGTAACCTGTATTTATAACATTGTTCCATAAATATATGCTTTGTATGATATATGGGGTCGTAACGTAGCCATTTCACAAATACGAACGTAAAGAGTTTACTGATAGTGATGTGTATAAAATCGATAAATATATATTGATCATCACTCGAGGAAGTGAAATTTATTTACGTTTATATTTCCATTTCTTCGCTCTTGTGTAGAAGCAAAACGCGGCGTTGAGTTCTGCCACTCAACACGCAATGCCTCCAGAATTCGGCAGAAAGTGGAGAACGAAGTTTCTTAGCACTAGGATCCCTCTGCCTACCCCGCTGTGTGCGGGATACATTTTCAGCTTTAATAAAATATAGTTTTTATTTATTATTTTTAAGTCGTCGTCGTTTCGTTATACCGATATCTTCTGCAATTCTAATTTCGTTTGCGATAATTTTGAAATTTAACCATTTTCTTGTAATATTGTAATAGTTATATATAAGATATTTATTCTTTCAAGTAGTTGTGTTAAACTTAGTAAGTTTTGTATGTTTGCTTATAAATTTCTTAGAATTTAAAGATATTAGAAGTCAGTTTATTTTTTTATGCTACTTTTATATTCAAAGCAAAATTGGTTTACGATCTCAGAACCTAGAATATAATTACCTACAAGGACCTACTATGAATCCATACCTATATTATAAATTCGAAAGTAACTCTGTCTGTTTGTCTTTTACGCAATCAGGGCCAAACTGCTAATTTAATTGTGATAAAATACTCATATAGAGATACTTGAGGGTCTCGGGATGAACATAGGATACTTTTTTTTTCTCATAT
>JAAIXI010000223.1:1727627-1748419 GCA_013403645.1 Heliconius nattereri
AGTACGCGCGCACGGCAAACTTTAGGTACTTTTTCTAATATTAAGAATTTCCTTTAGTTACTTTTACTTCTTTTGTTTGTTCATTTCGGTTACTCAGATATTTTATCTAATAATAAATCTCCACTTATTATTCTTTTTTAACTTATTTTAATTATTTAGGCTTATATTTTCTTACAAATTATATTGAAAACCGAAAATAATTTCATAAATATATTTATTTAATACATAATCGTATAGTTCAAGCGGGCGTAGCCGCGTCCGGGCCCACCAGTATCAATATAGTTTAAAATTAAATTGAAATCGACAATGCTATAATTATATAGTTGTAGGTTATATTCATAATTATTTAAATGGATTGAGTCGTACTTATAAATACCCTTATTTACGTAAATATAATTATTAGTAAAAAAGTAAAAAGTAATTTCTACCGATACATGTCAGTCCCTAGAGTATTGGTTTTGCATGAGGGTTTTACGATGTGGCGTCCTCACTCGATTTATAACACGAACGTCGCTGTATACGATCGGTAGGTACGCCAAGTAGGTATGTGATACGTTGTATCCCGCATATAGAAGGGAAGGCAGAGGGAACCTTATATTAAGGTACTCCAAGTTTGCAGAGTAGACATTTAAATTTTTATTAGTATAACATTCCTTTTCTTTTCGTTGTACTGCGCCTACTCAGTGCTATAATTTATTTAAATCCCATCAAAAATATGAATTTAAAACAAGAGCCAAGTTAAGTAATGCATCGTTTTCGACTATACCGATAAAAGAATGGGGGTCGAATCTACATGGGTGCCAAGTTCTGTGTATCCTACAATAGCGTGCAAATATTAGCATGAAGATCGTGGGTTTGATTTTCATTCGGGTAAGGAACAATCATCATCATTTTAATTTTTCTCACTCTGGTGATGAGACAAAGCGCAACGTTTACTTCCACTAATCAACACACAATATCTTGGGGGAAAATGGGCAATGAAGTTAATACTAGAAAAACACTAAACTCTAGAAGATATTTCATCCATAAATATAAATAATCCCTCAATTGAAATGTGAACCCGTTACTATAATATTCGATTATCATAATATACATAAAAGCAAAATTAGATTAAACTTACAATGAATCTTTCCACTAAAGCTATAATCTTTGTCGTGGAAACGTTTAACTCAGGAAGTCGAACTACCTTAGTCTATTGCATCTTGAAATACTACCGCAAATAGCTGCAGTACACACTGCATTTCGGAATAATAGAAATACATAAATAATATAAGAATACTAAATATGTATATTATTTTCTCGCCTTATTGCTTTACCGTTTTTGCAAGTCAGCGGTAGTGTCGCGACTCTCGCATTGGAGAATGGGATCTTGATATTAGTTTCTCCATTAGTTTCTCCGATTCTATTGTGTGAGAAGAAGCGTGAAGCTATAATAGTATTCTCTTTTGTAAAAATGATAATTCTAAGTAATTATCCTTGGGTAGCGCAAATTATTAAAAATATCCCTACGCAGATGCTAACAACATTAATAAATAGATAACAAACGAATAAGAATTGTAAGATGTAGCTTGAAGAGAACGTATGGCTTAGTTGGTCAGAGTGTATGGACGGCTTCCATAAAGGTGCGAGTTCATATCCCGCTACGTTAAATATTTTATACGTTTTCTTAATAAGTAGTTACATAGAAGTCGATAAACTGAAATAACGTAGAGGCAAATAATAGTAAAATGGTTTGCATATAAATTGTATAAGTAATTAGGCGGTGGCAAAAATATCCACTATATTGTAATCGCCTTTTAAATTTCTTACAGCAGGGTAGGTTGAGGGAACCTAGTGTTCAGACACTCCGTTACCCATTTTTCATCGAATTCAGTAGGCATAGCGTTTACTATTTTTTAACGAATATTTTTCGATTCCTATATCCGTATGTAATCCAAATTAAAGTTACATCGACGCAAAGCTGTTCAAGTTGCGACAACCAGCAGTTAGCTCACCCGCTAATTTATACACCACTACGTCTGTTAGCCTGAATTGCATTTACATTTTGTCCAAATAGTCCTCGAATAAAGTTTTAGATAGTGTAAAAACCTTATGTTATCTGAGATTACTTTGACTGACACGACGTGAACGGTCGTGGAATCGATTTCTAGTTGGTGAAATAAATTATTTTCATGTTCCCGCTTTGATGAGAGGCGTAGAGTTTCGCCACTCAACATGCAAAGCCTCTAGAATTGGGGGGTGTGTGGGAATGTCGTCTTAACACTAGGTTCCTAGTAAACATCACATGAATGAATGAATGAATGGCATGTGCTTATTTTATTTTGGTCACCATGGCCCAGCAGTGTGCTCTTACTGTAATCGAAACGGTTGAGGGTTCGTTTTCTACTCAACGCAATGAACTATTTCCATCTACTTGCTCTGATAACAAAACAAAACGTTGGGTTGATTTCCGCCAACCAATTTAAATGGATATTTTCAGCAAATTGGGTGAATGGGTAACAGTGAAATGGGATTGGGCACTAAGTGTCTTAACACTATGTTTCCTTCTCCATCTCTAGTATTAGTAGCTGTTAGTAAGAGAGAGTGGAATGGACAGATCCTGCATATTCTTTCTTTCATTCTTTCTTTCATTCTTCATTTCATTCTTCTTCCATTGTAATCTATTTTTTATACAGACGAAGATCCTAGATTTTCATATTTTTAACATGAACTTACTTCAGTTTAGTTTACAATGTATTTTTGAAGTAGAATTGGCGTCATTTCTTTTTTCCATTATTATTGGTCATCTTCTAAAAGTGCCAAAATCAACAATTCACGTTCTTATTTATTCTTACTCTCCCACTTTAGTACCTCTTTACTGACCTGCCATTTTGTGGAACTCATGATGGATGAATTCGATATGCTGACTTCGCACAATTTTCGAAGAGATCACAGTTTCACTGCATTTATTTTAGAAAATATATTCCATGCTTATGATATTTATGAAGCTTTTTATTATACATATAAAGTATATTTTTTATAATAGTAATATGTCTATGTTAATTCCAAAAAAGGTTTTGTCGAATATAGTTTATTTAGATTTGTTAACAATATGAGGTTGAAACACATACTTCCTTCTCTATCCCAAATAATAGATATTCACAGCTTTATTAGACACTTTAAACAACATTTTTTGCTCACTTATTAAGGCACTAACTAAAACTACCTTCAAAATGCATATTCGGACACCGAAGTTCCGCATGAATAAATAAAATTCTTGCATAATGGAATTCACGCCTGCTATCATATATTATAACTTCGCTTGAAACTTCGCCATTAGATTTTCATTTATGCCAACTGGACATGGCTAAGGAAATTTTGATATTTTAATATATTGATGACTAGCGGTGTTTTATGTAACTTCATTTCATATTCTTATATTTTTTATATTATTTTGACGATTCTCAAACAAAAGTTTTTTTATTTTAGGATATTTAGGTTAAATTTCAAATGCAAATTTTATCTTTATAATTAGGATGAATTTGCGGTGTAAAAATACGAATTTGAATTCTAAAAGTATAATTTTGAGATGTAAAACGGCAAATTTTATATAAAAAAACATTCACCTGCCGAGGGTTCCGTACCAACTTCAGGATTATAGGCCTACAAAAGTATAACTTATTAAAGTTAAAAAACCTATGTTAGGTATGTGCTCATTTCACCCGCGAGGCGTAAGCTGAGCTTTGCATATAGCAAAGATCAACTTACGCCTCGAGGATTGTATACTGGTAATTTCAATTATGGTGTAATAAAGTGTTAAAATAAATAATAAATAAAATCAGAAGGAACTAAATTTTAAACCTTTAAATAAACTTCTGGTCTGGCTTAATAAGTAAAATATGAAAATTTTAACAATAAAACACTGTTTATAAAATGTACTTTATTTTCGACAATTTTGACTTTTTTTACTGAATACATTGTCGTACTATCTTACTTGCTATTATTCTACACATGTAAATTTAACGTAGAACGTAAAAGCCAGAAGATGCCGTGAAACTACAAGTGGCAAGTTCTATACAAGATGGAATTAGTTATCTTCATTTCTTCACTCTGCTAAAAATACAAAAGCACAGCGCTGTTTTCCTACACTGAAGATCCAATATATCGAGGGTGAGGACTGGAGCGTCTTAATTTTAAGTATCCTCTTCTTATCCTGCTTCTTTTTAGCCCTTTGCCTGATTGCTTGTTGCTTATTTAATCTTCTCGCTAAAAGCAATAACCCTTCTTCTTAGTACTAAGCAAATTCTTGTAAAGAATTTTAACATTATAACAAATATTAACGAGTTCATTATTGTTTTCTTCATCTACATAATTATAAGAAGTGCTACAAATTACAATTATTACAACTTAATAATTATTTTTCTTATATAAACTTTTATATATTTTTTTAAATAAATACGAGTAAATATAGNAAAGCACAGCGCTGTTTTCCTACACTGAAGACCCAATATATCGAGGGTGAGGACTGGAGCGTCTTAATTTTAAGTATCCTCTTCTTATCCTGCTTCTTTTTAGCCCTTTGCTTGATTGCTTGTTGCTTTTTTAATCTTCTCGCTAAAAGCAATAACCCTTCTTCTTAGTACTAAGCAAATTCTTGTAAAGAATTTTAACATTATAACAAATACTAACGAGTTCATTATTGTTTTCTTCATCTACATAATTATAAGAAGTGCTACAAATTACAATTATTACAACTTAATAATTATTTTTCTTATATAAACTTTTATATATTTTTTTAAATAAATACGAGTAAATATAGCTTTGTTAACTGAAAAAAATTTTAGAAACTGAATGTACCGCCAGTTAAATAATTAATAGTTTTAAAAGTTTATAAGTTAACCTCTTGAATTTAGATTTTTATAAATCTTTCGGACTTATAGTAATTGGTGAAGAAAAGTGTTTTTTTTTAGTTTCTATAATATTATATACAATTATTTATTACAAATACGTAAAATATATTTAGCAAATAAATAAATAAATTGAGAAAATGTGATATGGCACAAGGTTTTATATTTCTATAAGTTGTTAACTAAAATAAATAAACATTATCTAATTGTCATATCTTTGAAATTGTATTAATATTACTAAATATGTTGTCACGGCTCCCAAGACCTGAAATGTAAAGAGATATCTATATATATATAAGTACTTGTCCTCACTGACTGAGGTAAGACGCACACACAGCCGTAACCGCTGTACGTAGAAACGTGAAATTTGGACAGATGTTTACTTTCGTAATCTGGAAATCGTCTAAGAAGGGATTTTGAAAAATTTTAACCCTAAAGGGGTGAAATAGGGGTTGAAAGTTTGTATGGAAGAAATAAATAAATCGGCACTGATTTTTATAAAATTTAAAAATTACATTTTTAAAAGCATTTAATTGAACATGTGTTTCATCGTTTTCTAGAATTCTCCCCCTAAGAGTGCAAATAAAGGGTTGAAAGTTTGTATAGTTTTTTTTAAATCGGCACAAATTTTTATAAAATTTAAAATTCAGGCTCTTAAAAGTATTTAATTGAACATGTGTTTCATGGTTTTCTAAAATTCACACCCTAAGGGTGCAAATCAGGGGTTGACAGTTTGTATGGAAAATTTTTAATTCGCCACCGATTTTTATAAAATTAGAAATTTAGACTCTTAAAAATATTTAACTGAACACATGTTTCGTGGTTTATTAGAATTCACCCCTAAATAAGCAAGCGAAGCTGCGCGCGTCCGCTAGTTTTTGTATTTATTTATACATAAATTTTGTACTAATTTTGCCGAAAATTGTGCGGTACTCCTCCGATGAAGTATTTTAATAGTCTGTCATCATAATAATATTATAAATCTGAATGTAAGTTTGTTTGTTACGCTTTCACGCCAAAACTATTCAACCGATTATGATAAAACGTTGTATAATTATTCTTAGAGGTATTAAAAAAGACAAATAATACTTATTAGTAGAAGGAACATACAGGTTTTTGCTATCATATATAAATTAATATAATAATTTTAAGTGAGCGAAACCGCGTTTGCAAAGTATCATTGTAAATACGATGGTTCTGGGTTCGATACCCACTTGGGGAAATTAATTATTTTCGTTTCCTTTGCTCTAGGAACAAGACAAAGCGCAGTGTTGACTTACGCAATACGCAATTTCTCCGAAATATATTGGTGCGTCTTTATCCTGCTATATGCGAGATACACATTGTAGCTACAATACTAAACACATACACAATTCTATTCACCTTTCCTTATAAAAAAAATTTCTAAAGATATCCTTACCGAAGCGATCAGAGGCCGGTCCAAAGTACACATTCCCATGGGCGAGTAGCTGACCGTCTGTAACATGAGTTGCCGTGAAAACAGTTCGAGACGTGAAGGGAGCATGCCAGTGGAGGGCGTCGACGTCATGAGACGGCACACTAGTTCCTCCGTGCGTTTACCCTTTAACAAAATAGTTTGAAATTTTGTACACAAAGCTTAAATGAGTTTTGAATTGAAAAAAGTGTACTTTTCACGCAGCATCCCCCACATAGCTGGGTAGACAGAGCGTACGGAGAACCACAGCACATAGGCACAAGTGTCTGACTATAAGCGTCACTGACTGTGAGTTCGATTCCCACTCGTAAAAATGAAATATTTACTTTCATTTCTTCGCACAGGCAACTCTACATGAAATGCCTAGAAAAATACAGTGGAAGTCGGAAACTGAATAGGTTCCCTCTGCATCACGCTATAATCGGGATACTGGTTTTTTATATAAAATCCAAACAAATACTTACCTCAGTTATAGTATAATGGCAGGGCTCTACAACGACGAACATCCGAATAATATGAGTGGCGCACCATAGAAACTGTAGTACTAAAAAGTGTATTCTATGCGTCGACACAACTGTAACAGAAATAGAAATAGAAATAGAATGAAATAACACGTGGATAGAAAAATCGATGTTGTTTGAAGAGCTCCTAGAAATATTTATAGTGGTTTTGTAAATATATGGAGGAATATGGGAAATGGTTGGTATAATTTTAAGCAGGTTACGTGATGGTTGTGAATTTGATTCCCATTCGAAGGAATGGTATTTTTCAATTTGTTGCTCTAGCAATATAAGGCAAAATGTGTTAAGAACTGTGTGACGTTAAGTTTCGCCACTCAACACGCAATTTCTTTAAAAAATCGGCTTAACTCTACATACCCATGTTCTGCGTGACAATTAGGCTTCGGGATATTCTAACTCGTAGCTAGTAAATTAAATGTAAACACAAAAAAGTTGAAATTTACCTAAAAAAATTTGACTAAATTTGTAAATAAGTCTAGATATCTATCTAGACTTTTACGAATACCTAAGCTATATGATATGCATAAGACACACGGGGTTCATCTAGGGAATACGCTGTCTGGCTCAGAGCAATTCCTTTTACTCCATGTCCTGAATACGAGAGTGTTTGGATTGAATTTGTTGGTAATTTGCTAGTATTTTACATATCTCGTACTTACACTATTTATCTCATATTAGTCAAAAATGAGCTATTTTTACTTATCTAGTCTGCTATAATAAAACACGGCGTTAGGTTCCGCGATTCAATACGCAATATCTTTATGTAATGTACGATTGCCTAAGATGCCCAAGAGAGTAAGCTATTTAATTGTTTCCCTAAAATAAATTTCTTCAAAAGAAATTAATCTACTCGGTAATTCTCCGATTTACCGATTTATAAGGATACTAATGTTTCTTATTACATTTTTTACCCCTTAAATAAAAAAAAATAAAAATAAAAAATATAAAAATAAAAAATAAAAATAAAAATAAAAATAAAAATAAAACATACTTTTTTCTTTTGCGCAGGCTAGTCATACAGCTTAGCATCAACGCACAGACGCAATGATTGTATTTAGATATATCTATATTTTCCATATATATATATATATATATATATATATATATATAGGTTAGGAAATTTTGGGGACCACTAAAAGATTTAATAAAATGATAAAATTTGTATTTTTTATTAGGTATGGTGGCCTATGTTGGTGGTCGGGGTTCAAGGCCACAAGCGTGCGAATGTAATTAAATAATAATTAATGGAAGCGTCTGCGCTCCTTTAACAGGAGCAGCATATAGACAAAATTTGCACATAATTATGTAAAATAAAAGTAACAATATTAAAATAATAAAATAATATGAAGAACAGCGCCCTCTTGTGAACGATTATTAATTTATACGGAACCACTTCACTAGAGGTCTCTATTAGGAACGCTATGTTCAAAACAACGGTTACTTAAAAAGGTATTTTAGTTTCATCTGTGACATCTAGATGACGCTTTTATTTAATACATTTTTTAGCTTCACGATGTAATCACGCGGCGTATTTTCAAGAAATTGTACGTTGAATGACGGAACTCAACGCTCCGCTATGTCTTGTTACCAGAGAGAGGAAATGAAAATATTAATTTCCCGAGCAGACCTGTCCTGGATTTGATCCTCAGAAAAGGCTTACAGTCAAACGCTGTGCCATTACGGCCTTAATCCTTTGCCTCAAGGGCTTTATTATTAAAATGTATTTTCACTGTTATTGTGTTAATTTAATATTCTAACGTTATATACAAAAATAATCCCGCATACAATAAATTGGATGTACACTAACCGTAGATAATCTAATATTAAGATATTATTCCGTTACATTTTGTTAAGTGGCGCGTAACTTAACGCCTTACGTGTCTTTCAGACGCGCGAAACGAAAATAATTGAATGAAACTTTTCCATTTTTTCAGAGTTAAGACGTAGAAACACGACGCTGTCATAATAAAAGTATTTAATTTAATAAATGAGGCCAGTGGAGGCGCGGGGGCTCAAATGTGTGACTGTAAACACGATTGGTTGTGCATTCGATCCCCATTCGAGCAAAAGAAATATTAATTTAAATCTATAATTTCATTTCTTTCGCTGTTAAGTTCTGCCACTTTAAAAGCAATGCCTTCAGAATTTGGCGAAATTTAAACGAAGTGTCTAAACTCTAGGTTTCCTCTGCCTACACTGCTGTAATATAGGCTTCACTCACTAATTTCCATAATAAGGAAGTACGGCGTAACAATTAAATGCAACAACGTAGATATCAATATCACTATAAGAGGAAGGCCGTAGCTATTGTCGATACGGTGTACCACGTTGCATAGGGCTCCGTGGAGGCAGGCGAGACGACGGATTGCTTCGCACGGTGGTACCACCAGCTTTGGTTCCCCGCTGACTGAAAATTATGTTTATGTTAATAGATAAGTGGACCATTGGACGGTTCGCTATAGTGAAACGAAAAAGCGTTGTTTCGCGATTCGGGCGAGTGAAGATCGAAGTGTTTCAACACTAAGTTAATAGTTAAATCTGTGCTAATCATGTTTGTAAAATAGTTTACAGGTTCGATTCCCACTGATTACAATTTAAAAAAAAACAGACTTTTTGGAACGAAGTTCCTTACGGCAGGTTTGGAAGGGATGGGGATTTCGCTGCGTGTCCGAACTGAAAAACATGTGATAGTAAAACCGTAAGAAAAATGCGTGGAATAAACTGTTAAATGAGACGTGCGCAGGCGCGACTGTCGCATACACAGACGAGTAGTGTTATTCACAGCTTGAAACCTGGCGCGAACTGATAACGCGGTAAATGTGAATAATAAATACCTTTCTCTTTCTCCCCCACTTACTTTTCGTTCTCTCATCATTTTTTTGCATGATTGTGTGTTATTGTTGTTTTTTTATTTTAAAATACTGAATTTCCTAAATACTTTCTTGTACTTAAATAAAAACTAATCAGCAAAATTTAAGAGAAAAATCAAGAAAACCTACATAAAATTGAGCACGACTTTTTTTGCAATTTGTGTCGATTCTACATTAGCCTGAGGAACTCCGTTCCTACCTGGTGTACCACGACACCACATTTATATTTTTTTTCCTTGTGCGCAGGGTAGTCACACAGCTTAGCAACAACGCACAGACGCAATTATTGTATTTAGATATACCTATATTTTCCATATATACATATAGGTTAGGAAATTTAGCGGACCACTAAAAGAGAAAAGTTCAAAATTCCCAAAAAAAAGTGTGGAAAAGACGAGATTTTTCATTCTACATTGGTTGGAAGTTGATAGTTTTACCTGCATTTCGTATAATAACTGCATGTTCCTTCCCTGGCAATGTGTCCACCAGCAGGCTGACGTTGGTCGCGCATCGACGAGACTCCGCCGCCACTCTTATAGCGAATATGTTTAGGGGCGTCGGATCTTTTATTTTCTCAACTATAACATAAATTTTATTAATATTTAAAATAAAATAATAATAATACACGTCATTTTGGTAACGAGAAAAATCGTGACATTGAGTTCACCACTCAACATGTAATGCCTGGAGAATTTTGCGGAAAGTGGACACCGAAGTGTATTAAAGGGAACGGAGTGTCTTAACAATAAGGTTCCAGGTTCCCTTTACCTATTCCTCTGAGTGCCGGATACAATCCATCCATACCTATATTATAAATTCGAAAGTAACTCTGTATGTCTGTTTGTCTGTCTTTTACGCAATCAGGGCCAAACCGCTAATTTAATTGTGATAAAATACTCATATAGAGATACTTGAGGGTCTCGGGATGAACATAGGATACTTTTTTTCTAATATTTATAATATTGTATATATATACCAATATATTAAAATATTAATTAATTCGACATGCAATTTATTCCGCTATGTTAATAACAACCGTCCGTTGCTAAGCGACGGTATTCAAAGTTTGTTGTTTTAAAAAAACGTCACCCAAAATGAGCTTGCTTAACGCATATATGGCGCGCGCCGACTCAATCTTATGACACAGAAAAAAAAATTTTTACCAAAATATTGTCCCTTCAATATATTTCATAAATATTCATATAGTTCAAGCGGGCGTAGCCGCGTCCGGGTCAGCTAGTGTAAAATAAAAAAACAAAAACTACGGTCGCTCATCAAATATATAGACAAAATTAACCTGGCACGGATATATGCTTAGCAGTGAGTGTAAGAGCGTTATTCACAGCTTGAAACCTGGCGCGAACTGATAACGCGGTAAATGCGAATTGTAGTTCCAGTATCATCACCACATACCACAGGAGGTAGAAGCCGACGTAATTTGTCACAATGTCCCCTGAAATAGGAAGAGGTAATCATAAATAATAATAAATAAACAATAAATAACATAATTGTTAAATAGGACTACTTTGCTTTTGTTTTGCTTCTCGCTGTATCTCGCATATGCTTCACGCAGTATCTCGCATATATGTACATATAAAAGTAGAGCAACTTCTCTGACTAGCAAAACTGGTGTCAATTTGCAAGAAAAAAATAAACAATATTACTTACATTGCCTCTCAACCTTTTTAGCCTGTAATGCGTAGAAGCAAAAGTCATCAGCTATCAAGACCGTAAAGAAAATTAGTATAGCCACTAATATGGCGCATAGTTTCCTCTCAGTGACCAACGAATAATGCGCACCAATACTTGTGTCCACCTGAAAAAAAATCTTTAGGGTTTATTTCAGATTTTACTCACTCTATTCTTGTTCCCGCATAAAGCAGGGTAGGCAGAGGGAACATAGTCTTAAGACACTCCGTTTCCTTCTTTTTATCGAATTTTCAAGTCAAGGTCGCATTTTTGTCTAGGTACCAGAACTAAGAAATGAAAATATCATGAATAATAATTGATTTCTACAAGTGGGAATCGAACCCGTAACCATATAGGATCACGGCCTCATTCTCCTTTTATGTCCATTTTTAAGATATTCCGTAAATAGCGTAGAAAACCAAAGGGAAAATAAAAATATTGGTGATTAAGAAGAAAAATATCGGCATTTTTTGCTAATCATCTTATACTCGTAACTTACGAGCTTTTGGTAACATTTTCCTTGGAAGTGGTCTACTTTTATGTAAAAAAATCAAATCGTGGTTTCAGGTAAAATTATTTAGTATTTCGAAATTTATGGAAGTAAAAATAATTCAGCTTTTATAATATTTTTTTAACATTTTTTTTATTTGGCACACAGTACATCCTTAAAGCATTTTTATCCATCCTAAAAGGCACCTTTATATCCTAAAAGCACTTTTTAGAGGATCTTTTTAGAATCATTAATATTTCTTACCGATGCTATACTTTCCATGAATTTGAGCATATTCCTCATTCTCTTAGGAGCACCATACACACCAGCGCCCGCAGTCACGACAACTACCAACACGTCACAAGTCGACACAAACTGTGACATAGTTGAAGACATTCTCACTGACAGTTCCACGCCCGCGTTGATTTCAGCAACCAGACCAAAAACTGTGCATATCACTGGAAAAAAAATATGAATAATTTTCAATAAATTTTAATTTTAATTAATTAGTGAGTATAAGAATTTAAATTTGTGTAAAAAAACTATAGCAATTTCATGATTGAAGTCAACGGGAACAAAACTTAATAAAGTTGATAAATTTATATTTGTACTCATTTTGTATGAAATTAATTACAAATATCAGTGTTTCTATAATATATTTATAAATTTAACTTTTTTAAATTTAACTTTGTTTGTATTGTTCTAATTCTTTACTAACTTTCATAATTGTAAGTCCTCAGGAAGTTCAAGGGTGTAATATAGAAAGAATGAAATATTTTGGTGTGTTCAAATTATACATTATGTAAGAATAGGACGCTATTGTCATTTGCCTTACCTAATATAGTAACAAGAATATAGCTGTATATGCACATAGCATTCGATATGCCGACGGTGAAACCATTGCCTTTGGACTCGAAGCGTAGTGGTGCAAGTCCAAAAAAACTTGATATCTGTCAAAAAATAATCAAAGCTTATTTCTCTAATGTGAAAAATATCTGGATATAAATATGTCTTGGAAACAACGTCAACACAAATTCCAATTTTGTTAGTCCTATATGAATTATTTTTACAAAGAACATTTTAATATATTGTCTATATAAGTTAATATCTGTATAAATCTAAACAAAACCTATATCTACTATTCTTAAAGATATTATAAATATAACAGAAATACTAAAAAAAACGACAATATTAACATGACATTATAATAAGTAAAAGGTATGACAAGTGCGACAAATATTTGTTGTAGGCATAAAAAACATTGTCGTTCGCGATGCCTTCTTGTCATTTTACTTGGCAGGTATTGTTACGATTAAAAAATATTATGATAGGAAACTACCTTACCGGCCTATCTTTGATTTTATATCTTTTATGGTTCTTTTAACCGACTTCTGTAAAATGAGGAGGTTATCAATTCGTCTGGTGTTGAGTGTTCACTTATCACTCAGAAGTGGGGGACGGAGTGTCTTAATTTAGGTTCCCTTTGCCTACTCTGGAATAAACAGAATATAGCATCTTCTGTAGCTAACCCACTAGTAAACTAGTCTTTACTAACTACTTTTTATATTTTCAAGTGCAATTAAGAATCTTTTATGTACCTTAAGTATAAAAGCATGAGCGCCTCCAACAATACAGTGCATGACTCGCTCATCTGAAGTGGAATCCTCCGTCTGTACGGGGGCAGCATCACCGTCTACTTTACCAGATTCGGCACCTGGAAATATAAAAAAATAAATGTCAAGATACTCTACTACTCGCCCGAATTTCATGAGTAGCATTAGGTGTTGATGATGACGCTTCTAGTCCTCATTATCTAAAGTGCTACAGTGGCGAGAGAAATTTGCTCTCCCCCAGAATATTATTCAGTTCCTTCTACTTCTGACCTTTTCCTTCCAATTTATGATACCCAGAGTTTTAGGTCTTTCCGTTCAAGGTCCTCGGTTTTTCTCGGCTCGGAATTTGGCTAACTTTGGCTTTGTATAGCAAACCTTTAGGTGTTCTGGTATCACCCATTCTCTCCACATGTCCGACGAACCGTAGACGTCGAATTTTGATGCTTTTGATTAGTACTTGCTATTCTTGAAAATGCTTCTGAGAATCTTCTAGTCCTCATAAACAACCTTAATTGTAAATAATCTTAATTGTAAAAAATGTTTTCTTCAATAGGTAAAGAAATTCATGAGATTAAGAAAAAATATGCTACAAAGCATTACTCATTAAAAAATGCGGCCCTTTGTTTTGACAGATTTCAAATTTAAAATTTCTAAATGGGAATCGAATCCACATCTATTGCATTACTTAATATAGAATTATTATTATTATATACTTAACAAGAGTTTGTAAACCATATTCTGCTGCGTTCCGTTGCGTAGAATTCCCGGTAATAATAAAAGTAACGTAAACACTTCTGTATAATAAAAACTCATTAAGTTCTTATCTAACATTTTATAACTAATAGAAAGTTTTAATTGCGTCGTTGATATCCACGCGTGCTGTCGATGTCGGACACTTTGTGAAGTAAATAACGATATTTTATGATTGAAAGTAAATTATTTTACAATCTAGTTATTTATGAGCTTCGTGGTAATCGGAGGAGGGAGTTTTCGTATTCTAAAGTAACAAGACAAAGTGCAGGATTAAGATCCGCAAGCAATGTCTAAAAGAAATAAAAATTAAATCAGCTTCACGCTGTATCCCGCACACAGCAGGGTAGGCAGAGGGAGCCTAGTGTTAACACACTCCGTCCCTCACTTTCTGCCGAATTCTGTAGGCAATGCGTGTTGAGTCGCAGTACTCAACGCTGCGCTTTGCCTCGACACCAGAGCGAAGAAATGGAAATATAAATGTAAATAAATATTTCACTTCCTCGAATAGGGATCGAACCCACAAGCCTTATGTAGGTGTTTTCTTTTAGAGTACACGCAAACGAAGCTGTAGGCTGCAGCTAGTTAAAAGAAAGCACTAGCTAGTTCAAAGTATAAAATAATTATTCCCATTTAAAGAAAAGATATAGTAATTGTTTCAAATAAAAAAAAATATTATGATATATTATATATAATTTTTTTTTACTCACGTTACCCCGCGTTAACAGTCCCAATAATAAAAGTATAAATTAAACGCTTAAATATAAAAGATAGCAGTGACAGTGACAAAGTATGAAAATAACAAAAGATCGTCGATTCTGTACATTTAATAAATCGATCTGATCGCCGTAAACAAGGCTTAATTCTTTTTTGATGGTAGACACGCCTTTTTGGTTAGAAAAATTAGGCAAAGAAGTGAGAAATGTTAAGTTTTAAGTTAGTTTAGTTTTAGTTACAAAATAAAGGGTAAGGTAAAAAAAATTTAGACAATTTATGGTTTAAATATATCCTTTAAATGTAGCAATGCCCTTTTTGGAGACCGTTTAACCGCTCCAGCCAACAAGTCATACTCGTATATTCTTATCGAATGAGCTGTTCCACGTAAGAAACGTGGACTTGTTACCAGAGCCTAGAAATGATGCTGGAGAAAGTGAAAGAATGTAGCTAAGCCGCGACGACGGTCACAAGGTAAATTTGTAATTTGGCTCAAAACTCAACAGTTTCAAAAAATATTATTTAAAAAATACCTTCGAAATTGCAAGAGGATTTCTCCATTTCAAATAATAGAATGCTAAAGATACGAGTATTTAGTCCAACAGTCTCTTCCTAACTATATTTATTTGTGACTGTATTTTAACTGTAGTTGACTGTACTAACATTTTACACCTGTCAAATCGACGTATGTAATTTTCAATATAAATGATACAATTTTATATTTAATCTTTAACCTTTGTATAATTTTCTTTTGATGAATAGAATGTCAGTAAGTCCACACCTAGCATGATAGATTATAATTAATTTCAAATTGGCGTATATACTTAGTTTTATGATTTGTGGCTTTTGGTACATGGAGTACATTTATAAAACATAACATTAAAAAAATATTAGTGAAGCATTTGTAATGGTAATGGATATTTTTGGAAGAGCAGTAGGCATCCAAAGATGGATTTAGATTAAATCTTTATAAATATAAAGTAAAATAGTCACGAAAACGGTAGCTAAGTTCCGCCATCTCAATTCTTCAGCTAAAACTGGCTAAGTCGTCTGGCTACAGTGGCAGCAATAATTTAAAGATCAATATTTTTCCTAAAAATTCTTGGCATTTCTATTTTTAAATAAGTAGCATCAACAAGAAATATTCATCCAAATCCTAGGTTCTCCCAATCCTGGTTTCGTCCTAATCGCTTCCATCGCAAAACTGTTTTTTTTTCTAAATATAACAACAGATCAAAACAAATTTTCTAAAAAAAAAGTTTCTCTGCAATAATATTGACGTATTTAACTTATTGTTTTAAAGAAAAAAAAATCCTCCTATTTCCATCAAATTTGGGTTATTTAAATCGATTACATGAACCCTTTTTAGTTTCATTCAAGTAAAAAGAGCTTACCTGGTCTAATAACATTTAATAATCCATAATAAGTTAATCTATAGTAACTCATATTAATTTCTTATTCCGTCCGCATTATAAAGATATTCAACCCAGAATGAACATAAATTTGATAAAAGCTGTAATAAATAAACTTTCAAAGCTTTTTCAAGTGTAAGAAAATAACTCTATTTTAATAAAATTATAAATCCATTAGTCATAGTCTAATGGGTGTTTCTTCACGAAAATGTAGGAATTATATATTATTTTAACTTTTTAGACTTATTGAATATAGGTTTAAGTGAAAAAATACTGGAAAATAATTAGTTAAGCGTGTTATAAATGTGCCAAATCAACACATTACAATCATGTTGCTTACGTGTATAAAAGCTTTAAATAAACGAACATGCATTGTGCATGTTATTGTACTATAATTATTTTATAAGACTAAAAGTATATTTTAGTTTTGTCTATTATTGAATATTATATTTGGAACGTTCTCACGACTTTTGCACTTGGCAGTACTTTTTAATATATTTTTTAGCTTCAGACACAAGGGTGTGTCTGTAAAGGCGACAGATGTGGATTCGATTCCCACTCGGAGGAATTAAATATTATTTCTTTTATTGTAACCAGAGAGAATGAAGCGCTAAAGGCTCTTTCGCCTTATTTACTGTCATACATGCTCTCTTCATACATGCTCTCCGTGAAGCAGTTGATCTTTAGGTTACTTTCTTTTTATACCATCAATACAATGTCTTCAAAGGTTAACCAAGGTCTCTCTGTGTCTCTCACCCACTAATCCTTGCATCATACATAAGACTTTTTTACCATCCTTTCCTCAGTCATTTTCACGACGTACCCAAAAAACCTGGGCACAATGCCTTTTCATTTTTTGTTTCTGTTATAAGAAAAATATAAAAGAAATATTTCCAACTAATGATTTTATATCACACCCTAATTTGGTCACTAAAATGTTAAAAAAAAAATTTAGACCTAAAATAGACGCAATATCTAATAACTCGCTACGAATTTGAATCAAGGCGTGCCGATAGTAAACAAATTTAGTAAATTAGTTTAATCGGAATTAAAGACAAACAAAGTCGTAGACTAAAACTAGCTCCAAAAATAAATATAATGGAGTTCTAAACATAAACACACATTGTGGATTTCATCGAATTTCATTTCATCGAATTGATACGAAATTCTTGATGCAAATATTGTTAGTAGTATTTTCGTTCGCACGAGATATTTGTATTTTATTGTTCGATCATTCTAAGACTACAAATATAGCTTCACGCTATATCCCGCTCACGGCAGGGTAGGCAGAGGGAACCTAGTGTTAGGACTTTCCGTTCCACACTTTCCGCCGAATTTTGGAAGCATTGCGTGTTGAGCGACACCAGAGCGGAGAAATGGAAATATTAATTTAAATAAATATTTCAATTCCTTGAGTGGGGTCGAACCCAATGATATTACAGTCACATTCCGTACCTCTGCGCCATGACTGGCCTCACTGTACTTTACTTTTTTTAAGCTTCACGATATACCCCGCATATAGAAGAGTAGGCAGAGAAGAAAGAAAAAGAGGCTATTATTAAGTCACTCCGTCCTATTAAGACATTTCATTGAACATGTGTTTCGTGGTTTTTGTACAATTCACCCCCTAAATTGAAAATAACTAAAAAAAATAACTTTTTTCTAAGTTATGCAGTGTCAAAACTTGTCGTATACTTTAAAAATATTTTTTACTATAAAATACATACCCATTTCCTAAGCGCACTATAGTTGTCCAAATAAAATATCCATTTTAAAAGACGATACGTAATTGACGTTCTTATCACTGGCACGCGGGAGACGAACTAACTGCGTGGAAGCTCCCACCGGAACTCGTCCGGCAATGTTTGTATGCAAAATAAAATAAAAAAATAATAAATTTGTAAAAAATATAATGTTATATTAAATTCGACATGCGATTTGTTGGCTCTCTGTCCAAATCACTCTTAGTATTTTTTTTTTTTAAATTTCATACTGTATCTCGCACACAGCAGGGTAGGCTATGGGAACCTAGTGTTAAGACACTCTGTTTCCCACTTTCTGTCGATTTCTGGAGGCATTTGCGAGTTGAGTGGCGGAATTCAACGCCGCACTTTTCCTCCATACCAGAGCGCAGAAATTTCACTTCCTCGAGTGGGGATCGATCCCACAACCGTCGCGTTACAGTGACACACTTGTGCCGCTGCGCCACGAAGGCCTCGTAAGATTAATTGATAAAGAAAAACGAAATTTGAGGCCAGCCGTGGTGCAGTGTGACTGTAAACAGATTATGGGTTCGATTTTCCCTCGAGAATATTAATTATTTAATATTTTCATTATTCCCTTCTTGTTTCAAGGGAAAAGTGCAGCTGCGTTGAATTCCGCCACTCAAAAGGCAATGACTCATGTATTCGGCATATAGTGTGAGTGGATCATCTTAGCAGTAGCTCCAAAGCCTGTAATTGGTACTTGGCAGAGCCACCCCATAAGTGAGTACAGTACACGGTCTTACTTGTGCTTTATATTCGTATAGTGTGAGAAGATTTAGAGGTGTAAGGTACTATTTCACCTTGGAGAGTCAAGTCTCTTAGCACCTAATTAGCTGTGGATCCAATATAAGAACTCTATGTCACAACTTATCTTCCAATTATCAACACAGAGAGATGAATAGAGAAATACCTGAGTGAGTATTGAACTTACAACCATCGTGTTTACGGTCCAACTCTGTCCTACAGCGCCATAACGCCCGTTTATATCTTTATATTCATTTTAAGACGCTCAATGCTCTAATTCAAACCTGAATACATCTCTAGCGGTTCACATAAGAGTAGATACTTCCATTAATCCGTGGATCTGGCTATCAATTCAAGGTAATCCGAAGAAAATATCATGAAATGGCGTCACAATTATTCATTTCAAAATAGTAAAATTATACGATAAGATAATTAAGTGTTTTAACTCTTTACAGTGTTAAGTTGTGTTTGCTCACTCTGCTTAAAACATAAATAACTAGTGAGAACTGATGATTTTTTTTTAAATTTTCCTGTCGCATCTTTAGAATTGTAGTGACCTGATAAAAAATCATGATTTTGAGAAGGAAAGAAATAATAGATAAATAAATTAACAATTAATTTAAGAAAAGCATTCACCTACTGTATCATCTAAAATGATTTTGCAAGCCCAATTTTTGTACAAAAACGTCAAAACAAATCTTTACGTTACGTTTACCAAAATTTTATATTTTAAATAAGTATAACAAGGCATAGACTATGGATATATGGAATTGTGAAGATGAAATATCCTATTCGATCTTTACAATTAATAGTCTACACCTTAAGAGCTCCACAGGGTTCCCGGCTTCCCTCTGTCTACCCTGATACCTGCGGGATACAGCGTTAAGCCATAGGTAGCCATATACTATTTGTTTACAGTACGTGTGTTTTAAACTTATAATTTCATTTGTCAAGGCATGATAATGCTATAGGAGTTTTGTTTTTCTTTTTCTATAGAGAAATAAATATAAAAATATAATATGTAGGTACAATATGAAACTACCAGCAGTTAATATACTTAATGATATATTGGAAATTAAAAAAAAAAACTCAAAATTTAACAATGTAAAATTATACATAGGTAGAATAATCGCTGCGTCTATTGTACAAGTTTTATTGTTATGTAAAATTTGTACTATTGTTTAACACTAGAACCGCCTCCGTCCCATTTTTGTACCATACGCAAGTTTCATTGTATGTAACTTTTTTAAGTTAACTTTTAGTGACTGGGCAACTGATGGTATATACCGAAGCAGAAACAAACTATACGAATTATATAATATGAGGCAATGGAATCAAGATCCGGAGTTCTTGTTAAACGTTAGAAATTTTTCAAAATATTTAATTAATGATTTTCAAAAATATTTAAGATTTTATTTAATAATTTTCAAAAACATTTAAGAGCAAAAATTTTAAACTCTAATAATAAAATTAAAGCTACATGGGATGCTGTTACTACTGTAACTGGGAGATCTAGAACTATCAGTGAACCTATTAAATTAAAAGTTAATAATATAATCTTAAATTCAGATTTAGAAGTGGCAAATACTGTTCAAATTTTTTTTTCTGATATATCTACTGAAGTAACACGTTCAATGCCATCATCTCCTTCGGAAGCAGAATTAATATTAAAAACCCATGTAAATAGTTGTAGACAAAATTTTGTGTTTAAGAATGTGTCACCAGATGAAATTGTCAAAACCTTTAAAAGCCTTAATTTAAAGAAAACTGGTGACTTATGGGGCATGTCTGTTAAAGTTCTTAATACAATTATACCTAATATTGCTCCTTACCTTGCTTTAATTTTTAACAATTGTGTAGAATCCGGTACAGATGTGTATA
>JAAIXI010000223.1:1749333-1792981 GCA_013403645.1 Heliconius nattereri
AACAAAAATTCAAATTCAAAATATTCTTTATTCAAATAAACTTATAATAAGCACTTTTGAATCGTCGAATGAACATATGAACAAAAAGCTACCACCGGTTCGGAAAGCAGTTCTGCCGAGAAGAATTAGAGAGAGTATAATTAATCTTTCTTTAGTATAATACATATGCCCATTCTTGACATCGGAGATATTCATGGATGGTGTTCCTTCACCCTAAAACCGATACTTATATTATAAAGTCTATCCGTGGCCAGATAACTTTTTTTTATCTATATACTTTGTGAATTTCAGATAATTGGTGCATTTTTTTCAAATGTAGCTTTTATAGTTGACCTTGACCTCAAGGATAATGTCCCTGATCAATAATTCAGCTGGAAAGAGTGACGTAAAATACTCCTTTCGTGTATGTTTCTAGTAAAAAAATAATATAATAAATTTACGATACTAAAATTTATTGAGTTTTATTTTTTATGTTAGTTAAATAACATATTCTGTTACTTCACTATTAATGACTATTAAACAGGGAAAAAATATATAATGATTATTGTAAAATGTTATCAAAAAGAAACTTTTTAAAATTTTAAATTATAAAACATAAAGCTTACGTTAAAATTCGGACCCCATATTTTATTTCCTAACGCCCAATGTTAATAATCAATCCTAATCCATAAATTGCAACCATAGATTGAAATAGACAGAGATGGAAGACGGCATGCAAGTTAGTGATTGGATAGACATGTCTAACAATACAAGATTGACGTTAACTGGAGATAGGAGATACATTATTAACATTAGGCGTTAAGCTGTATGTATTAACGCAAAGTTAAGAGTGGTTTCCCTGAGATCTTTGGGTTCTCCTACCAAAGATCTACTAAATCTCTTCCGTATGAAAATTGAAATATTGACCATCGCTTTTACAGTCACTACTCGTTTTTTTAATTTCTTACAGAAAATTTTCTTATCAATTATAAATAATTTATATCATTAACATATACAGGGTGGAATTGTCAGCACCACTTTAAATGAAACCACAGTTTTAACTACTCTATAAAAGCCTAATATAATTCAGAAAAAAAAAGTCCCAAAAATAAAATAGTTAAATTTTCAAACAAAATAAATAATAATATTATCATAAACACACATACACTTACCTGTCAAAGCGGCACCGTCGCACACGTATGTGTGCGTCACACGAAATACAGGTATGGATAAAAATCGTGAAATGAAAAAAAAATCCTACGTCCAAACTGTTGAGGTACCTTTATTAATTTCTTTACTTTTGAGTTTGAAATATACTTTTAGAAGTTGAATACTATATATAAGCAGTTTCAGTAAAAGGAGCTCTGCTTCTTCCATCCTGTATATTATTAAAATTTATATTATTAACATATGCATGCTGTGTGACGCGGGGTACTTTTATTAAACGTCGAAATATATAACGCTGTATTATCAGCGTCAATAACTGTTTTACATATATCTATCTGTATATGTAAAACAGCTATGATATATATATATGTATATATATGTAATATTGAATTTGGCTCTCATTTTACATAAATTGGATTTAACTAATAAGAGTTACTGAAAGCCTGTAAAAAAATATTTAATACCTAGATAAAATTTTACGCAACTAACAGTAAAACATATATATATTTTTATTTACATAGTTTATTTCAATAATTATAAAGTTTCAAGCAATTCAAAGTAAGCAAATATTAGTTGTAAAAGTTTAAATTACTGAAGGAGATTATTGAGAACTAGAATTTTTTTTTCTTTGTTTTTTTTTTGCCCCACGCTGCATCCAGCTTATCATCATTTCATTTCAGTAAGGTAGGCAGAAAGAAATAGGGAACCTGGGACACTCTATTCCTATTAAGACACTAAACGTTGTCTTAATTTTTATATTATATTATATTTTACTAATATTAATATTTTATTTTATAGCTTAAAATTCAAACTAATGGTCTCTGAGATGAAATTGGGTTATAATCACTACGTACGAAATAAATACCCCAGCAATCTGAAACAGGTAATCACTAGTTAGAATATAATAAATATAAACTTAATTAAGTACGGCGTTGAGTTCCACCACTCCCACGAAGCCTCCAAAATCCGACGGAAAGTGGAAAACGGAATGTCTTAGCACTGGGTTGCCTCTGCCTAGTAAATTACTTACCTGAATAAAATTATTTGACTTTGACTTTATGTTGCAGGATAGAAACTGAACTGCTAGATGAGTAACTTACCTCTAGCAAGAGTTGCCTTGAAAACGTTATTATATCATGAGGAGAAAAGTTTAGTACATTACACATGACCTGACGTGAAAAAGAATATAATTCTTCTTTCACATATCCCTTAGTTGACATTGATAGGAGATGACTAATTGAAATTTGAAGTTTTTGAAGCTGTAAAAGCAAAATATATGCAGATTAACATATATTTTTAATAGTACTTATACTATAAACGTTAATATTAAATATCTGTTTGTTATTGAATTATGATATAAAAATTAACAAATTGATAAAAATTGGAACACAGTATTTAGCTTTGGTAAGGAACTGATATTTTTTTTAAATCCTCAACGTGGTGAGTCTGGTACAGAGATATAAGCCACAAAAGAAACCAATCTGTCTGTATAAACGACAGTTATGTTTTTAATTCAGATTCAGAGACATTCCTCACATTCTTTTTAGTTCTTCACTTTTTTGTAACTAGAAAAAGAACAGCGTTAGTAGTAGCGGTAGCGCATTTCTACTACTCAATATACAATGTCTCGAAAGTTGAGAAATGGTTTTTATTAAACACTACGTACGCGCAGCTAAAAAAATGTCAATGAAATGAAATTTCATTTGTAATTGAAGTCGTCAAAATCGACCACTACGAAGTCCAAATGCAATGATTACCGCTTCCTGAGTTTGGTGACAGGGTTCTATTAACAAAATCAAAGTAGCTCCTCTATAAATGATCCAAGAGCCTTCCAGTAACATTGGACCTAGTTCATATGTCGTAGAATTCCCTACAATGATTTAGCTGGTTATTAATGGCTATAAAGCGAACCCAATCTTTTTTTATCGAGGACCACTTCTATATCAATCTTGTTTGTAAGGGCTACTATTTGGGTATATTAAAATAAACTGAGATTTTAATTGAAAATAAATAATACTCAAACTGAAACTCTATTTAAACACTCAATAGGAACTTACAAAAAAATAAATAATAATATTTTAGGAAAAGATTCTGTAATTCTGTATTAATGTGATTTCTATATAAGAAAACATTAAAAATCTAAGAAGTACCTAGTTCAAAGTGTTTTAAGAGACAAGACGTTGCATTGTCTTCACCGAGCCGTTGGGTCCATCACGAGGCAAATATTGGCAACCAGTACTAATTTAGAAGTAATAAATCACGTATAAAGTTAGAAGCCGTACTTCTGAACTACAGCTCATCTTTTTATCAAAAGAATTAATGCTAAAGATAATACTAGAGGATTTTTAGTCTTAAATTATAAGACTAAAAATCCTAAAGATAAGCCTAAAGATCTAAATATTATTTATGTTTGTATATGTGTCATTCTTATATGTTTTCTTTTTCCAGAATGTTACTTACATGTTTTAAAGATAAATAAAGCGTCCATAATATCAATTATTTTGTACAAAAATATGAACAAAATGAGAGTGCTTTCTTGTTTATTAATCTTTACAATCAATTCACATATTGTTTCATGCATTTGGCGAACACGTTTGATTTTCAGCCTGATATTTGTAATATCTAAATTATTTTGAAATACATCTAAAAAATAATATTATCATTTAGTGACAAATTACACTTAATTTATTTAAGTTTTAAAAGACCGCATAAATCCCAGGGTCCCCAGACCAGTCCTATATGCAGTTAAAACTGTATGCGTACTTACTAATTTGACTGTGGGACTTTTTCAGACAAAGAAATGACGTTATCCATTGCCAGATACATGGTATGGCTTTAACTCCCTACCAGACATTTCTAAACTCTAATAAATTACAAGCGCCTACGAATGTTAAATATCAAATTTGATATGTAGTAACTGACATGAACAATTTAAAAAAGAACAATATATAATTTTAACTAATTAAAGTGTAAAAAATATTATTTGCTCCTAATATGTTGGTAGGTGCTTATAGCTTATAGGATTTGAGGCAGGCACGCAGAGGGAATATAGTGGTAAGACATTCCGTTCCCCAAAAAAAAAAATAATAAAAAAAAGAAACAATCAGTACATACTCTTCATATGCTCGTTAAAAATCTTTATAGTTGCATTAAGCAAGCACACGACGAAAACGAATTGAAACAGCATCATCACTATTCCAATATTAATGAAGAAATAGATAAAATATGCTATTGCATTAAACACTGTAATAATGAAATGAAATAAATTAGTCTTTTTGGTCAATAACACCTGTTCCGTTTCTTTTAATAAATTCTTTCAAAGCGCAATTTACTTAATAATTTTATTTTCTCTTCATTAGATCAGATTTTTTTTAGATATACAATTTTTATATTACTTCTATCACGCTGACCATCTATTTTTAGAAATATATTATTAATATTTTTTTCTCTAATTGCAATAGTTGATGTATGGTGGTGGTGGAGGAGTGTAAAATCTTCGTTCAAATAAACCCACTGGTAATGACAATACCTAGAAATACTCATTACTCTATTTTTCTTTTAATATTTATGTCATATTTTTTCTACTATCAATTTTATAACATAATGTCGATAGTCATCTAAAACTTAATTCTAAAATATTTAATGGAATATTCAGATATTAAAATAATGTTTTTATTCATGAACTAAGGGCCCGCCCGCGGATTCTCACGCCTGATCCATACAATAATCTGTTTCACATCGACTATTTTTTCCACGATCTCTATATTTCGGTAAAAGTGCCAATCAGTTTAGCTGTCTGGAAATTAGTCCAGACAAACAGAAAGACAGACAGACAAAGGTTTCAAGATAAATTTGTCTGTGTATTCAATATACAATACTAAATATACATACTATATGTACAATACTAAATATTGTTTTTATAACTAATAACACTGAACTAACACTGTATGAAATCACAGACATACACTTCAATCTTATTAAGATATTATACAAAATTACTGAAGAATATTTCTAAGAAAAGATAAATCAAAAAATTCCTACCATTGTATTTGAAGTAAGCAGTCAACGACGTACAGAAATTACGGAAGTAAAATACGCCGATAGTAATAATGCTAAAGAAACCGCTCCAAAAAAATATTTTCAATTTAATAAATTTTATATTAGTGTAATTACTTTTCATCTGTGCGTTAAGCTAAAAAGGAAAGGGAAATTAATATTAATTATTTCTTGATTATTATATGTAAATTGATTGAATTCAAATCTTTATTTTTATATAACAACAACTGAATTCGTATGAACAATATTATCTTTTCCAAACTTTAGTAAATACTGAAAAGTACTAACTACTATCACTATATACTACCTACAATTAGATTTTAAGTCCTAACTTGCGCGAGCCACTTTCACGTATACAATCAGGACCTATTCTAATTCGCAATCAATTTTAATACTCAGAAATCTCAAATCAAGAATTGAACGAAAGTTAACAGTAAAATTGTTCTAAGAACAAAAACGTACCATCTCTAAAGTGCAAAGATATTCAATAAAATGTTTCATTTTGTTGCGTCCTCTTATAACAGCAAAAGCCATTATAATGGTGTAGCTAATGAAAGTAAGAAAGTAGATACATTGTGAAAATAAGATACGCATAGTCTGTTCCTTGCCTCGAACTCCATAAGATCTTTTGTATATTATTCTTGCGATGTTTCCCACCACTAAAAGCAGAAAATTATAACTAAAATACATGTCAATAAAATGGTATGATTAGAAAGAAAATCTTAACTATATTTATTTTTAGGAAATATATTTGAAATTAACTTTAATTAAAAGACATTAATAAAAATGACTTACACAATATTAATACAAAGATGCAGCTTGTAATATTCCAGCACTGGGAAACGGAAATTCGATGTTTTTTAAATGATTTTCCCCGAATATTTACTTGATGAATACGATCAAAACTAACTGGAGCTACTCCAAAGACTCTGGATATGCGCAAAATTGATGTCAAGGGCTCAGTACAGATGAACTCTTTTTCTGTCATATTTGTGCTGAAAGTAATAATAGCAATACCGCTTCAATTGTTATTAGATAAATGGAAAGATATATACAAGCATAATGTAAATTACTTTGATTCGTAACATAATGTATTGTTACGAATCAAAGTAATTTACAATACAAAAATGTATTGTTTCTTTTTCTGTTATATGTTATATTTGTGTGCAATAAAGTTTTTTCTATTCTATTCTATTCTATTCTATAATAACAAGATATTCTATATTATGTTAATTATTATTATCTATATATATTAAAGGAAACGTACGGCGTACCTGACTCACGCTTAAGCGCGTACCTGGCTCACGCTCACGCACGCAGGTTGTGTGTGCGTCTTACCATAGAAACGAAAAATTTGGACAGATGTTTATTTTCGTAATCTGGACATCCACTGAGAAGGGATTTCGAATAATTTCAATCGTAAAGGGTTGAAATAGGGGTTGAAAGTTTGTTTGGATTTTTTTATATCGGCACCGATTTTTATAACATTTGAAATTCGGACTCTTAAAAATAATTTATTGATTAATATGACACGTGTTTACACGTGTTTCACGGTTTATCAGAATATGGGGTATATTCTGATAAGCTGAAAATAATTTCATAAATATATTTAACTAGCGGCCCGCCCGCAGCTTCGCCTACATGAACTACGTTATTATTAATTTCTGTCTCCATAAGTACCTGCGTCCTATAAGTGACGTCCATGCAAAATTTTATACTGTAGTAACGAAGTTTCATACAAACTTTCAGCCCCAAAAACAACCCCTTAGAAGTCGAATATTGCAAATTCCCGTCTTAGCGTGCACCTACGTCCTATAAATAACTCCTATGCAAAATTTGAGATTCCTAGCACATGCAGTTTCTGAGATTTCGTGATGAGTGAGTGACCTTTCGATTTTATANGGTTCAAAATGTTTCATAAATAAAATTGTTTTTGTTTCTTTTCCTTACTATTGTACTGAATAGCTTTGCAGCGTACTCTTTGAAGATGAGCTCTAACTACATGAGCTATTAAATCGGCTGCTATGTATGATTTGTATAACTTACCTTCGCTTTACGCTATATCCCTGGAGTCCGGGTAGCTAGAGAGAATGGGGCGCCACAAATGACAGAGAGATGGGTGGTTGAGATGACGATTTGGGTTCAATTTGGTAGTTTGTGTACATAAGTTTTATTAGTAATTGTAAATCAATTGTTAATTAAAAATTATTTACACGAATAAATAAATGTAAGTCTGTCAGCACTTATTCTTACTGGTATAAGCTTCCACTCCAGATATCATACAAAAGACCCCCATTAAGACACCCACTTCCCCAATAAATATTAAAGTTTTCGTTGAGTAAATATCGTTCTACATAATTTATATTCTTTGTCTATGATTTTATATTACGTTGGAGCGAAGTGCCATAGAGATGTATTGGCTTGCATCAATTGGTAAAGACAATACTGTCAACCAAAGGCACTTACCTGTAATAGCTTTGCTTTCGTGCCAAAATTGTTTTAGGCATTTTACCAATATTTTGTTAGTACCTATATATATATTAAATTAAATCAAATTAAATTTTGCTTCACGCTGTATCCCGCCCACAGCATGGTAGGCAGAGGGAACCTAGTGTTAAGACACTCCGTTCCCCCACTTTCTGCAGAATTCTGGAGGCATTGCGTGTTCAGTGGCAGAACTCAACGCCGCGCTGTGCTCGACACCAGAGTGAAGAAATAGAAATATAAACGTAAATAAATATTTCACTTCCTCCAGTAAGACGGCCAAATCCAAAATTATGTATATACTAGTGGACCCGGACGCGGCTACGCCCGCTTGAACTATACGAATATTTATGAAACTATTTTCGGTTTTCAATAGAATTAATAAGAAATTATAAGCCTAAATAATTAAAATATGCTAAACAAGTTGAGTCGGCGCACGCCATGCACGAGTTAAGCAAGCTCATTTTGGGTGACGTTTTCTTAAAACAACAAACTTTGCAAGCCGTTGCTTAGCAACGGTCGCATATCGATGGTTATTAACATGGCGGAATAAATTGCATGTCAAATTAATAATTATTTTAATATATTAGTATATATCGACAATATTACAAATATGAGAAAAAAAAGGAACTTATGTTCATCCCGAGACCCTCAAGTATCTCTATATGTTTTATCACAATTAAATTAAACATAAAAGACAGACAGACAGAGTTACTTTCGAATTTATAATATAGATATGGATAAATAATAGCTGTTATTCTGTATCTATGTGTTTGGCTAACTTACATGGTTAAGATTAAAACATAAGGAAAACGTAACGCTATAAACTTTTTAAATTTGAATTAAATTTGAAATTGAGTTGACTCTCTTATAGAAAAAAATAAAGGAAACAAAGTGGCTCCAGAATATTATAGAAAAGAGAATAAAAAAAGATTTTTAATTTTAAATATTACCTGAAACTGTAAAATAATCACTCAGAATAAAAAATATCATTAAATACATCTTTCCCATTTTCAAATGAGAAGTTCGCCCTAACTGACAAAAAATGTTTCTTTAGGTTAAATGGTTTGAGCTCGAGCTTTACCTGATTTATGACCTCACGTCACAGATATGAATTATTATGTAGACAAGAATGTGTGTTCATTTTGTCAGATTAATTTCTAGTGAACTATTTTGAGAAATAAAAGTCAGCTTCACGTTGTATCCCGTATACAGCAGGGTTGGCAGAGGGAACCTAGTGTTAAGACATTCCGTGTCGCATTCTGGAGCCATTGCGTGTTGAGTGGTTAACTCAACGTGTGTTGCGTCGACGCTTCATATTTATGTCAATTTATAGATACACTAGTGGGCCCGGACGCTGCTACGCCCGCTTGAACTATACGATTATTTATTAAATACTAGCGACCCTCTTGCGGCTTCGCCCGCTTTAACTACTGGATTATTCATATAATGTATGTTTGCAAAGCACTTAAGATAATGTGAAAATTAATGCAACCCGCATTTTCGTAGTTTCAATAAGGATTTTCCAATTGTTTTACACAGCAAGGATTTTTTAGTAGGTACCGTAATTTTAAATCTGTGCTACTAATCTTTTCAAGTACTTATTAAAATATATTTAAATGACTATTTTTAAACAGAAGAAATTATAAACAAAAGCCTACCCACTAATAACTACTACAAAAAATATGAAACCAAATATAACGCGCTGAAATAATACATTCAACTCCAATTATCCAATACGTGCAAACGCATCTAAATCTTCGTTGCTATAAAGGCAGGCGGGTTTTTTTTTTCGAGCTTGTGGTTAATGCTGAAGAGAGTATTCTGTCCCTGATGAAAAGCAAGCATTACGTGGCTGCCTGTGAGGAAAATTAAATAGAATGCATCGGCCGGGAATCGAAACCGGGCCGCCCGCGTGGCAGGCGAGCGTTCTACCGCTGAACCACCGACGCGTGTAAGGCAGGCGGGCGCGGCGGACGCGCTTGTATAAGCCGTTTCGCAGCAAGGATTCTTTGATATTGTAACAACTTCTAAAGTACTTATTAAAATGAAAAATAGTAAAAGACAGTTTTGATGTACATTAAATGGCCATCGTAACTAATATACTTATTTATATGCTGAGAGTAAGCGATAAGTGAGACATAGCTGATGTGTCAACGGCGTGATGTGTTAACAATTAAATGCGTTTTTCTCTAAAACTATTCGTAATTTCGAAATAGTGTAAAAACCAAATTTTATCTTCGTTCAACGTAGAAAATTAATAAAGTATTTTAAAGGATAAGGATTAATACCATTATGGAAAAATATCCCTCACAATAGAAAATATATTGAAATTACTATTTTTAGACAGAAATATGATCACTACACGTTATCATTAAAAGATACAAATATGCTGTCGGGGACTTTTTTGTAGATCTTATTAAGAGGAACAATACTCCAGTACTTTTTTTTCATGTAGTACTTACCATTAAAGCAGTGCATGCGCGAAAGTGTATCAACGGGTAGGACTTTATACACATTTAGCTTATTTATATTAACTTACATAAGAATGTACAAATAATAAACTATATATAAACCTTCCCTGAGAAATACTCGACCTAATGGTGAAAACCGCATCAAAATCCGTTGGGTGGTTTAGAAGAAGAAGAGTTAGAAAGTTCAGACATACACGAAAAGCGACTTTGTTTTATAAGATATAGGATTACACGAACACTTTGTGTTATATTGTATCAGCTATATCACTGTAAAAAGTCATCTAAACCTCTGAGACCGTCGTGGTGCAGCGGCACAAGGGTGTGACTGTAACGCGGCAGTTGTGGGTTCAATCCCCACTCAAGGAAGTAAAATATTTATTTACGTTTATATTTCTATTTCTTTGCTCTGGTGTCGATGCAAAGCGCGGCGTTGAGTTCTGCCACTCGAAACAATGCCTCCAGAGTACGGCAGAAAGCCTTATACAATTACAATAGCTCTATTACAATTTATTTCATGTATTCTCTATACAATGTGACATTAGCGAAGAGGTTAGCGATACTGGCATGTTTAAGCGTCGTTAGCATAACCATAAAAATAGAAACAAAAGGTTGGATGAAATAAACTAATAAATTGGTCATTTTATTTATTTATTTTATTTGTACTTACTAACTAACTTAAACTTTACTGTAAATTTACTGTGAATAATAGTGTTAAATAAATATATTTTTTTATTATTTAAATTTACTGTAAATTAAAATTGTGTAATTTAAGAACATTTTTAACATAATTACAAACCTTTTTGATTTTTAGATGTTATATGTATATATATTGTTGGTTTTATATAATTTTTAAATGGTAATAAATAAGAAAAAAAAAGTAATAAGTGGCAACAATAGTAAACAAAAACATAATTAATTAGAAATACACCGACATAGGCCACTGAGCTAAATAAACTATATAATGATCATTTGTAAATAATGTTTTTGTAAACACATGAGAAGAAAAATAAACATACAATAATTATGTTCACTTTTCTTTGTCTGTTAGTAATACGAAATCTATATGTCCATTGCAGATCCGTCTATTTCCAAGTGTAGCGTTGTAGAAAACTCGTCCTTCGTCAAACGGAAAGTTTTCAGGTATATATTTTGTTAGAAATTTTACCTTTTCAAAGCGGTAGTAACCCTGAAACACAAAATATAGTAGAAGTTAATTTTACATATTTATCTTTTAGTTATATTATCGTTTAAGCTATCCGCAACCCCTTGATTTTTTTTGTCGTTCTTCTAAGCAGAAAATAGGCTGGCTACACTGGATTTTAAAGACGTACGGACCGTAATAGAGATTTACATAAAAACTCAAAGAACGATTGTGATTCACATAAAACCTCACAAAACGATTTAAGTTTTTATGTGAATCACAATTTCTCCCTTTGCTCCGATTATACATATTTTGTTAAAATACCTTGCCACACCCTTCTTCTGCTTATAAATTATTTTTCTATTAAAATTGTTCCCATACCCCTCTTTACCCGTTACAATTAGGCCAGCTTACCACTTTTAACATAAATTTCTTAGTATGGTAGACAGTTTTTGTTGACAATCCAAAATCACAGGAAATTTGGGTTTTACCAGTGTTGGTAGAATGTTATTGTAATTAAGATGCTTGTGAATTTCGACCTTCACTTGAATAAATGTTCATATTATGAGTATTTTTATTTCCACGCTCCGAGATAACATTTTTTTTGTAAAATTTTATAGCTCAAGACATTATGCGGCAATAGGTTCGTATGGCAAGGGTTAAAATAGTTACATAAAAAAAAGATACTCGCAGCAGATTATACTAAATAAATATTTATGATCTTACTGGTTTTAATGGACATTCAAACAATGGATACCGGCGTTCCGCAGCTGGCACATTATAGTAACCTGATAATGCACTCGTGCCAAATAAGTTCTCTGTCTGCATTAAATCACAAGTGCTATAGTGGAGTTCGACAAAACTGCGCTTGTAAACATTTGTTAGAAGTTGGTAGAAGTAAAAACTATGCTGAAACAATCATTTGAAAATAAAAAACGATAATAATATTGTAGGCGTTAATATTTTTCCTTTAAAATACACAATCAAAGTGCTCTAAAGGTTTATATGCTGAGTACGCATTTTCCAACATTAAGCGAAGCTCCTATGGGCACGTAAGAAGCGAAATTTTCTATTTTTAGTTTTTAAAACAAAGTTGTGGGTTTTGAATATTGTTTTTAATAAAGTATAATACACTAAGGCGGCTGACACTGCGTATGTATGCCAATGATCTTGTAAAAACTATAAATCTCACCGTCAATTCGTTAGTGGCTGATTTCTTTAAAATAAAAGATAAATTCATGTAATGTAAGGGATCAGAGCGACTCATACGTCGTGCTTTGAATCTTATATTGGCCAAATATTCTGGATCACTAAACGTAACTTGGGGGCGTTCTACGCTGAGGTAATATATCTGCGAATAAAACAATTTAAAAATTATTAAAATAACATCATATTTTAAATAATAAATGGCCAAACTTTAACTAACAATGCTGTATATTTTAACTGTAATAGAACGCTTTTTGTGAGGTTAAAGTTTTAAATTTTAGCAACATCTGCTTTTATACAATTTCCAGTAATATTAAAAGAATAACTTGCTTTTCTCAATAAACGGGATATCCAACATTTAAGTAAACATTGAGCTTTATAATATTAGTAAAGATTTAGTTTTATAAAAATCCAACTAACCCTTTTGTTACCAAAACTTATATTTATGGTGTATAAAAATACAGCAGCGAGCACATAAGCTGATACAAATGTAAATCGGTGTAACATGTTAGTATTATCTCACGTAACACTGGAACAACTAAATACTGATGATTTTATGAATTGTTCAGCATTCATTGTTATACCTATTTTGTTATTGCGATTTACAGATTCTATGAGATTACAGTGTTAAATTAGTTAGATCTAGAATTAGTTCAAATTGAATCATCCTGTTTGATATTGTGGACAAAAACAAAATAATTGAAATAATAAAATGAATTCCGCTTGCTATAATAACTAATATGTATCATAATATCGTTAGAAATTGCAGGAGATATTTAAATTTGTAATTTAAATTATGTGTATTTTCACAATTATAATAGTTACTCATATATTAAGTAGAAGCCAACAAAAATCCGGATAAGCGTGAGCCGGTCTCGTTCACCAAGGATTCCGTACAAAAATTGTTCACAAAAAATTTAAAAAAAATCTATTGGAATATGCACACCAAGACCTTTCATACGATAGCTTCCTCGAACTAGCGTCTTTAGTACCAATATTGTCCCTTTTATAGGCTATAATTATTATACAGGGTGAAATTGTCAGCACTACTTTCAATGAAACCACAGTTTTACCTACTCTATAAAATCCTAATATAATTCAGAAAAGAAATAATTCCCAAAAATGAAAACGTTATTTTTTCAAACAATATAAGTAATAAAATTATCGTTTTAAAATAAAACGCCATTTATATAGTATAACATAAGCACGCACACACTTACCTGTCAAAGCGGCAGCGTCGCACACGTATGTGTGAGTCACACGAAATACAGGTATGGATAAAAGTCGTGAAATGAAAAAAAATCCTACGTCCAAACTGTTGAGCTACCTTGATTAATTTCTTTAGTTTTGGGTGTGGAATATTTTACCCTATATGCAGTGTCAGTAAAAGGAGCGCTACCTCTTCCACCCTGTAGATGGACAGACGTACAACAAAGTGATCTACCACAATCGAATCAGCGGTTTGGGCAGACAAAAAGACAGACAAACATACAGACAGGGCTACTTTTGAAATTATAATATTAGTGTGGTATATGTCTTATATTATTTTGTCATGAGGCATGGCACAGGGGAACTGTAAAATTTACACTTTCCGGCGATAAGGTAAGCACTTACTACTACAAAAATACTTCTAAAGATTAAGGAAATTTGAACTTTGCCGACAATACCTGCGACTCGATTTCGTTATGAGGCGGTGTCCCTGCGGATAGGTTTATGTCTGCGTGCGTTGTTCTTGACAAATGGTGTTTTATTTTACAATGATAATTTTATTTTTATTTTTTGTTTAAAAATCTCTATTTGTCATTTTTGGCAAAATCTTTTTTTTAAAATTGTATTAGGTAGTTGTTTTCATTTAAAGTGGTGATGACAAAAAACTCTGTATATACACAAATATTAGTTTTTTATTCATTTTTTTTACAATAACTATTTTTCTAGTTTTTTGATTTGTATTTTTATTTTAAAATATATAAGTTTTAAAATAGGTATTTAAGCTTAATTGTGTAACATTTTTTTTATAACAGAAATTTAATTAGATATAAGTCAATTTTGATACAAACTACAAAAAAAGGCTGAAGATCTTTTTAACATGCATTTTCCTATTGATTTATTCTCATTTTTTGCCTAGCGCTACTGGCATTGTTTTGGGACATCAAAAAAAAACCAGAGGGCTGGATTAAATAAACTAAAAAAATAATCATTTAATTAAATGGCAACAACGATAAACAAACACACAATAAACTAGAAATACGATATAGGTCAGTGAGGTAAGTGAATAGTTCATTTCATGATGAGTGGAAAATAAGGACTATTCACTTTTCTTTGTCTGTTAGTAATACGAAATCTATATGTCCATTGCACATCCGTCTATTTTCCATTGTAACGTTGTAGAAAATTCGTGCTTCGTCAAAAGGAAAGTTTTCTGGTATATATTTTGTTAGAAATTTTACCCTTTCAAAGCGGTAGTAACCCTGAAACAAAAAATATAGTAGATAAAGTCTGATACTGAAAATAATTTGTTCTTAGTTAGTTTGGTTTGGGTTTTTTAAGTCTTACCTTCGTTTAAGCTATTCTGGACCTCTTGATATTTCTGTCGCTGTTCTTAGCAGAAAATAGGCTATACTGGCATTTAAAGACGTACGACGTACGGACTATGTCGTAATAGTGCAGCCTAACTAAAGTACCTCTTTAATATAAAATGCATATACATTTTTATATACTTAAACATATTGAGTACATCCCATCCAATTTATGCTCCCAAGGTTGCCTGGAAGAGATTTATTACTTAACAATTAGGCTGCCTATTGTGATATTTTATGTAAATTATTAACAGTACTTTTTTTTTTCTTTTAGCATAAGTTGCTTAATATGATTGATTTACAGTTTATGTTAACAATTAAGAATTATAGGAACTTTAAGCTATTCTAGTTTCTTTACACCTTAATTGTAATAGGAATGTTGTGAATCTCGACCTCCACTTGTATATGTGTACATATAATTTTTTGTTTCCACGCTTCAATTTAATACAATTTTTTGACAATTTAATTATTTCACGAAAAGTGACAAGACTGGCAAATGTTAAAAAGGTCACTCAACTTTAAAATATACTGGAAGCAGAAAATACTAAATAGATATTCAAGATCTTACTGGTTTTCCTGGACATTCAAGCAATGGATACTGGCGCTCTGCAGCTGGCACATTATAGTAACCTGATAGTGCACTGGTGCCAAATAAGTTTTCTGTATGTATTAAATCACAAGTGGTATAGTGGAGTTCGATAAAACTACGCTTGTAAACGTTTGTGAGAAGTTGGTAACAATAAAAACTATGCTGAAATAATAAGATAAAAATAAAAAAATAAAGAATGATAATAATACAGTAAGAAAAGCTGTTAATGTTGAAATGGGTCATGATTGTGTGGCGATACTCTTTATTAATTAATTATTTAATTTAATATCTCTATATGTTTAATTAAATTTTATTACGAATTTCTTTACACAAAACAATCAAAATCCTCTAAGGATTTATTGTACTGAGTTTGTGAGACCAAACACTAAGCAAAGTTCCTTTGGGAACAAAGAAAGCGGATTTTTCTATTGTAAGTTTTTAAATCCGTGCAAAGTTGTGGGTAATGACTACTGTATTTGATAAAGTATAAGACACTAAGGCGGCTGACATCACATAATAATCATAAATCTCACCGTCATTTCGTTGGTGATTTTTTTTTTAAATAAAGGATAAGTTCATATAATGTAAGGCATCAGAGCGACTCATACGTCGAGCTTTGAATCTTATATTGGCCAAATATTCTGGATCACTAAACGTAACTTGAGGGCGTTCTACGCTGAAGTAATACACCTGCAAAAAAAAAAAAACTTGTATGTGTATTTTTTATCGTATTAGTAAAATTTTTGCAAAATTTTCTATAATAGCTCGCTTTTTAGCAGGTTAAAGTTCTAAATCCCAACTCAAAAAAAAAGACTTACAGTCCTCAATAAATGGGCTATTCAACACAAAAAGATTAATACAATTGAAGTAATTCTCAAGATAAGTGCGTTTAACTAAGCATTGAGCTAAAGCTCTAATATTATAAATAATATTAGTAAAAATTTAGTTCTATAAAAGCTCCAACTAACCCTTTTGTTACAAAAACTTATCTTTATGGTACACAAATACAGCAGCGAGCACATAAGCATATATAAATCTAAATCGATGCAACATGTTAGTATTATTTCACGCAACACTAAAATTACTAAATACTTATTATACTGTTCAGCACTCATTTTTATACCTATTTTATTAATGTTAGTTACAGATTTTGTAAGATTACAGTGTGCAATTAGTTATATTTACAATTAGTTCAAATTAATTTAGATTATGGTCATTTATCTTTTTCTCTACGTGTTCCCATCGTGTTCCCAATGTCTGCAATGTCAGTTGTAATGTAAAATATTATTGTTATAAAAATAATAATTAAACTAACAAATCACCTGGAGTAAATTAGTATTTCATCTTGTTTTCTGTATTTATTGCAGGCGAGGCTATTTTTTTACTTATGTATTTACTAAATAGAAATAAAATTATAAATAAACTGTATTTATTGCAGAAACCCAACTTGAGTTTTTATTTCATAGAGTGGAATAATTAATATCCATACCTATATTATAAATTCGAAAGTAACTCTGTCTGTCTGTCTGTCTGTGTGTCTGTCTTGTACGCAATCAGGTCCAAACCGCTAATTTAATTACGATAAAATACTCATATAGAGAAAGTTGAGGGTCTCGGGGTGAACATAGGATACTTTTTTTTCTTATATTTGTAATATTTTCGATATATACTACTTATTAATTTATCTCAGTTCGGTTTTTAAACGGTTTTATTTAGCTCACCCCGTTTGTTTGTTTGGGTCAAATTTAGTTTAGTTTAGTTTAGTTTATACTTTATTGCACACAAATAAAATACAAATAATAGAACAGAAAAGACATAATAANTTACATCACTTGACTATTATATATTAATATTTAATAAAATATCAATATGATTACAAGAGTACAAAAATCGCGTGTTCGCACTTTAACGCCTACCCTCCAAAATCAAAATTTAGTGATTGAAATTTAACCCTCTTCCCGTTAACCGATTGATCTGAAATTTGGTATACACTTTTGATTCTGTGACAATACAATTATCCATATTCAATATTATTTTGAATCCAAGATGGCCACAAGATGGCGGACAACTTAGTTTTTTTCAATCCCATCAATATGGGTATCAAATGAAAGGGCTTGTCAAGTAGAATTCAGTGCACTATACAAAATGTAAATCAAAGATTTCCACTGCTACAAAATGGCGGATAATGTAGTTTTCAATCCCATCAATATGGGTATCAAAATAAAAGGCTTGGTAAGTATAATACAGTATACTATACAAAATTACAATATGAATCTCCCACCCAAATCAAGATCTGGTATCCTCTCGAGGACTGTGTGGCGTTAGGGTGGCTAAAAATGATACGTCGCTAGGAGTACACCACCCAAGTTTAGGTAAAAGGTAAAAGCGCGCCAAGAACTGTATGGCATTAGGGTGAATAAAAATGATATGTCGTTAGCGTTTTCCCTCAAGATTCAGGCACATCTTGTTGTACATAGCCTTGTCCCTCTATTGGAATTCTGGGGGGGTCGACCATAACATTATCCATTAACCTTGCAAAAATGAGACACTCAACCAATTGAATAGAATGAGAAATAAAAACTAAAAAAAATAAAAATAAAAAAGTAAAAAAAAAATAAGTTAAACGGTTTTATATTGCAGATAAATGAACTAAAGGCTAAAAAATAATTTCATGGATACAGTCAACTAAAATAATATCTTGGGGTACACAATGGCAAAGTTACGACTAGGTCACTGTTACTTAAGTAAAACTGTATTAAAAATATGTAAGTATATTTATTTTTCGATAGGGTCATCATCATATATTCATCATATTAATTTTAGGTAATGATATACCGAGTGGAAAAGGCAGCGCTCTTTTTACTGAAACTGCATAAAGGATTAAATATTTCAAACCCAAAAGTAAAGAAATTAATAAAGGTACCTCAACAGTTTGGACGTACGATTTTTTTTTTCATTTCACGATTTTTATTCATACCTGTATTTCGTGTGACGCACACATACGTGCGCGACGTTGCCGGTTTGTACAGGTAAGTGTGTGCGTGTTTATGTTATGCTTTATAAATGGTGTTTTATTTAAAAACGGTAATTTTATTATTTATGATGTTTGAAAAAATAACTTTTAAATTTTTGAGATTTTTTTTATTCTGGATTATATTAGAATTTTAAAGTAGTATTTAGAGTAGTTAAAGCTGTGATTTAATTTAAAGTGGTGCTGACAATTCCAGCCTGTATATTTGGGTTGGTTGGCTCTACAAGTATATTTGAGTTTTGAACTCCCAATTCAACCATTTAATTCGTTGTTTAAATTTCAATTTCATAATTTTAAAATAAACTTTAAGAATATTTGTGTAAATAAAATTCTGACGAATTGACAACCCTGTCATTCCCTCTTTCGAAGGTAAAAAGTAAAAATATATAATTTCACAAATGATCATAATTTCTCATCCGGTTTGACATAATGGACGACAATTTTTTAATTGAAATAATAAAATTAATTCCGCTTGTTATATGTATCATATAATTATTCGAAATGGCAGGAAATGTATTACTTAATAATATATCATATATGTTTAAAATTGTATCACAATCGAATCAGCAATTAGGCCGTGATTAGATCACAGACAGAAAGACTACTTTTAAGCTTTTATAAAATTAATATGAAATATATCTAACATTACTTTGTTATCTTATGTATTTCTTATTATGTATGTCTTATCTCTGTATTTCTTAATATTTAATAACTATTAAATAAAATAACGGTAACGCGCAGAAGGGCTGCCAGCCCGTGTTTGCGGTAAAGGCGGCGGCGGATGCACTTGCCTTATGAATGCTCGAATTTCAGTCTCACTTTAAGTAATATAACTGTGATGCGTGTGGTGAGAAGAGCCACTTAAAAATAGTATGCTAAAATATTTCTGTTACGAGAGGCTATAAAAATCAGTTTTTTATAAATGAGTCCGATGTGGAGGATGAGATGATTGTAACTTTTGTAATTTAGTCATTAATAATGACGGTGACGGGCGCTTCTATGTTAATTTGATTGTGACACACAGACAAACAAACAGACAGAGTGATCTTATAGAAGTTCCGTATATAAAAAAACTTTCATTAATATAATTTGCATAGGCTATGCTGGTAACGTCGAAGCTGTAGTGATGCTGATAATGAAGTAGTAGTGATAAAAAATAAATGTGTTAATGCTTTGAGATATTTCTCTTAGCAGCAAAATGTCGTTGACTTATGCAGTGCCTATATAATTATGTAGGTACTCGTACATTAGGATTTTGTGAATTAATTTTGTTTAAGATTTCTTTTATATGCTGCTGGTGTCAAATACCGACGGTGAATACAAATGATAGCGAGCGTGCTATGGCAACATTGTTTTTAAAAACATCATGGCATGACATGGCTGCCAATCAAAATAGGCAGCCATGTTTTTAAGCAAAAGTTATATGATACAGTAGATATTTCTTTTGAGATAATTTGCTGTAGTGGGTTGGAGCAGTGAAGGAGAGTGTTTGTGCACTTTAAAGGGGCCCATGACGCCTACACCTGTGAGCGCAAATCCCAGGCACTGCTCCAAGATCAACAGTATTAGTATATTTTATAATTATTAAAGTTTTATTCAATAAAATATATTAAACGAATCATTTAATACAGAAAACAACAAAATAAAGTACAATGAGAAAGAGATGAGAAAGAATAAAAGTACAATAATTATTTTCACTTCTCTTTGTCTGTTAGTAATACGAAATCTATATGCCCATTGCAGATTCGTCTATTTCTAATTGTAACGTTGTAGAAAATTCGTCCTTCGTCAAACGGAAAGTTGTCAGGTATATATTTTGTCAGAATTTTCATCTTTTCAAAGCGGTAGTAGCCCTAAAACACAAGATACAGTAGATAATAACTGGTTACTGAAAGTAATTATTGAAAATTTAAATAGTTTTTTTTAGTTATATTTTCTTTTAGGCTATCCAAAATGCTTAGTAAGACAAGCGCTGTCCTTGGTAAAAAAGAATGAGAAAAAGAATCTAATTGTGAACAGCATTTTACTTCTATTTTTATAAGTATATGGCATACATCATTTAGTATGGTAGTCAGTTATCGTTGACAGTTGAATATCACAGGAAATTGATGTATACTAGTTTCATTAGGCTTTAATTGTAATTGCGATGTTTGTAAATCTCGACCTTCACGTAGATGAAGCCATGGCAGAGGTCACTTAAATTTAAAATATGGCAACACTGGGAATAAATATTTAAGATCTTACTGGTTTTATTGGACATTCAAGCAACGGATACCGGCGTTCTGCAGCTGGCACATTATAGAAACCTGATAATGTACTGGTCCCGAATAAGTTCTCTGTCTGCATTAAATCGCAAGTGTTATAGTGAAGTTCGACAAAACTACGTTTATAAACATTTGTGAGAAGTTGGTAAAAATAAAAACTATGCTGAAACAATAATATAAAAATAAAATATTAAAGAATGATAAAAATACAGTAATCCTTAACACTTAATTTGCATTGCTGCAAAAAAGATATGTAAATATTTTATTGACCTACGAGAAGAAAAGCTGTTACTGTTAAACTTATGTTAATTAAACTTACAATGATTGTGTGGCGATACTATCTAAATATTTAAAATTGTATAATGTTATAACAAATTTGTTTAGAACACACAATCAAAATGCTTTAAATGTCTATAATTTATACGCTGAATTACAGACAACGCACCAATAAGTATCAAGCGAAGCCTCTATGGGTCAGAAAACACTAAGGCAGCTGACACTGCATATATACGAAAATAATTTCGTGAAAATCATAAATCTTACCGTCATTTCGTTAGTGGCTGGTTTCTTTAAAATAAAAGATAAATTCATATAATGTAAAACATCGGAGCGACTCATACGTAGTGCTTTGAATCTTATATTGGCCAAATATTCTGGATCACTATACGTAACTTGTGGGCGTTCTACGCTGAGGTAATATACCTGCGAAAATATAATTTAAATAATTAAAATTATATCATAACTTAAATTTTAACTAGCATTTCTGTGTACTTATTTATGGTTTCAGTAAACTGTAAAATTTACTGATGTCAGTGAACGATGAACTCACTCTTTGGTAGATTATAATCCAAGCAACTTCTAATTTTATACAATTTCCAGTAATACTAAAAGAAAGACTTGTTGTTGACACAAAAATAATTTTACAATTAAAGTAGTTCCCGAGATAAAGGCGCTCAAATAAACATTGAGCCTTATAATATTAGTAAAGATTTTATATTTCAACAAAAAGTTCCAACTAACCCTTTTGTTACAATAACTGATGTTTATAATGTATACAATTATAACAGCGAGCACATAAGCTGACACAAATGTAAATCGGTGTAACATGTTAGTATTATCTCACGTAACACTGAGATATTTATACCTATTTTATTATTGTGAGTTTAAGAATCTATGAGATAAAAATGTGAAATTAGATAGATTTACAATAAGTTCATATTAAATTATGTAGATTATGGTAATTTATCGTTTTATCTACAAATATAACAAAATTATAACTTATACTTAGTGGTAATTAAAGTGCGACGACGACAATGTAAAACTAATTGTAATTCTCTCTATCGTAGTTTAATATCATTTTGTATGTTAAAATTTTTGTATATAATTTGGCGGGTGGTTCAATAACCATGCATTATTTCTAAATAAATTCATAATAAAGGAGATATAATAAATTTCCTTAAAGTAGGATTTTATTAAATAATTTTAATAAGAGCTTTGGACGTTGTTTAGATTTATTATAATAAATAGGTAATTGCATTAAAAAGAACTCGAAATATCGTTTTTTCTCGAAACATAAAACATAAGGTTTGTATGGATGAAAAGAAAAAGATCGGCAACGCTTAGTAGTATGTTTTGTAGTACTATGTGTATGTGTGCGTCACACGAAATACAGGTATGGAGAAAATTCGTGAAATGAAAAAAGTTTCTTTAGTTCTGGGTTTGAAATATTTTACCCTATATGCTGTGTTCGTAAAAGGAGCGCTGCCTCTTCCACCCTGATATGGAAAATATATAAAAAAATCTATTATTGGGGATTATATCATTGTAATAGAGGCAAACACGAAGGTTTTATATTATATTTTATTTTATATTCTTCTTTTAACACTAGAAGCGCCGCCGTCCCATTCTTGTCCCAAACGCAAGTTTGATTGTATGTAACTTTTTTATTCGTTAATTTATGTAGATGAAACTTTTTGACTATTACCAATTTTACACCTTTATTTAATTAGAAATATAAATAATTTTATAGCAGTCATACTTTTTGAAAAAAAAAGAGAGTTACTTAGAACTGCCGCTGGGTCATTTTTGTCTCGCCATTATTATTTTATTATTGGAGGGTATAATTTGACATATTTTCATGCCTCGGGGACGAGGTGAAGGTGAAAGAACGATACGGGGGCGGAAAAAAAATTAATAGTAGGTTTAGCACTCAATGCCTAAGTTTTTAGGGTTCTAAAGCTTTTAAGGGAAAAGACCCTCATAAAATCATTTTTTTGTCCATCCGTCTGTCTGTGCCTTTATCTCAGGAATGCTTGAAGAAATCGAGTTGATATTCATATGAGTATATGAATATCAACTATATGACGATCTACAGTCCCTTGATTTCCTGAAAAAGCGCCCTTAAAAAAAGATATGACCATTTATATAGTAAAAAACGTGTATTTCGACACTATAAAGGGAATCAAAATGAATAAGGTACTTTCAATTAACTTAGAATTAGGAAATTTAGCAGCTAGCATCTACATGTAGTACTAGTATAGGAAAAAATCTTAAAACTATACATTTATATATAAATCTTAAAAAATAATAGCCTGAAAAGTGGGGTAAAATTGGTGTCAATACTAAATTTTGCCGCTAGTTCAAGTGAGGTATCGGATGAAAGGATGACTTAGATAGGTTTGAACTTCAGAAAAACACTCGATACCAAATGTGGGCAATTGTAGGGTAGGTAGAGGGAACCTGGGAACCTAGTTCTATGGCATTTTCCGCCGAATTCTGGAGGCATTATCACGAAATGTTATAATCATCAAATCATCTGTGATGTATCACTGATGAAGAATATATTAATGCATTACTTGGCCTAATAATAATATTCACTAATTTCAATAATACCAACAATCAACATAATAAGTAGAATGGGACAAATTTGTCACGACGGCGGTTCAAAGGGGGTCTTAATCTTCGGCATTTCTAGTGTTAAGACTGTCTGTCTGTCGGTTTGTCGGTTTCCGTATGCTTCTTTTTACAAGTTATATTGCTAGAAATTGCAGGAAATATGTCACTATTTTTATAATATATCATTGCTTAGTGCTTGTTATTTAAATTATGTATACTTTAACCATTCTACTTTTCTATTTCACACTAGTAGAGACCAACTCGCGGCATATCAGGCATATGAGGTGGTGATTGTTCATTGTATTTTTCTCTCTAGCTCTCCTCAAAAAAATTAGAAAATGTGGATACGTTCATCTGACTCTTATGCCGCGAACTAAGATATGAGAAAGTTGCTTATTTTCATCTCAACATCTTATATGAAATTTTATCACAATCTAATCAGCAATTTGGTCGTGATTAGGCCACAGACAGATATACAGAGAGAAAACAGATATACAGAGTTTGTTTTGAGTTTATAATATTAGTATAAATTATTTTGTATTGTCAGAAATCGGAAGCTGTTAAAGTTTTTTTTTTAAAAAAAAACACGGTAAAATACCGTCTATATGTTTCCAACGTACTCGGATAGAGGTTCCACGTTATTACAATAAGTGACATGTATCACAATACTACACACAACTGTCGCCGTTGGACAAAATTCCACTGCTTCTTAAGTCTTTTTCACTTAAATCTACCCACTTTTATACAAGTACGCTAACAGTATATTATTTTCTTATATTAATTATCTTATCGTTATAACAGTTCCAAATGTTTACGACTTGTAGTATTTATTACATATTAAATGATTCAAATTCAAATTTATTTAAATTCAATTCAATGAATAACAAAATATTTTTTTAAGTATATAAATATGTGTAAATTTATGTCAATATGCAAGTTAAATTCATAAAAATATGTTAATAAATTTAAATAGGTATAGCTTCTTTAGATAGGCAGAGGGAACCTTTCTAAATGTACAGAAAAATTCTAAATGTACAGACAAAATATTTTTTGTCTGTACATTTTTATTATAGAGATATAGATCAATGCTGGATCTCTTTTCAACGTGCATTCTCCTATTGTGTAATATTGTTTATTTTTTACCGTATGTTCTCCTTTGTCATAATTGAGGTATCGTTAGATTCGTCTTAACAGCCCAAGTGTTCATGATTATTTTTCTTAACGTCATCCATTTAATGACGTTAAGTGAGGGTGAGGTAACATTTAATGAGGTTAACGTTAAGAAAAACCATAATCATAATCATGAGCCTGTGGGACGATATTGAACTTAGTTAAAAAAAATTTTTTTTTAGATTACCACAATATTGGTATTAAATTCAGGACCTTTTTCAAACAAGGATTTCAAAAAGATATATTATGATTATCATTACCGTAATACTAATAAAAATAATACAATGAGAAAGTTGAAAAATATAGACTGCTCTAGAGTTCCAATGCGACACGACCGTGAAAAAGGGACCGAATATTTATATGCCATAATAATTCTAATGAATCCTATCAAAAAAGTGGAAAATAAAGAAATATTTGAAAAAACCAAAACCCCAACTGCATAAAACTAAAAAGAAAAAAAAGCTCAATAGTTTATTAATATATTTAATAGTTTATTAATATATTAATATTAATATCCTAATTAATCCGAAACTTCTGAGAACCATAAGCCCTAAATATAAGTAACAATTTTGTTGTTAATGATAGACAGTTTTCGTTGACGATTTTTATCATTCGAGTTTAATTGTAATCAGAATTTTAGTAAATCTCGTCCTCCACTTGGGGAAATAATCATATTAATCATTTTTGTGAAATTATGTCGCTTGTTGTACTTAGGATCCGATTGGAAAGTGGAGAGACTTACATGGTAAGGTTTATAAAGGACATTTAAATATAAGAAAAGCTGTCAGCAGCTTGTATAAAATAATGATTTAAGATCTTACTGGCTTTACTGGACATTGAAACATCGGATACGGCCGTCCTGCAGCTGGTACCTTATAGTAACCTGTTAAAGTACTGATACCAAACATGTTTTCTGTCTGCATTAATTCACAAGTGGTAAAGTGGAATTCCACAAAACTTCGCTTGTAAACATTTGTTTGAAGTTGGTAAAAATAATAACTATGCTGGAATAGTATGGCAAAAATTAAAATATAAAAGAATATTTGGATTATTTATAAATAAATTAATAATAATATAGTAACCCTTAACGCTAAATTTGTATTTCTGCAGGAAGTAAAGTAAGTAAGGAGGTAAGCATATTATTGAGCTACCTAAATGAAATCTGAAAATATATGATATTCCTTATATATTGAAAGTAGGGATGATTTTATAAAGATCTTCAAAGCACACACAATACAAAAAATAATAATAAAAGTTTGTATACTGAGTTACTGATAACGCACAGACACTAAGGGAAATTCTAATGGGAACGGAAAACAACGGCAAGTTGTATCCACAATAAGCTATATTTACTAAGGCAGCTGACACTGTTATTTCGTTATTTCGTTAGTGGCTGTTTTCTTTAAAATAAAAGATAAATACATATAATGTACGGGATCAGAGCGACTCATACGTCTTGCTGTGAAATTGATACTGGCCAAGTACTCTGGATCGAGATGCGTAAGACGTTCTAAGCTGAGGTAATATACCTGTGAAAACACATATTCTAAACTAATTTATATCACTTCAATAATAAATGGCCAAAACTCCATTAGCAATGCTGTTTATTTTTTTATGGGTTCGGCAAATTAGCGTATTTAACCAAATATTGCGCCCTATAAATTATAATATTTGTATAGATTTGTGGCCAGTCGTGGCGCGGGGGCACAAAGTGTGACTGTAAAGCCGACTGGTTGTGGGTTCGATCCCCACTCGAGGAGATGAAGTCTTCATTTAAATTTATATTTCCATTGTTTCGCTCTGGTGTCGACGCAAAGCGCAGCGTTGAGTTCCGTTACTCAACACGCAATGCCTCCAGAATTCGTCGATAAGTGGGGAACGGAGTGTATTAACACTACGCTCCCCGCTTCCCGCTGCCTACCCTCGTGTGTGCGGGATACAGCTTGAAGCTGATTTTTTTTATAGATTTAATTTATATAAGTTTTAACTAACCCTTTTCTTGCAATAACAGTCGCTTATGACGAATATAAATACAGCAGCGAGCACATAAGCAGACACAAATCTGAATCCATGCGACATGTTAGTATTATTTGAAATAAAGCTACAACTACTAAATACTAATTATATTGCTCGACATCCATTTTTATACCTATTCTATTGTTGTGAATTACAGATTTCGTTACATTACTGTGTTAAATTAGTTAGATTTAAAATAAGTTCGAATTAATATAGATTACAGTCATCTTCTTTTTGTCAATACATATAATAAAATTGTAAATAATAATAGATGATTGTAACTCATACAATACATGGAAGATATGTTAAAAAAATCATTATTAGAGACATTTACTGTTGTAATTGAACCAAAAACAATGATTTGAAATTTTTTATCTTAAGACTGTCTGTCAATTTGTCTGTGCGTTGTTGTGCGCGCTAATTTCAAAAACGGCTTGACCTATTTAAATACCATCCATCCACCAGCCTTTCAACGTCAACTTCTGGACATAGACGTCCCCTAATTCTTGCCACTGCGCAATTTGAATCCAACGGATTCCCGCTGTCTTTTTAAGTATTTAAATACAGTTTAATTTTTTTTATTGTAGATAGGCAAGCATTTGTCCGCTATCTCACCTGGTGGTAAGTGACGGTGCGAACGAAGGTGGAGCATGCTTGCCTAGGTAGTGCCTATTCACTCGTTCTTTAAAGAGTGCCAGGTTATATATGTCTTGGAACAGTTTAGCAGGCAGGGAGCTCCGCTCCTTTGCTGTTTGCATTAAGAAAGTGGAGGCGAAGCGCTGCGTACGAAAAGGAGGAATATCGATGACATAAGGATTAATCCCAGCCTAAGTCTAGTGCCCCGCAGATAGAAAGGAGAAGAGGGTACTATTTTCATGGTCATGCAGCGCTACTGCACACTCTCCAAAATGTATTCTATAGAATACCGACATGCGACATTATTGTGCTTTGGTAATTTTCCCATAATATTTAGTATTTGTTTTATTTTAATCGATTCACAAGCTTTAGTTTTCAATGTAGGTACCTATAGACCTATAGATCTTTTTTGCCATTCTTTCATCACTCACTTGTTCGACGTGCCCAAACCAGCTTAGCACGTTGTTCTTCATTCTCACCGTGACATTCTCGCTAGTACCTGCTATTCTGTGTATATTTTCATTGCAGATTCGATCAGCTAAGGTGATTCAGCATATCCTACGAAGAGATCGCATCTCCACGAAATTCATCTTTCTTTCATTCTTCTTCTGTAATGCCCATATTTCGCCATCTTCAATGCAGTCTTCAATTATTCTCATCAATGCAGCCAAGGCTCCGTTAACCCTGTTACCGGAAGCAATACGCCTTTCCACATCCATTTCGTAATTTCCATCAGTACTGAACATACTTCCCAAGTATACCACCTCATTCAATTGTTCTCATATCTTACCATTCACTCTGACATTGCATTCCGTCCTCTCTTCATTTCTTTCGAAAACCAGAACCTTTGTCTTACTCGCATTCAGGCTTAGACCATTATTTTCACACCCTTCTTTCAGCCCTTTATACAGAACCCTTTTATATTATCTATTGTTTTTTGAATTATGTTTATTTTTACAATTTCAATAATTATTAATTATTCCTATATCTAACAAAACGGAACGGAACGTACGGGGCAAGAGGACGGTCGTCGGCCCGTAAACATAAAATTATTTTGGGGTCTATACGTTATACGGGATGGAAGCGTCAGCGCTTCTTTTACGGAAACAGTATATAGGATAAAATATTTCAAATCCATACCTAAATAAACATTGATTGTCGAAGTTTTAGTTGTTTTTTTACAATATTAAAATACGTCAGTCAAACATTACGCAAAAGCCATAGGATTAAGGCAAGGAATGAAAAATGTCAAAAGCTGAAATAATATCTACTTCTATCACGCTTGCCTGTTATATATTAACGCCCTCACAAGTCACAAGCGTCTAAATGGCGATGAGGCCATACATTGACAACCGTGTAAATGACGTTAGAAAAAAAAGGAAGGTGTTATTTCAACGGAAAGAATAATATAATGTATTTTTAAATTAAAGATATTATTTACATTTTATGTCATTCTCAATTGGAACGAGATGACTTGACACTAGGTCGGTAGGAGATACAGCGAGTCTTCTAAAAAGTTAAGAAAATATGTAATAAAATATTGTTTTTTAAAAGAATAATCTACTTATATATATTTTATAATCTACATAAAGATTTTTTATTTTATACTTAGACATAAATCAACTTTGATACAAAATACAAAGAAAGGCTGAAGTTCTTTTTTATCATGCATTCTCCTATTATATAACCTTCTCTCTCTCAAAGCATACAACCTCCTTCGTGTGTTTCTCAATCTCTATACAATATAATATTGACGGAATGAACAGTGCTCTACTAGCACGATCGGATCGCCAGAGGAAAAATAAAAGTACAATTTTTACAATAATTTTCACTTTTATTGTTCTGTTAGTAATTGGAAATCTGCGTGTGCATTGCAGATTCGTTTGTTTCCGAGAGTAACGTTATAATGACATCTTCCATCGTCAAAAGGAAAGTTTTCAGGAACATTGCTTATTAAAATCTTTACCATTTCAAAACGGTAGTAACCCTAAAACACACAGAATAATTTATTAAAAAATAATAATTTTCAATTAACTCCTTTGTATTATACAAAATAATTCAGTGATAACAATAATACACTTCAATTCATAAAAGTAAGGATTTTTTGATTTTTCAAATAATAACTGGGAAGGAAGGGATTCAAATATTGACGTGTAAAGGGTTATGAAGGTAACTAAAAACTAAAAGAAGCTGACAGCAGCAAGTACCAAAGAAATATTTAAGATCTTACCGGCCTCGTTGGACATTCAAACAACGGATACTGGCGTTCTGCAGCTGGTACATTATAGTAACCTGCTAATGTACTGGCTCCAAAGATGTTGGTCATCTGCATTAAATCACAAGTGGTGTAGTGGAACTCCACAAAACTGCGCGTGTACATTGTATTTGTCAGATGTTGGTAAAAATAATAACTGTGCTGAAATAACAACGAAAAATCAAAATTAAAAGACTATGTGGATAATTTGTAAATAAAATGATAATATATAAGTATATACGTGATAAGTTGAGTACTCTCAAGTGTCCGGGTAAAGCGGGGTTTTGTGTTCCTTCTCTCAATACGCAATGCCTCTATATTAAAGCGAAAATTGAGGAACGAAATTGCCTTAATGAAAACGAAGTGCTTTAACACTACGTTCCTAGGTTACCTCTACCTACTCTGCTATGTACAGAATACAGGGCGAAGCTAAATAAAGAAACAAATGTTTTAAAATCCATCCATTTTGTACACACATGATTTCGTGACCGTTAAATATCTCACCATAATTTCGTTAGTGACTTCTTTCTTTACAATTAAAGATAAATTCATATAATGTGCAGGATCATAGCGACTGACACGTCGTGCTGTGAGTAATACGTTTTCCACGTATTCTGGATTTAAATACGTAATTATAGGGTGTTCTACGTTGAAATAATATACCTGCAAAAACACAACAACAGTATATACATAGAGTAAAATACTTGTAATAAATGAAGAAATTTTAGCTGGCAATGGTTTATACTGATTTACCGATTCGGAAAATTCTCACTAAAATTTAATTACTATTGTAACTCCAGTCATTATTTAAGATGTTGTAATTGTAAGTATCAGCAATAATCATTTATAGTAATATTAAATGAATGACTTGCTTTTACTTCGTAATTTTAGCTTTCTAAATCTTAGATGTAAATGGTTGATAAATGGTTGCGCAGATTAGACGTTGGGAAATCTGCGCAATTTTTTGTCAGGGCGGCCACGACTTGTTGGCTGTACAGAACCCACAGTCAATGATGTACCGCCTACCCGGATTCACATAATACAATATTGGCCATAGCTTTCTTCACTGAAAGAAATCCAATTCTTGAGTGGAGTTCCCGGACTAGCGCGTTCAACCATACATTAAGCTTTATAATATTAGTATCTAGATTTAGCTTAATAAAAGCTCTAACTAACCCTTTTCCTGCAGTAACCAGTGCTTATAAGGTACATAAATACAGCAGCGAGCACATAAGCTGACATAAATTTGAACGACATGTTAGTATTATCTCACCTAACGCTAGAACCACTTAATACTAATTATAATGCTCAGCATTCATTTTTATACCTGCTTTATTTCCTGTGAATTACAGTTTTTGTGACATTACAGTGCGAAATTGGTTAGATTAAGAATTAGTTCAAATTAAACTAGATTACAGTTATTTATTTTTTTATACTAATATAGCACAATATTATAAGTGGGGAGGATTTTTTTATGGAAAAGGACAAGACAAACGAGCGTTCGGGTCACCTGATGGTAAGTGATCACCGTCGCCCACGATCCCGTGCAACAACAGAGGAGCTACAGGTGTGTTGCCAGCCTTTAAGATGGAGATAGACGCGTTTTTTGGAGTTACCCATGACATATCGACCTGGAAACACTGCTGCGGGTATGCCATTGCACAGTTGCGTGGCGCGTGGAAGGTTCCTACGAAACCGCACAGTAGTGGAGTGCCGCGTATCCAGGTGGTGTGGATGATTCAATATTTTTTCGATAGAATGTAAATTAAATATTATGATTTTTTTAATATCTATGGGTTTTTCTGTTTTTATTTTTGTACACGAGTAAAAATATCTTAAACTTTTGTATATAAAAACTATTTTATTATAATATAATACAATTTTTATTAAAACTAGTTAAAACTTAACTATAAGAGTGCTGGTAGTGGAATCGTCTTATTTCTAAGGTTAAAATTTTTATTTTTCAATCACGTATGCACAAAAACATATTTTTTATCATGAGAGTAAAGGTGGCAACACTGCTAATGAATGAAATGCAAAAAGTGCCTACTGCCTCCGTAGGCAGTACTTGATTACAGAATCAAAAGTTTAAAATTTTCGATGAAGTAGTCGAGGATTTCTTATACAGGATGGAAGAGGCAGCGCTCCTTTTACTGAAACTGCATATAGGGTAAAATATTTCAAACCCAGAGCTAAAAATTAATCAAGGTACCTCAACAGCTTGGACGTAGGATTTTTCTTTTCGTTTCACGATTTTTATATATACCTGTATTTTGTGTGACGCACACATACGAGTGCGACGTTGTCGCTTTAACAGGTACGTGTGTGCGTGTTTATATGATACTTTACAAATGGCGTTTTATTTTAAAACGATAATTTTATTCTTTATTTTGTTTGAAAAAATAACTTTTTTATTTTTAGGAATTATTTTTTTTCTGAATTATATTAGGCTTTTATAGAGTAGTTAAAACTGTGGTTTCATTTAAAGTGGCGCTGACAATGCCTTGCTGTATATACAACTAATAATTAAATTTTTGGGCCCAAATGTAAAGAGTTGAGATGTGGTCTATAAAATTTGTAATTTTTTTGCATTTTTAGAATAACAAATTATAATTAAATTGACAATGTGGAAATGGAGAAAAATGAAAAAAAAAGTTTTAAATCCTTAACCGATTAAAATCAATCATATTTAAAGTGACAGATATGACAGCTGATTGTCAATGACACCTTGTCTAATGATTTTTGCATTTTTTGCTTCACTCGTTACGTTCGTTTTATTTTTATATAGTGCGTGTGTTTTCTCAAAACCGTATTCGTGTAAAAAATTGTGCTCCTTTGTGTTATTGAGAACTTGTTGAAGTACTTCATGTTGAATTCTGAGAATGTCAAATACATCGAACCATCGCCGAGGTATCGCCACGTAGAACATTCGGCAGGCGGAGCCAGTGAATCAGTGGTTGTTCTACAATCTTGAAATTGATCCCTCGATGAGTGAGTCCGACTCACACTTCACCAGTTTTTTTAATAGACTTAAGTTTTAGACGTTTTATTCATAATGTCGATGTTTTATTTTAATTTTTCAACGCCAAAAATGGTCCCTAGGTAAAAAATCGCCAAAAATACTTATTTATGGGTTTTTTAAACGTGTATATAATAGAAAGTTACCATTGTTAGTCGTTAACAACAAGAAAATATTTTTTTCACTTTCAATACTTCACCTAGGGACTGTCGAAATATATATTAATAATATTTTTTTTTACTATTATTTTTCTCTACAATATTTTTATATAGATTTTGCAAGCATATTATAAGTGCATATTAAAGTGTTAGATACTCTAATATGTTAAAATAAATGAGACATTTGCGTTACAACTATTACATATGTTGTTGACATACTTATAAATGTAAGCATTAATTTTATGTCAATGACGAATAAGTCATAAGTATTTACTTGTAAAGGCCACACTTCCAATATCTCCATAAAAGTCTTTGCTTGTACTCTCATACGTTTAGGTATATCGTAATCCATAACAATTTCATTCACTAAAGCCTCTGTATTATTACGTTTTAAGATCAATACTTCACATATATAGGACATAGCACCTATCAGCAATATTTCGAATGCGGTCTGTATTGCTATACCAAAAATATTATATCCAAGTTGAGATTTACGATAGTAATATATGGACGTCCATATTACACCAATAGTGTCGGTGAACGAGGATGTTAATGATATTAAGATTTGAATATTAAAAACTTCATTTATCAAACTAGTTGCTTCCCCAATTTTCTGATAGGCAGCAGCCAATTGCTGTAATCTGTTATTTTCAGCAGAAATATTTCCTACATAATTTATATTGAGTTTCAAGAAGCTGTGTTTATTCTTATGATTAACCGAAAATGGTTTTGTATTTTCTCGGTTTATAAAATTATGAATATAATTGTTAAGGACATCCAGCCTGTACGACAATATCTTTATAAATATGTAAACTGCAAATGTTTCAATGTGTCTTTGGAAATCAATTGCTATCACAAATATTTGGTAGACAAGAAATTCCTCTTCTCTTATAAAATAGAATACACATGTCAACGTATAAATAATCAGAAATATGCAAAATTCTAATCGTACGCGATTATGAATGGTCTTGAAAAAGCATTTGTTATTAGAGATGCTTAAAATACGGTCCACACTTGCGATAGTCTTAAAGAGGCGAACGTTCTTTTTACTTTGTTTCAAGAATATTATAATTGATGTGACATATTGTACAACATTCACTATTATAGCAATCTCATCTGTTATACTTGCAATAAAATCTAAATCGACGTGATTAATAACTGTTATCCAATGTTTGACAAGAAAACATAGGTAGAGGATAACGTAAGTACCAGCTATGACAACCGGGTATAGCTTAAATATTTTATCAATGGGTACCAATTCACCTTTATTTAGACGATATCTGAATATTCCGTAGCAATTTTCTAATTTAAGTATCAGTCCAAAAGAATTAAGCATCATATCCATTTCGTCAAGATTTTTTTTTATGTTTCTGTTATTTATAATAATCTCTAAGTCTCGGTATATTACGAGGCGCACTATCAGTGTCGCGATTGAAGTTTATTTGATGGATATTTTTAATTTTTATTACGTTATTGGACCATACGTTATCTATGAGTCATATTTCTATTATACTTATAAATATATGGTATGGTATGGAAAGTAGTGCGATATGTACTTAAGTAAATGAAGTATTTGAATAAATAATGAATTAAGTTAATAGTCTTTATTTCTCTGAAGTAAGCCACGTTTTAAAGTGAAAGTTGAAATCTATCTTTTATAATTTAAATAATAGAATTGTAATACTATACAATGTATACAAATATTATATACTGTACTTCATTTTGATATCAGATTGTTGATAATATTAATAATAGCGTCTATAGTAAAATTATACGTAAAAAACAATTTCTGTCTAAATGTATTAATTATCTCTATATATAATAAAACAGTAAAAATATTTTGTATATACATTTAGTACTTTTGACTGAAATGGGTAGAAGGATACTTAAAAACAATAATATACAGCAAAAATATTTATTTTGAATTTCTTGTCTGTCTGTCTGTATGTATGGTCACGTTTATCTCCGAAAGCACTGAAACGATTTACTTAAAACTAATTGCTTAGTTATAACTCAGCATAACATCTTAAGTTTATTTCATCAAAATTGATTCACTAGTCAAAAGTTATTTTCATTTGATCATTCAAATCATTCGAGTTCATACTCAAGGCAAGAGTTTGCCTGCGAATATAGTATAGAAATCCATATCTATACTTATTATCTGTATTTGTTTGTAATAAATCTGTTTTTTAACCGACTTTCAAAACAAGGAAGAGGTTCTTCATTAATTATTTACGACTCGATATTAGATTCATTTATTCGATTAATTATTTTGGATTCGATTTCGATATTGGATGATTTGATTCGATTTGGGTATTTTTTGTAATATGCAATCATTATTATACAAAGAATATTATAAATCCTTACTCAAATCAATAATTTAACATTTAAGGCTGTTTCTAAACGAGTAAATTAAATTATTAATTTACATCGACACATTTGTCTGTCAGTCAGTTCTGTTTATTAAATGAATCATCACGTAGTTCAAGCGGGCGAAGTCGTGGGTGGGCCATTACTAAAATATAGAGGCCGTCGCAGCCGAACAGGGGTGTGACTGTAACGTGACGGTTGTAGGTTCGATCCCCACTCGAGGAGATGAAATATATTTACGTTTATATTTCCATTTCTTCGTTCTGGTATTGAGGCAAAGTGCGGCGTTGAGTTCTGCCACTCAACACGCAATGCCTCCAAAATTCGGCAGAAAATGGGGAACGGAGTATCTTAATACTAGGTTCCTTCCCTTCCTACCCTGCTGTGTGAGATTTAAAGGAGTATAAGATATTTAGATACAGATTCTAAAATGTTGTTATAAGTTAACATAGATAAAGTATGTCTTTATAAATATATTTATAACGATACATCAATCATGTAAAGAATAAACATAACTGAAGACATTTTGATAAGTTCCACAAATACTGGCCTCGTTGTACATATAAGTAATATTTTTGAAAACATTAAGGTAATTTGACAGAAGACTACGTCAATAAAATGATACAATTCAAATTCAAAATATTCTTTTTTCAAATAGACTATTTATTATAAGCACTCTTGAATCGTCGACAATACATGTACGTATTTAGTAAAGAAACTAATTACTTTCGACGAAAATTTGAAGATAATTTAGTATTTACTTTTTTTTTCATTCCTAACATATATTATTATTATGGTAATTGCTTCAATGACCATAATAAAAAAAAGTTCCAGTGTCTTCAATTGTATGGATTTTATCATCCTTCGGATAAAAATTGTATTTTCCACATTAGAGTAGTTCGACTTACATTTTACGCAATCTAATAATACTTATAATAATGATACTCATTATTCTGCACTACAAACAAACATTAAATTTAATTGTAGATATATTCTACGTCATTTCCTTGTCACCACCCAAAGGTACGAACGACGATATTTTGTTATTGAAATTCAGAAAACTGTATTCATGTAAATATATATTTGTTCTTTTAGCTGTTTTTAATTTTATCGATAAGCTCTTCATTTTTATAATTAGTCTAGAACAAGTTAACTACAGAGGCATTATTATTGTATAAAAGATGACATCAAAAGTAAGAAGACGTGTTGTGGAAGAAACAGTTCTTTTAGTAATAAAAATATCTCGATGGATTGGACTTGCTCCGGTGCGTTTTACGAAATCTCGTGACAAAAAATTCATGTACATCTCACGCACTTTCGTCATCTATGGACTTATTTTTATCGTCGTCTTCGGTCAGTATAATTTCATAAATATAGAAAAGGTTAAAGTATAAGTTCTGATTACGCGGCGAATTTCATATAAAATGCAGCAAAATGGATGCATTAATGATTTGATAGATAGATAGAAACAGACGAATTGTTCATAATATCTTTTGATTACGTTGACTTAAAAGTTAAAATTTAGATTATACCAAGTGTCTTTGTCGGCACCACTTTAAATGAAACCACAGTTTTAACAACTCTTTAAAAGCTTATATATATTTTTTCCCCAAAAATGAAAAAGTTTTTTTTTTCAAACAAAATAAATAATAAAATTTTCGTTGTAAATTAAAACGCCCTTTGTTAAGAACAACGCACGTAAACATAAACCTACCAAAGGGGCACCGCCGCACACGCCTCATTTCGAAATTGAGTCGTAGGTATTGGCAGCAAACTTCAAAGTTGTTTAACCTTTAGTAGTTTAGATTTTTCCAAAAGGGGAAGGATGAGCTAGACACCTGGGCGGTCAAGCTCAGCCAGGTGAGACCCTCGGTAGACCCGAGGGAGGCCTAGCTTAAGCGACCAGCGACCGAGGTGGCAGCTCAGGAGTCGGATTCGGGATCGGATTCAGGGGGAGGGAGGAGGTCCCTCGGCAGGCGTCGTACGTCAGGAGGCCGCGTGTGCCACGGCGCGATGCTGCGAAGGTGCAGGTGGTCCGAGACATCCGCACGGCTAAACGCGTTGGACGCGAGCCGGCGGATGTGATCCTCCAGGCTCTCTATTCTCAGGTCACGCTGGAGAGTAGCGTTCCTGACGAAGTAGGGAGCCTGGGTAACGCGCCGGAGGGCAACGTTCTGGACCACCTGCAGGATGTTGCGTTGTCGCGGACTCGCGAGGGCGTACCACGCCGGGGCGGCGTAGGTGAGGTGCGGCCTGACGTACGTCTTGTACAGAGAGAGCTTCAGGCGGAGGGGTAGGCGGGAACGGAAGAGGGGGCGCAGCAGGTGCAGCGCTACCTTCGCTGCGTTGGCAGCCTTCTTCACTTGCTCCGACATTGAGAGCCTCCGATCGATCACGACGCCAAGATACGTCGCGGTGGGCTTCCATGGGATCTGCTGCCCCTGCAGGCTAAGCGGAGGAGGCAGGCTCATGTGGCCCCCAAGAGAAAGGATTTGGGTCTTGGCCACGTTGAGCGAGAGCCTCCACTCCGCGAGCCAGTCCGGCAGCAGATCGAGCGCTCGCTGGAGCTTTACGGCGGCGTGTTTGGCGTTGAGGCTCTTGGTCATCAGGGCGACGTCGTCCGCGTATAAGGCGAGTAGCGTGTCCTGGTTGGCTGGCACATCGTCGGTGTACCAGGAGTAGAGCGTAGGGGAGAGGATACTCCCCTGGGGTACACCGGCGGCAATCGGGTAAGAGCGGGAGCGGGCGTTCTCAACCCTCACCGTGAACGAGCGCCCGCTGAGGAAGGCGGAGATGATGGCTGCGACGTGGTGCGGGGTGCCAGCACGGAGCACCTTCAACAGGAGCCCCGGGTGCCAGACGCGGTCGAACGCGCTGGCGACGTCAAGGAAGGCTGCAGCAGCACTCTCCTTCCTATTAGCAGCTGCTGCAGCGAAGTGAAGTACCCTGGCCACCTGGAGGGTAGTTGAGTGGCCGCTGCGGAAGCCAAACTGTTCTTGCCGCGGGTGGAGGTGCGGCAGGAGAAGCGGAAGGAGTAGCTTCTCGAACAGTTTGGCTAGGGAACTCAGGAGTGTGATTGGCCGGTAGGCATCAGGGCGGCGAGAGTTTTTGCCGGCCTTCGGGAGCATGATGACCAGGCCCTCCTTCCACGCCTGGGGGAAGTAGCCCAGGCGCAGAATGGCGCTGAAGAGCCTGGCCAATGCTGCGACGATCTTCGGTGGTAGGTGGCGTAGTGCTCCGTTGGTGATGCCGTCCAGGCCGGGCGCCTTCCTGGCCTTGAGACGGCAGATCGCCTTCCTCACGGCGGACGGGGAGAAGAATGGTGGCGGCGGCAGGGGTAGAGCAGGGGAGGCGAGGCGTGAGAGGACCTCTGCCTCCATGCTGGCGTGGCGATCTGGGCATTCGCTTGGGTTGGGCCGAAAAACGGCCGCCAGGTGTTCCGCCAGGATCTCCGCTCTCTCCTCCGCTGAGTAGCGGAGGGAACCATCGGGGTGGAGGAGCGGTCTGATTGGTGGCCTCTTCTTCGTTAGCTGGCGGCTTAGTTGGTTGAGCGAGGATGTGTCCTCGCTTGCCCTGTCGATGCGGCGTTCCCACGTCTCGGAGGCCTCCTCGTCGAGCGCGGCCCTAATGCGCTCGATGAGTTGGTTAACTCTGGTCTTCAGCGCCGGGTCCCTGGACTTCTGCCACTCCGTACGAAGCCTCCTCTTCTGACGGATTAGCTTGGCAACGTGCCCAGGGGTCGGTGAGTGGCGGTTGGAGCGAGGCAGGGCGGTCGCGGTCTGCATCGCGTCCTGGATAGTCGACGTGATGCCCGCGACCAGGCTGTCGACGGCAGCTGAGTCGCTGAGCTGAGGAAGGCTCAGCTGCTTCTCGGAGAGGGAGGCCTCGAAGCACTCCCAGGATATCCGGCCTCGGGTCGGAGGTGGTTTGGCCAATGTCAACCCGCCGGAGAGAGTGGCCAAGACGGGATGGTGATCCGATCCGAAGGCGTCGGGCAGTGTTTCGAGATCCACCGTGTCGAGACCCCGGTACACTGCCAAGTCGATAGTAGTGGGCAGGAAGCGATCGGTGAAGTGGAAGTGGGTAGGTTGGTCCGGGCCAGCCACTTCGTAACCGGATCGTTGGGCATCTCTGAAGAGGCGGCGTCCGTCACGGCAGGTGTGGGCACAATGCCAGGCGGGGTGCTTGGCGTTGAAATCCCCGGCTGCCAGCGTTGGAGTGGTGTTATCCAGGACCGCCCGTAACTCGCGAACCTCCAAGGGGCGGGTGCACGGGCGGTAGATGGCGAAGAGCCTCAGAGGACCGGAGGCGTGGTGGACCTCGACACCCAGCGATTGGAAGGACTGGGTGCCGAGATCAGGCAGCGGCGAGAAAACGGTTCCCCTACGGACCGCGATGAGGAGCCCTCGTCTCGGAGTGTCGGCGGTGGTGTCGAGCCGCAACACATGATATCCTGGCAGGTGAGCGGAGATATTGGGAGTCAGATGAGTCTCGTTGACCAGTGCCACATCGATGCACTGGACGCGCAGCAGGTGCAGGAGAAACGGCCTCCTCCTCCTCAAGCCGCAGGCGTTCCAAAATAACACACGGAGGTGTTTAGACATTGAGGAGGAGGTTCTTCATCCCATCAAGGACGCACTGGACAGGGTCTCGACCTTCCCTCAGGGCGACGAGTACGTCCTTGAGGGTGTCGATAGCCCTGTCAATGGCCACTTGCGCCGGCGGATGGGAACTTGCCGGAGGTTGCAGTGTGTTTGTTGGTCGACGTCGGGCGGCATCAGGGGCCGCGGTAGTGACGGGAAGAGTAGCTGCGGCGGGGGGGGGGTGACTCTCCTTCTGCCTCCTCGTCCTCTTCCCCCCCCCCTCTTGTGTTTCCTGCCAGCTCCCCTAGTTGACGGGGGGTTGGCGGGGGCCATCAGGGTTGGCGCACCTTCATCAGCGTTCACTGTGTTGGTGGTGGAGGCCGGCGGGGCGCCCCTGGTTGGACGGGGCGCCGATTGAGAGAGGGCCACGGTGCCGGCCCTCTTGTTTCTGTGCTCCTTGCGGAACTGCGGGCACGCGGTGTAGTTGGCCGGGTGGGCACCCCCGCAGTTGATGCAGGTGGCGGGTACGTCTCGAGGCCGCGGGCAGTCGCGCGCGAGGTGCTCTTCCCCGCACCTCACGCAAGCCAGGCGGCGGTGGCACCCATGGCTTGAGTGCCGAAACGCCTGGCAGCGATGGCACTGCGCCGGGCCCCGCTTGCTCCTCCAGGCTTCCACTTTGATACCCGGCATGTTCAGAAGCTCTGAGATTTGGAAGATGCCGGGTACCAGGTCCGGGGTGTTAGTGAGAATAACGAAGAAGATGCACCCGGGCCGGCCCATCCTTGCCTTGATTGGTCGGGCGTACTCGGCCTGGTAGCCGAGCTCGCGTAGTGCGTCGGTTATCTCTTCGGGCGTCGTCGTTACCGGTAGCCCCCTGATGGCTACCTTTCTGCTTTTCTCCGCGGGCAGGGCGTAGGAGAACCAGGAAATGCGCTCCGTCTTTTCGAGGTCCGAGAGGTAGCGCTGGATCGCGCGGTACTCCTCCTCGGACTCGGGAGAGAAGCGCACACCCTGCCCGAAGGGGCGCGCGTTGGGGGCGTGGCCAAGGCGGTCGCGGAGCGCGCGGAAGTGGCGCGCCCAGTCAGGTAGCTTCTCCACCACGAGTGGCGGGAAGCGCGGCTTCGGTGGCTGAGGCGCGGCCGAGGTGGTGGCCGGAGCCGGCGTCGGTGCTGTGGTCATGGCGGCCGGAGCAGTGTGACTCGGGCCCGGGCCGGGGGCCCTGAGTGCGTCAGCAAAAGTGCCTACATTAGAGGCATCCGGCTGGCTGCCGGTGGTGATAGAGGCGGCGAGCGGCATGGTCCGTGGTTCCCGCTGGCGTAGGCGGGGGTCGCGGGGGTTAGGAGGCGGAGCTGCGCGCGGTTGCGCGCACACGCGCTTGGCGGCCTCCTCATCGGCATCGTCAGAGGGCCGAGGTCGTCGTACGGGCGTTGGCGGATGTGGAACGCCCAACAGCGGGTCGGCGGCGGCGGCAGCCGCGCCGGCGCATTCCAGCTCCTTTCCCTTGTCGTTCAGGTACTTAGCAATATGCACCATGAGCGACCGGGAAAGAGCTCCGCGCTTCTGCAACTCGGACACAACGAGCATGTCCGAGTTGAGGCGCGACTGCGGCGAAAGCTCGTCCTCGACGCGGAGTGGCGCGGAGGGGGAGCGCTGCGGTCGCGGCAGCTCCTTGGAAGCGGCCCTGGAGGGTCGCTGAGGCTTCGGTGTCGTCAGTGCGGGGGCGGTCGTCCACTTGGCCGAAGTGGGCGGAGCGCCGAGAGGGCACGCGGTAACATCGCGTGTCTCCGGTGTCCGTCGGGCATCCTCGGTGTTGAGGGGTATGCGGGGTGCAGAGCCGGCGGAGGTGGCTTCGATGATCGGCATTGATCGTCCTGGAGTCGCGGAGGCACGAGGGCGCGAGCGATAGCTGTCTCGCTGTGCGCCGCTGCGGCCGCTCATGGTGAGCTGGCTGGCGTCAGTGCCCGCACGCGGCAGTCACCGATCGCGGTCGCGATCGCGAGATCGATAGGAGACGCAAGAGCGTCGGTATCACGACGCGGCGCCTCGGGGAGCTGGCGAAACTCGACAGAAATTTCAACAAGAAATATTGGAGAGTTTCTTCAATACTATAGGACTCGTGCCGCTGGAGTATGCAGACTTGCGGGCAGGCAGTCGATCCTATCCTATCGAATGAATCCCGACCACTAATTCCATGCCTTTTATATTACTAGTCAAATCAACAACTATCTTGACAAATACAATTATAACAAAATTGTGTCATTTGACTTCACAAAATATTATTTAAAAATTTAAGCCAAAGAAAATAACAACTTTATTAGAATTATTATACCATAATTCTAATAAAGTTTAACAACAAAATACTAATAAAAATAACTTTACATTATAATAAATTCACAACGCTAACATATGTGTTTACGTTATTAGTATCTATGCGTAACTGCGTCATACAGGTAAAGACAAACATCATAAAATAAAAAAAAAATCCTAAGTCTAAACTGTTGAGGTATCTTGATTAATTTCTCTAGCTATGAGTTTAAAATATTTTACTCTATATGCTGTTCCCGTAAAAGGAGCGCTGACGCTTCTACCCTGTATTATTAATATCCTAAATTACTATATGTAGATAGGACTAAAAAAAACGTTTTTTGTCAACAGATTTTTTGATAATTTTTACAATGTACTTGGTTATAACGTCATATATTATAGATCAAAATAAAATAAATGGTATAGAATATACACGTTTTGTATTAGGAATGTGTGATAATTTGGTATCCATACCCTTAGTTAGCGACGGTGTTATTCAAGCTACAAGAAAAATAAAAAACTTAATGTCTTAATCAGTGAGGAAGGTGTAGTCTGTCAAACTATTCGTACCACAATGTGTGTGACCTTTATTTTCATGCTTTTCACTTTTTTTTTATATTTAGAACTAGCGGCCAGCCCGCGGCTTCGCCTGCGTGAACTACGTTACTATTAATTTCTGTCTCCATGAGTACGTCCTATAAATGACGTCTATGCAAAATTAATCTCCTAGCATTTGTAGTAACGAAGTTTCATACAAACTTTCAACCCCAAAAACAACCCCTTAGAAGTCGAATATTGCAAATTCCCGCGAGCACCTACGTCCTATAAATAATTCCTATGCAAAATTTTAGATTCCTAACACTTGTAGTTTCTGAGATTTCGTGATGAGTGAGTGACCTTTCGATTTTATATATATAGATATACTAGCGGACGCGCGCAGCTTCGCTTGCTTATTTAGGGGTGAATTATAATAAACCACGAAACAGATGTTTAATGATATATTTTTAACAGTATCAATTTAATATTTTATAAAATTCGCGTTTTAAAGATTTTTCCATACAAACTTTCAACCCCTTATATGCACCCTTAGGGAGAAATTTCTAGAAAACGATGAAACACGTGCTCAATTAAATACTTTTAAAAATCTTAATTTCAAATTTTATAAAAATCGGTGCCGATTTAAAAAAAAATCCATACAAACTTTCAACCCTTATTTCACCCCTTTAGGGTTAAAATTTTTCAAAATCCCTTCTTAGTGGATGTCCAGATTACGAAA